>OU015495.1:5792046-6354546 GCA_907164885.2 Dolomedes plantarius
ATGTATATATATATATATATAATATAATGTATATATGTATAATATATTATATATATATAATATATATATTTAATATATATATATATATATATATATATATATATATATAGATATATATTATATATATAATTATATATATATATTTATATATTATATATATAATTATATATAATTATATATATATTTTAAGGTTATATTATATATATATTATAAAGGTTATATATATATATATATTATAATATGTGTGTGTGTGTGTTTTGTGCGTTTGTTTACATATAAATTTCTTGATAGTGAATCATATGTCAATATTAAGTGTTCCGTCATAATTAATTAAAACTTCCTGGGACAAATCAATCCCAATTTATTTTCTTTTGCAATACGAATTCACTTTTAATTTTCGATATTAACCAGGCTATGATTCTCCGCTCAAGTGGGATGGTATGGGAAGTATTTTCTAATTTTCATATTAAATATACAGCGACATCTCATATCACTGAAACATATATAAGTCGATACAGAGATAAACAGACATAAGCATTCAAAGATATGACATTTTCTTCCATGGAGGTCATTAATATCTACAATTTAAGTTCTTTATTGTGTAATAAATCCCCGATAACCCAACATAACCATGCATTAACTTTAAACTGACATTAAAAGCCTTCATCAATGTTTTCTTTGAAGTTTAACCAGACTAATTTTCCGCATATTTTTGTAGAAAAGAACATTATGAGTTAACTAATAACTTCTCGTATATTAGAATTCAACTGCAGCAAATGCGTTGTAGAAAACAAATTATATATTACAAACACGATTCCACTAACATTTCCAGAAACCATGAACTTTTTACGATAAAATTAGCATCTCAATTTACCTCGAGAGACAACCTGCAAACATCGAACCTAAATTGAGTAATACTTGTAAACCATTTCTGAGGACTCTATCAAGGATATGGCAAGTAAATTGTTAATTTACGGATCATCAATATATAAATTGTCTAACCTCAAAAGGAAATGAAATATTCAAAGACTTACAGTTATTGCGCGATTAAACAAGAGATTTGCTAAAAGGCGAAATATACCATTCCTGTCATAAATATGCTAAGAAAGTAATGTGGCATATAGCGCTAGAATAGTAAATGAAGCATTCATAATTTTCTCAAAGCGGCAAGACATTGAAATACTAATTATTTAACTCTGTATGCCGTGTATTAATATCAAATAAAATATTTTATGTCAAAGGAGTGCAGTCTGATTTCGTGTATTTAATGGTTTTATTCTTGCTTGGATAAAATTTTCAAATTTCTATGCATCCTGACTTTGCATCTTCGAGTAATGACCATTTGAATTAATACATATTCCTAAGTAAAATAGGACACTATTTTATATACTTTAATTATTCTGGCATTTTTATTCTTATATTTCGTGATCAAACTTCTAGTGTTAGGAAAATACAGACCCCAGCAAAAATTATTTTACAATCTATAAAAGTGTTTATTACATTCATTTGTTTCAATCAGATTTCAATCGAAGTATTTTCTTTATATCCACCAATAAATAGATAACTATTGCCAAAAGTTTTATACATTCCACAGTTAGTACACTGTTATAAAAAATTAAGGAAAAGTCACAAAAATAGCAATTACTCAAAAAGTTAAGCGTAGAATTTAATGAAACTTGTACACATTATACAACATATAGGTAGGTATAAAACAGCATAAAAAGAAATCGCCCAGACAATTATGGTGTTATAGAAACTAGCATATGTATACAATGAACGAATCGTATGTGTCAGTTTGGTATAGGAAAAGTACCTTTAATATGGCGTATGATCTCCCCGAGAAGCAATACAGCACATACAGCAATGTGTGATGCTGTCAATTATGCGGTCTATGAGTTCGGTAGGAAGTGAGAGCCATTGCTCTTGCAAAGCAGTTGAAAGCGTGGCTAGGGTCCTAGGAGGAGGATTGAGAGCAGCTATACGTCATCCTAAAGCGTCCCAAACATGCTCGATAGGATTCAGGTCCGGTGATCGAGCTGCAAAATTCCTTGCGCTGAATTGTTTCCTGCTCAAGGATAAGCATCCACGATGCGAGCCCTGTGCGGTCTCGCGTTATCCTCCTTTAGCACGAAAGCATCGTCTATTGCTGCGGCAGAAGGGGCGCACATAAGCATCAAGCATGTGATCTCTATGGTGTGAGCATTCACATTTCCACGGCGAAAGACATGGAGGTCTGTGCGCCCACCCAAAGTGATACCACCCCAAACAAAGAGACTGCCTGATCCGTATGCATATCTTTCACGGATGTGGGATGGATGAAACGAGTTCCAAGTTCTCTCCAAATCAAAATACGTCTACTATCCTTTTGGAGGCTAATCCTGGACTCATCCGTAAAGAGAACAGCCCTCCATTGATCACGCGTCCAGTGGACATGTAGACGTGCCCACTGCAAACTTTCCCGCCTATGGCGTGACGTGAGCGGTACGCAAATGGCTGGTCTCCTCGCAAAAATACCACCTTCATGAAGCCTTATACGCACGGTTGACGTTGATATAAACCTTCCGGAGCTTGCAGCAAGGGCGAATCTGAGTTCAGACGGAGTTGCGGTTCAATTCCTTCGAGCGCATATTGACAAATATCGGTCATCGGCACTCGTCGTAACATATGGCCGTCCTTGGCTGAATCTCCTAGATGCCGAATCCGTGGTTTATAAATTGTTGCCAAAGTATATGAACCAGAGACGGATTCACATTTAGCCATCTCGTCACTTCTGTCTGGCTTTTTCCTGCCTCTGGACACCCAATAGCTCGCCATCGCAGTTCTTCGGTCAAATGATGCCTGGAGGTCATTGTTACCAATTTGGCTATTCCAAATGTCTAATCTCAGCCTCGCAGCGATAATTGCCGCCTTGCTCTGAAACATGCAGTTTTATGCTCCTCGCAAATGACGTATTTGCGACTGCAGCTCCACTATTTTGCATAATGTAGTATTGGTTCAGCACCTTTACTTAACAACATATTCAAATTTTAAACAGATTGCCTAGTTTTAGAACCCTCTTTTTCTGATTTTTCCTTAATTTTTGATGATTAGTGTATCTCGAATCAAAAGCCATTTCAATAATACCTCCAAAGTCAAGTCACTATTTTTGCAACCTTCTCCCCTTTCAAGCTAATTCCTTTTTCACTCTAATTATAAATCCATATAATCAAACGTATGTTGTGTTTCATCCCATTATTTGCAGTCTCTCTGCAGTAAATAGTTTTATAGAAATTGTTGTGCAAGTTGTTAAAAGCTCATTTTCACAACTGTAATAAACATATATATATATATATACCATCAAAATTCAGGTGACACCAAGCGAGCAATTTTGACTCACCTGCTTAGTGTTCCTAGATAAAAATACATATATATATATATATTTGATCTGTGTGTGTGTGTCCTTGTATAAAACTAAAAAAAATTTCAGCTTATTTCATAAGTTGTTTCCCTCTAAATTACGAAAAACCAGCGTCATCTGTGCCATTTTTTAATTATATAACGTATTGTATGATGACGACTAACCAGGAACATATTCTCTTTCCATCACTTACTCCTTGCATATTAATGACTCGATTGCGAGAAGACTTTGGATGACTTTGGAAAAATATTTCCGTTAGATACATATATCATAATTTACATATACGTAGATCAATAATACTTACAATAATCTATACTTATATATAAAGAGAGAGCGATTTTGTACGTGGAGGGTATCTCCAGAATCACTGCACCTATTTGAAAAATTCTTTCACTGTTTGAAAGGTACATTATTCCAGATGGACATAGGCTATATATATGCATATCTGATCAGTAGAAATAAAGTTAGGGGCTTAATCCTAACAATCTCCATTGTTACGGCTACTGTCCTCTACCGCTTTTTGTGCCGAAGTTTTCAACGATCTTTAGCGTGGTGCTATCGCGGTGGGCTGCTGTTCTGACGTTAGCGGTTCGAATCTAGCCGTTATTCGGCACGCACTTTTTCTTTAAAAATTAACTTTAATTATTAACTACGTAATATTAATTTAGGTATTATTAAGGTTATTATTAAGGTTATTTTTAAGTTAAAATAAGATTTACAATTTATTGGCTATAAACTGTAAATTTATGGTATAATATTTTGTTCATTCCCGGACAAAGTCGGGCACAGGCCACTAGTTTTACAATACAGATACATCAGATAATACTATCGATAACACATTTGCTCAGTTCGAATCCCTCGATAAGTGCCATTAAATACAGTTGTGTCTAGGCCGGAGAGAGGGCACGTTAAATCTGGTGACTGGAAAGTCCTTCCATGAAGTCAGGGGTTATGGGAGGTACGAGCCCGCCACGTGTCACCCTGGTGACGCTCGATTATAACTGAGGTGACAACAAGGGATCAGTGTTCGCTTATCTGTGTAGCTCCCAGATAAAATGCAGTCAGCAATTTCCTTGGTATGCAGTGCATGTTCCTTGGTATGCAGAATATCTCGGGGCACGTACCTGTGCTTTAGCAAAATAAAAATAAAATATAATTAAAATAATAAATATAAGGATGATACATATACCTAGACATAATTTTTCCAGGTGAGAGTTCAATTTCTCCCACGGCAGGCTAATTAGTTCAGGTCCAGTTGGTTTATTATTTAGTATAATAAACTGGATCACTAGTACGATTAAAAAGCTATTTTTTTTAACTAACATTGAGTTAAGCAGTTTAAAACAGAGTAGCTCAGCTGTCTAGAATCTGGATTATTACCAGCCTTATGAGAAAAAAATGTAGAATCTGTAGTTTGCTACTCCAATAGCTAATTCCTTATTAGACACGGTATTTCAGTGTTTCATGTTAAAAGTTCGAAAAACATTCCTCTGTAAGATAATTTACTTTCTCCGGAAAGAAAGTCTAGTAAGAAAAAAATTAATATTTTGTTTATGTTTTTACTGTACAGCTTCCCTGAGAACTATTTTATTTACCAATGTTTAAAGACATTTTGTGATCATTATCTTACCGGCTAAAGTGACAACTCACTAATTGAGGATGACCTCCTTTTAAGCAAAATTTTAGTGGATTATTATTTTTTGAACAAAACAATTTTTAAGTCTAATAATTAAAACCAGATATGTTGGGAATCTAACTCTAAGCAGTTCGTTTAAAATGTGATTGACACGTTAATTAACTTTAGTTGTAATAAAGCTTGAGGCAAAGACAAATTGCTAATCCTCAGAAAAATTTATCATAAAAAAAATAATTCAGACAATCTCTTATTCGTGTTTACGATTCCAACGTAATTACCAATAAGGGAAATTTATTAAAAGATGTGAAGGACTGAAAATACCACTTTTTTTCCGGTTAGATATTCACCATTAGTGCAGCATTATACGTAGTAGTATTTAATAGTTCCCGGACTGAGTCTATAACTTAAAAAGTATTATCAATAAAATTGCTGAAACACATCCTCCTTCGAAATAGACCCTTGCGCAACACACACTTTTGCCATCGCTTGTAAAGGTCATTGAAACATTTCTGGAATCCATTTTAGCCATGTCCTTTCATTCAGCCTGCGATGCACTTTTAACTTCATCTGCAGATTGAAATCGACTGCCCCCGGCAAGCGACTTGCCAGTTCAGGAATAGGCTGAAGTCGCAGGTGGGCGAGATCAGGGGAGTAAGGAGGACGTGGCAAAACAGTTGTTTTCATTTTCGCAAGAAAATCAGGCGACGAGGAGGATCGGTGTGCAGGAGCGTTGACTGCTATGCTATGCACCCATGACTGCTCAGCCACAATTTGGTCTCTTCTTCCGGATCGACTTACGCAAACGACGCAGGATGTCTACATAGAGTTCTTTGTTCACAGTGCGTCCTTCAGGGATAAATTCCAGATGGAAAATGCCCTGGATATCGAAGACACCTTTTCGATGATTTCAGAGGTGCGGAAAGACTGAGGACGGCCAACGCATTCATCGTCGGCACTTTCCCTGCTTCTCTGAACGTTGATGTCACTCAAAAGTTTGCGTTCTCTATAATGTAGCACTGCCATACACATGCTTCAACATTTCGTAAGTTCTTGCGTACACTCTTTCCCAAGCGAACACAAAATTCGATATTAATTCTCTGCTCAACAACGCCATTTCTTTCAATCGCCGGTTACTAAATGCACCCACCTACAAATACGACGCCGTGGGGAACCCCCAACCACGAGATTTGGGTCAAAAGCACTTTAGAAGAAGGGGAGGAACTTAGTAACACAGAAACCGTATTTCATATTTCTACCTACTGCAAAATTTTTTTTAGTTATAGGCTCAGTCCGGGAACTTTTGAATCCTACCTCGTATTCTAGCTAGAGAATGGTAGATCACTGAGTTTAATCTTCAGGTTTAACTTGACTTTTATCGTTGTTTCCAAGAATCGGTATCCTAAAAATTTGTCGTGACACTGCAACAGACAGCACGTAGTTTTATTAAAGCCCGTCACGAACGCTAATTCACAGTGCGAAAAAGTTACATTGTGAACAAAATGTAGGGTTCTTTAAGCACAACCTTACACTTTGCAACACTTTATAATTCACAAAATTCTTTGTAACAAGGATTATGTAAAACACTTATTTACCTCTAAGAAGTCACAGGTTCGTGTATTTCACATATGTTGGCGGGAGTGTCATGTCACAGAAAAAGGATTTTGTAGAGCATGGTCAGTGTTTGTGGGTTGGCACGAAAGCAGTAACTCCCTGCAGCAGCATCATTATGACCTTCATTGTCACTCATCGAAACCCTCCAAGTGTTATATTTTATGGCACAAATGAGCCAAGAGCATTCATAATCAGAAAATAAAAGCCAAAAAAACTATAGATCGGCTGCTCAGAAATTATATTTGCGTGTTGTAATCAAGTGCTGTGGGATTTTTGTCTGCCCATAACAACATCGATGAATGGTTTCAGCGAAAGATATTCTTTATAATTGAATATATTATGTAAGCATTTTAAAGTGTTATTTTGAAAGCAAGAAATGTTATAAATGGCTTTATTTGTTCATACTAAATTGTTAATTTATTTGTACCTAGAAATCCTAATAAGTACATTTTCTTGAATAGTTCTCGGCAGCAATATATCATTTTTAAGAACTTCTTAAATGCTTTTTATATTTTGGAGGAAAAGGATCATACTATATATTCAGTTATTGAAAAATATTATGAATATATTCATTTTTAAAGTAATTTGTTGTCATTAGCAGTATAGAAAACAGATGTTATTTCTCTCTTTACTCACTGTATAACGAATACTGGTAGAATAAATCTCGTGGTTATGTAACAGTAGATAATGTTTTTCTACAGCTTGATACATAAATAGCAATTCTTGTAAACTGAGATGGTATCCGTCATTAATATCTCATGTATTACTTTTTTATAAAATATTCCGTTCGACTAGAGATAAGCATTCAGGGTATTTAATAGAATTTCCTTAAAATTTATTCATGAATGCATAAACAGGAATCCAACGTAAAATAAGCACACATAGCAAGAAGTACGCATAGCATAAGCCGAAAACTAAGCTTTGTTCTTAAGTTTGCGGTGTTTTTTGAGCTGCCACTAAGTTCTTTGCACTGATGAAGAAGCTCCTTTGCAGCTTCGAAACGGCCGTATGCTCATGCACCTTCTGCTATTTGGCTTTATTTACGTGGATTTCCTGTTCATTCCCACGAGCACAAAGGTTTTGTCTTTTCTTTTCAATATTCATGATGGTTTTAGTTAAGTGGTATATTCAAATCACTGGCATTAAAATATTCATTTCAATTATGAATTTACAATCAAAATATGCTAAACAAGCTTCCTGTTTGAATTTCAAAAATCCACAACATTCTCCATATATAGAATGCAATTGCATTGTAATACAGTGTATTATAATGTAATTACATCGTTGAACTTTGAGATAATGGCGACAAAAAGGACTCACACATATAACTTCCTCCTTGCGATAATATGAAGCTACGAGGTTAGAAAATTTCAGACCGTGGGAAAATTTTCTAAACACAAATTCTGAGAGTTAACTAAAATCAGAGTAATGGATTAAGACAGTTAACTACGAGATTTCAGTAGCTTTTCCAACGCTAATTTTGTCCTGTTAGCATAAAGCATGGGATTCAAGTCTCCACCTGCAAAGTTATACAACAGCTAATTTGTCTTCTTAGCTAAAGCACAGGGTTCAAGTCTCCACCTGCAAAGTTTTCAAGGCATTCAAAGGCACGGTTACTTCACGTAAATTAAAATCATTTAGGTAATTTAATACTTAATATCGGTCTAATAATTACAAACAAAAATAAATTTTCAAACCTCAAGGTAATTTTGAAGATGGTATTTTATGACTTGACTTAAACATGTTCTGGCTATTAAAATCAGTACCTTTGAGTATTTCAACGCTTTTTTATTCAAAGTAATAATACAAATATAGATAGCCATGTTACTTAGATCAAATATTTTATTGGAAAAATTCATGGACAAATAATGTACGTATAAAACAATCTTTTAACAGTTTCAGTTGAATCTAACTATCACTCAGTTTGAAAACCCGTCCTCGGCCATAAAAGTAAAAGCAAACGGAAGCAATCTAAGATTGTTTGAAAGATTTAATAAGCGGTTTTATGGGTACGTTAAACCCGTAGACAGGAAAGACCCTCCATGAGGTCAGTGAGGGTGGAGAGGGTACGATCCCACCAGATTTCACCCATGAGGGTGCTCGGTCAAATTTGAGGTGGCAACTAGCTATAGGGACTCCGACCCTTGTGGTGCTATTAAAAACCGGAGCCGCACACTTCAGCCCGTAGCTGTATGGACTTGGTCTGGAACTTCCAGCCATGGGGATTAAGAAACAACAGAAACGACAATAATATCGTATATTTAGAATATATAAAAACTAGCTGAAACCCGCGCTTCGCTACGGAGTACATTGAAATTAAATACAACGTCAATGTATGCAATTAATTAAAAATATATATATATATATATTATAATAAATACGACGATCAATGTATACAATTGATGTAAAAAAAAACATATTTATAAAAAAATCGTAAGGGATATTTTTATAGACAAAATAAAGTCCAATCGTCTGCCGCATTAGCAAGAAAAAAATATTTTTTGTCTTTTTTTTTTGCACGTGACGATAAATTTATTTAAGTCCCAGAAAAGAAAATCACGTGATCCGCATTTAATAAATTAAATTCTAAAAAATTAATCTTTAAAATTCCCAAAAATCAGGAAATGGAGGTAAAAATTCGAAAAAAATTTCATTTTGAAGAAATTTTATGATCTTTCTCGTGATATAAATTTTATAACCCTCAATGTATTATTTTAAATGCAAACGTAAAAAAAGTTTAAAAAACAGCTTAAAAATTTAATTTAAAAAAATCTAAGAAGAATTTTTGAAAATCTTTCTTAGTGCACCCTACACTATTAG
The DNA here is from genome assembly GCA_907164885.2 of Dolomedes plantarius. Taxonomy (NCBI): domain Eukaryota; kingdom Metazoa; phylum Arthropoda; class Arachnida; order Araneae; family Dolomedidae; genus Dolomedes; species Dolomedes plantarius. The sequence goes on from OU015495.1 coordinate 5,801,511, forward strand.
AAGAATCGCATGCAAAATTTCAGCCCTTTAGGTCCAGCGGTTGGTCTGTGCGTTGTATGTCAGTCAGTCAGTGAATGAATGAATGAATGAATGAATGAATGAGTCAGTTACGGAACTGTTTTATATATATAGCATTATAAATAAAATATTGAAAAATATGAAGGCCTTATTTTAATAGTGTCCATCGCCATTCTTGTTCATTTTGAGATACAGAGCCTTAAAGTCTAATGAGTGCTGAGAAATGACTGCTGAAGTCTGATTTGTAATGTCCTCTGTTGGCAGCAGAAATAAGCTGGAGGTGTACCAGTTTGAAAATAAGATAGAAATGGTTTGGTTTAGAGCGCTACTGTCATTTTTTGCTACACGAGGGCTAATTAGAAAGGGACCTACTGCTTAAGCCGATTCCGAACGGCTACTCCGAGTTGGACCACTATTCAAATAGGCCTTCGTATGAAAAGTGTAAAGCAATTTTTTAATTAAGTAATTCAGCATAATATACATTGACTTTACACTAAACACGATAACACCCCATTTTTTACAATCCCTCTGTGATTCTTGACACACAGTTTGCGCACCACTGCATTAGAGCATATTTTACTGTTTTTCTCCCGGCAATTGAAGGAGGTAGTAGATAAATTGAAATTCGTAGAGCTTCGAAGATTTATTGAAGTCGCTAACTTTAAGCAGCCAGGTAAGTTGCCAAATTTAGAATTTTAAAAAAGAGTAATGCATTTTGTTTCAAAAACAATCTCGAGTTAACATAAGAATTTAATTGAAATGTTATATAGAAATTTAAATTATGCATTAGAAGATCATTATTTTGATGAATAAAAGACTCACAGAAAATGTGGGGGAGGGGGGGAAATAAATATATGTACAGTGAGAGATTTTCCTTTGAATAAACTCTTAAATTTCATATTTTGTCTATTGCACTCAACCACAATTAACCACGAGCGTTTTCTAAGACTATTTATAGTTTTCTTTTGCCGCATTTCATTCTGTTAACGTAGGATTACGTTCCTCCAAAACGGTTCTCCTGACAGCAAAATTTCAGATGTCCAGTGTCGCGAGTTATAATTTTAGCAGCGCGCCAAACCCAGTCTGTATCCCTTGGCAAGCAGTAAACAGTTAAACAGAAAAAGTACCAAAATGCGTCAAAATTTTGACACGCATATATATATATATATAATATATATATATATATATATATATATATATATATACATAAGTACATATATATAGATACATATATACATAATACATACATACATATATACATACAAAGAGGTAAGCAACGATAAGTAATACTACGTTAATATCCGCGGTAGTTTCGTTAGAAGAGACTACCTGAAATTTTTTTTATCTTGAGAGTCAACGAGATTTACTCGATATTTTAATTCCGCAAATGATTTTGAATATTCGAAGAGCAATAGAATTCAGCTTTAATGACCGCCTATAAAGTTTTTTCTTAATATCTCAATTTATTTTTGATATTTTTAAATGAGAAATTCGGCTCTTATTGTAATTGTCGACTCTTTTCAGGGTAACTCGTACAAAATGGGGGGTTCATAATTTTCATTCCACTTATCCATTTCTTTCAAAATCCATGGATTATCTCCAAAGTATTAAGAAGACTAAATTGCTAAATATAAAAAAGATTTTTTAAAAGAATTATTCCGAAAAAGCAATCCTCGTTTCAAAAACAATAAAAGGAACGAAATATTCCACTTTGGTGTGCAGAATCGTAATCGATATAGCAGCATTCCGCCAATGTAAATAAATCCTGGAGGAATATTACGTAATTATCAATATGCAAATCATAAAAAAATTCAAAATAGACTGGATACACATCTATGGTCAATATCCTATGCCATTATCGTAAACTAAAATAAAAACATAATGCGAAGAAGCCTGAAGAAAATAAGCCATTTTCGCACTGACAAGGTAACTTAGCAGAAGAAGCAGGTATCTCGAGCGAAGATGATACTAATCGATGGCTTTTGTGAAGGACGACTGCAGATAACAGCAACGCCGGTTTATTATCTTTTTTTACCATGCTTTTATTAACTTGATTTCTTATTTGTTTGTGTGTTTGCGGTGTGTGTTTTTCCAATACAAATCTTGCAATCTATTTTTAACTAACCTCCCCGACTAGCTAGACATTTGAAACTTTTAGAATAGCTCAGAACACGATGACAATGCATTATTTTAATACTTTTATCCATCTTTAAGCAGAATTAAATTCATTTTCCGTTATTTTCAGTTAATTTTGTTTTGTAGACTGGTGCAGCCATCTATTGGCCGGAATGGGAACGAAAAGTTAACTTATATTTAACTTCCAATTAACTTCATTTTCTATCAAGTTGATTGGATAATTCATAAAAAAAATTTAAAAAGTATTTATTTATACATAGAATTGTCAAGTTTTTATGATTCAACAGAAAATTTAAAAACATGGTATATAAAAAATTCTTTTTATCTTGTAATTATAGTAAATTTTACCCAAATGTAATTATTAGTCTTAAAAAGTTAACAAACGGTCTCCTGGGACTTCAGATTTGATACAATACAAACAGATACAACAATAACAGGCCTGCGATTCACACAGAGCAGTTGCGCTCCAACTAAGAAATGAAGGGATCAAAACTTTAGAATCCGAGTTCGAGATACTTATAATACCTTGGTGCATTCTTGATTGTTCGAGAAATCGAAAATTCCAAAACTCCAGCAACTACGCCTCCTATGAGAAAGCTGGACACCCAAAAACCTTAATATCGCCATGAGTCGAATATTTGTCGCCAAGCTAACCAAACTTCTCGAAAACATCGCCAAAGGTCATATATTGAAATGTAACACTCAATAACATTATATAAAAGGAATTTATACAAAACAAACATAAATTAAAGAGAAATTAAGAATATTTAAAAATGATTAGAATTATTTACAGCTACTTAAGACAATATAATTCAAGTAACAGTCATGATAGCACACAGAGAAAAAAAAGCCGGGCAGTTTTCGAAAGTTCCAGGTTTGCAGACACACTTCATGTGGGTTGAAATAAAATGGGTCGACTGACCTATCTAATGTATTCACCACCTCACCCCAAAGAGAGCTGAATATCTTGTTTGCGGGTTGATGAGATTTTCCCGTTTTCCTGGCTGGCGCTGGGGGAGATTTTCTTCGGAAGAGGGTCGGAAGCGGGTCGAAAGCTGTACTTTGAAGCAATTAGTAGCTTTTTGGCTGGGAAATAGGAAAAATGGCGCTTGTCGACGAAACGGAGTGTCCACGTGTTATAGTGCATGTAAGTACATTTTTAATCTTTTGAACATTAAAATATATGCAAAATCCTTCATGTAAATCCGAATTATAGAGCATACTTCAACACAATAGAAATGTGAGGACTTTTAACGGAAGATTTGCTATTTGTTTAAATTTTAAATTGCTGTGTAAGGCTTAAGTTGCGACAATCGCGTAAGCTGTTTGCAACGCGAAGCTGTTTATTGCATGTTTAACATATAACTCATATATGAATTATAGCTGTATATGGTTGAGCATATCATGATATTAGGTTTTTCTGTCGCAAATCTTCCATGTGCTTGTGTGTGTGCGCGTGTGTGTGGGCATACATGTATGTAATATCTAAACATTATGTATTAAAACTATTTTTACATTACATAAAAATCTCATCATAGAAAACTCTTAATTGATACAATTTAATGAATAAATAGATTTTTATGATTTAAAAATACAAGAATACGATTTCTAAAAGTAATTTTTGAAATCTACTGATATAACAGGAACACACAGTTTCTAAATATCCACTATAAAAAAATAAGGTTAACAACTTATTTTACAGATGTTAATGAGCTGTGTGTTCCTGTTATGCGCTTCCTACAACTTTATTATAACTCATCAATATTTTAAAAAGCTTAGAACCACAGAAAAAAAAGTAAAAGCATGCAGTTTGTTTCATGCAATGCTACGAGTAGTATACGTATGTATATCTTATTTGTGTGTACACATAAGTTGCGTTTGAAATTTCAAGTTCATTCTAAAATCCAAATCTACAGATGATACCATCTGGCGATAACATTTAATTATAAACTCATTTGACATGGTCAAATTTAGAAAAATGGATAAACTAGAGGGTGAAATCAGGTTTTTAAAATTCATCTATACATTACATTTATGTGTGGAAGTGTGTGTTTGTGAATAAGTAAATAAGAAAGTAGGAAATAAAAGAAATATATTGTAACAGATGATGATCTATCTAGATAACTGATTCAAATTCTACGAATTCTTTTTCCTTTTATACTAATAATTGTCAGTTATAAATTAATTTATTCTCCTAAAGATTTGATGCATTTTAGCTTTATATAAACACCTTAAAACAGAAGGAATTCTGTAATGATAATAAGGTAGCTGGAAAATTCAAATTGAATTATATTCATGGCAGAATAGGGAGAGGGGGGAGATTGTTTTGAAAATTTTCATGGCATGTATAAAGTAAGTGGCAATTTTTCTTATCTAATATTAAAACATAATTTGAAGTTTGTTTATTTTACAACTAATGTTATTGTTCTGAGTTGTCATTTTAGCTGTATAAAATTTAAATGATTATCTAATTTGAGTAACAAAATTTCATTTAAAAAATTCGATGCAAGCACTTTCAGACTAGGCATTTGGAAAATTCTTTAAACATGAAGGCTAATGTACTGCAAAAGTTAAAGATAAAAATAATTTTTTTTAAAGTGTAAGTATTTATTACTAGTTGTGAAGTATGCTTTATAACTTTTAATGATAATATTTTTAATGTTCAATAGATTAAAGAAGTGCTAATTTGATTCATTTTAATTTAACGCAAACAATGTCATTTTTATATAATTTATAGTTCTCAGGATGGCAAGTATCAAATAAAGGTGTCTGGAATAAAATTATAAATCACTTGCTTCAAACTGAGATACATAATGCAGTAACTAGGAATTATTACCAAAGCTTTAAATGATCTGTGTCTTATAATATTAAAAAAATAATTAAATGTGTGTATATATATATATATATATTAAAAATTATATATATAGGCTCAATACACAACTCGCTTTAATTAACTCATTCAAAGAGTTTTTAAACTCACAAAGGCAGGTAAATGTACCCGTTTTCGAAAGTGGGTTGTAGGACCCACTTTCCAATGTGGGTTGTTTGACTCACCAAAAGCGAGTTCCACTGTGCAGTGGATTTCAACCCAGCAAAGTGAGTTCACCGACCAACTTTTTTTTCTCTGTGCAAGCTATACTCCAACGGAAGGTAAGATAACGTGAAAAAAAATTTCTTAGCTATAAAAGTCCCCAGGAGACTAATAACTTAACTTATTTGAATGCATAAAGGACATCTTTGATAATGTCCTTTATTCATTCAAATTTGTACTTCAGTTTCTGTAAATGTTATCATCGATGAAATGTAATGGACTATTCACACAGAACAGACAATGCACACCGACTAAAACATCTTTTCGTTTTTTCTGTCACACAATATATAATATCGAGTCATACGAGACCGTGGATTTTTATTCAAAGCAGTCAATTCATCGTTTCTATGAAGTTAGAAGAGAAAAAAATTCGGATTTCTAAAATCCCAAGTGCGTGGTAATATCTTTCCAAAAAGTATAAATTTAAGAGGATTGCAAACTTTTTATACTCTTGAAAAAAACACTAGACAACATAAACGTTATTCCTCAAAGCTAAATTCCTACAGAACTTCTCTGTGCGTTTCTCTAGATTTCTTTTTATTTCTCTGGAGCAATCAAGTAAAGGAATTTATTTTCTACACTCAAAATATAGCGTGAAAAGTTGTTCTTTATATCAATTTACACGCAATGTTTCAATACTTTATGAAATATTGCAGATGCAATTCAGAAAATAAATTCCTTTCTAGGACAGATATCATACCCGTCACCATCATAAATTGCGCGTAAATAAATAAATATGTATTTCTGTGTGTATATATATATATATATAGATGTATACCGGGTGGGCAAAAAGTCCTTAAAAACTTCAAAAATTCATAAAAACCGGAAAAATAACGAAAAAAAACGTTGGCAGGGTTAGCATTGCTAGGTCACAGGATTTTTTTTAGACAGGAAAAAAAAATAACTCAAAAACAGCTGACGTACACAAGTCAAAAAAAGATACGCAAATAACGAAAAAAATGCTTCTAAATCGTTTATTTCAGAAGTAGCTGTTCAATATGACCCCCAACACAGGGGATAATACATTGCAGGCAAGTCACAAATCCAGCAACGGCGGAGTGCAGTTGAACATTGCCAAAGGTCACATATGACACTTCTTGGCGGATCGCATCTTTCAGTTCCAACAGATTGGATGGACCAGATAGATACACCCGTTGACTTGTGTACGTCAGCGCTACCTGTCGGCTGTTTTGTCAGTTATTTTTTTCCTGTCTTAAAAAAAAAACCGCGACCTTAGCGATGCTAACCCTGCAAACATTTTTTTTTTTTTGTTATTTTTCGGTTTTATATGAATTTTCAAAGATTTTACGGACTTCTGCTCACTCGGTATATATATATACATTAGCTGAAAACCCGTACTTCGCTACGGAGTACATTCAAATTAAATACAACGGTCAATGTATGCAATTAATGCAAAAAATATGTATAAATCTATTTATAATAAATACAACGATCAATGTATGCAATTGATGTAAAAATAACGAAAAATATATTTATAAAAAAATCGTCACGGATTTTTTATAGACAGAGAAATGTATAAGAAAATATTCAAATTAAATCTAATAGAACATACTAAAGAATATAGTACAGTTAATAGTGCAGTTTGATGAACATATCTTTTACATTATTTTAATATTTTTTGGATAATGTCCAATCTTCTGCCGCATTAGCAAGAAAAAAAAAGTATTTTTTCGTCTATTTCGTTGTTATGCGACTATAAATTTATTTAAAGTAACAGAAAAAGAAATCACGTGTACAGCGTTTAATAAATTAAATTCTAAAAATTAATCTTTAAAAATTCACCAAAATCAGAAAATGGAGGTAAAGATTCGAAAAAGATTTCATTTTAAAGGAATTTTTATGATCTTTCTCGTGATACAAATTTTATGACCCTCAGATTATCATTTTAAATGCAAACTTAAAAAAGTTACTAAAACAGCTTAAAAAATTAATTTTTAAAAAATCTAAGAATTTTTCAAAAATCGTTCTTAGTGCACCCCTACACTATAAGAAGAATCGCCATGAAAAATTTCAGCCCTTTAGGTCTAACGGTTTGGTCTGTGTGTTGTATGTCAGTCAATCAGTCAGTCCGTGAGTCAGTCAGTTACGGAACTGTTTTATATATATAGATAAGTGTAGAACTTCTACTCGCCGTCATATCGAATATATACATGGGGGCGTTACTCGTGGGCTTCTGAAATAATAATGCAATAGACTGACACCTCAATAACTTGTTAAATTCAGAATGACTCATAAACAGTCTCTCAATAATTATAACAGAGCGTTTATTACGTTGAAACCTCAATTGACATACGATGACAGTTAACTTATACAAATAACGCTGCTCTCAATATCGATTCTAAAAATATCTTACTTCTTTGCCGATCTCATCCCCACTTCTGGCACCTTAAATTGTATGGTTCGGGCCACAGATGTGGACGATCGCTGACGCCATAAGTTTGGGGAGTTCAGGATGGCTTAATGACTACATACCATAACTAATAAAAACTCAACATTAATTTATATTGACATTTAACACACGTTATGATATTTCCAAGCGATGAACAAGCTTAGACTTCTTGAAGTTACTCAAAATTCCGCTCACACCTAGTCCAGTTATTTAGTGCAACATCATAAACAATTCAACATGGGAGCTTTCCTACCACTGGACTGTTTGTCCGTTGGAGGTCTAATTTCCCCCAGTGGTCCAACCTACCGGTACACGGCATTGTTGGGATTATTTTCCCCATCCGCTTCTAGGAAACTCGTTCCTTCAACATTCGCTTTAACTTAGTTCAACATAATATGCTGAACTAAGAATAAAACAGAAAGCATATAATCATAGAATCAAATCATAATAAAAATCAGTTTTTTTTGCTCTTCTAAAAATGCAGTTTTCAGGCATGCGACCTTTTGCACTTTGAATGATAATATATTGGTAGATATCATATATTGATTTGGAAATAAAGAATATTTCCAAATGTTTAGAATTATTTACAGCTACTTGCGACATTATGATTCAAGTAACAGTCATGATAACAATTCATACTCCAACGGAAGTTAAGACCACGTGTAAAACATTTTTCATAGCTATAAAAGTCCATAGGAGGCTTAATGATTTTACATCAATATGGAATGTTTTGCATTTAAATGCATAAAAGGACACAAAGGGAGAGTGTCATTTGTCAAAATCAGTGATACACTCGCTTCGAACATGAAACCTTTTACAATTGGCTTTGAAATTTTGATTTTTCGGGGTAACTTATAGTCCTATTCAAATTCGTTATCAGTGTTTCGTAAGAATAATTTTTCACGAGTTTGTAAAGGCTGATTTTCGGTCAGGAAAATAGCAAAATGCTTTAAGGAAATATGTGCCCACCAAGCGCATATGGGAAAAATTAAGAATGTAAAGTAAATAATATTTTTTTAAGGAAGCTTAGATTTTGGAGTGCGTGCCAGATTGGTAAATACTCTTGGGACATATTTTAATCTGTAGCTTCAGAAACCTATGTCTGGAGAGGAGAAATCAAAGCAAGCTATGTCAATACATTGGCATTCATCCATCCAAAATGCTTTCATCAGAAAAACAGAGTTTATATATACTTAATGAAATAATCAATTATTCTTCCGTTTCGCAGTTTGATTTTGATGTGATCAGTCCAATTACTGGGAATTCATGCAGTGCAATTTAACGAATGACTAGGTTCTAATAGATTCCTGTTATCTTTACGTGGAAAAGTGCAGATATATGATGAATGGCAAAATGGACAACAATGGTAATAACAATGAAAACCAAATCTTTTTCAATGACATTTGTGACTACAAGGAAAATACATAGCAGTTACAACAAAGGAAGAAGAATTTATCCGAAGCACCATACCCTCTGTTTACTTTTGTAAGAGTTTTAAGAATTTTAGGTATGGATATATAAAAGCTCAGCTGAATTGAAGAAAACCGATTGACTTCACTTATAGAATAGAGAGAAAGGACATGCCTTGTAAAGGTGACCATAAAATGAAACAACTGAGAAATGTAGTAATGTGTTAGTATAAAAAAAGATTCCATTACACATCATGCTGACAGAAAACAAATCGAGAAATTCGACATTCAATGAAGGGAACGAAGAGTAATAGTCTTTGGGGGAATGAATGAAATTTGTATTCTTTAATTTTTAACTTAACGTATGTATAGAGACCAAAATGGGTTATTTTTAAGCCGATATTTGATCAGTGCACCCTGCATTCTGGTAAAAATACAATAAACCACTCATACCCAGAGGGAGAATTTTCCATTTATAGATCTCAGCAAGCTAAATGAGGAAATTGCGCTAAAGCTTATTTCTGAACTTCACTTCTTCAGAAGAGTCTCAGTCGATTCCCACCCATCAGAAGGAACAGTCATTCTCGATTAGAGATAGTGGGTCAAGACGTGAAATTCGAGCGTTTATCTTTGAGTGTCTCCTAAATTTTTAAGAAAAATCTTTTCTTTTTTAATACGGAGTGGTCCTTGATTTTGAATTAATTTAAAAGAATTTCATTCATAGTGCGTAGGATTCTGAGAATCATTTTAATTGTTTGCGAGCTAAAAATTTCGAATCTCGTCTTGCCTAGCACTGGAATTTAAAGTAAGTTGCATGCCTCTCCTTGTTCATTATTTTCAGGTCTAATTTGCTGTTAGTAATTTATTTTGTTCAATGCTTTTTTAGGAGATCGTTAGTGCATATATTTAAGAGTAAAACCACTGAACGAAAAATCGATTATTAGTCGAATTCGAGGGCTGAAGTATGATATTATAATTATTTTTAACTGGAGTTAATAAAATGGAATATAATATATTTCGCTGTAGCAGTGGCAAGTTATAAACAGTAGGCGAAATAATTACTATCATTTACATTCTTCAAAATTTAATAAATATATTATAATTCATTATTTACATTACATTTAAAATAAATATATATGCATATATATATATATATATAGATGGTACTTTCATATTTTTTACTATCTACTCTATGTCGGCCTGTATCAAAAGTTAATACTGTAAGATCTACCTTCTCAATAAAACTACATTAAATAAAATTTAAAGTAAAATTCTAAATTATTCTAAGTATATTTACATAATTTTTGATGAAAAATTATTTTTAATTAAATTAGAATTTTGGAGAATAAATCATTAAATTATTTAGGAAATTCAAATTGAACAAATAATTAGTAAAGTCATATGTAAGGTAGTGCTCAGTAAATATTTATTAAAATTAAGCTCAAATTAAGTAATATATATAGTGTATATATATATATATGATATATATATATATATATATATATATATATATATATATATATATATATATATTTATATATATATATATATATTTATATTATATATATATATATATTTATATTTATATATATTTATATTTATATATATATATATTTATATCTATACTTATATATAAAGAGAGAGAGCGATTTTGTACGTGGAGGGTAATCTTCAGAACCACTGTACCTATTTGAAAAATTCTTTCACTGTTTGAAAGGTACATTATTCCGATGGACATAGGCTATATATTATGTATATCTGATCAGTAGAAATAAAGTTATGGGGATACTCTAGATTTGTGTGCACGGCCGCCATCTTGGATTTTCCCGCCAGGGTTTGGCGCATTTCGCATGGCGATAATTATTGCGTTCTGGTAAAAATAACCCAATTTCAAATTCTCTAATTTTAAGATGAAACAGTTATTTCTGGTGTGATCTTTTAATTACAGTATAATAATTTTAGGTCAGATCTTGGCCTTGACCTGGAAATCTGAGTCAAATTGACTATACTCAAAAGAGTAAATTATTTTAAAACTAAGAGTCTTTTTGTTGAAAATTTTGAATCCATTATCAGTTTTTTCGTTAACTTATTAAATTTAAGTTGTTTTTAATTTTGTTTATCGATTGTCAATTAGTATACTATAATGATACACCATTTCATTTATTTGAAGTAAAAATTATCTGCCATCATTTTTTCGTAAAATGTAAAATACAGTATACATTTTAAATACAATATATTTTAAAATATTTTATAATTCCAAGTTGTAGTGGATTACAAATAAATTTAAATAACTGAAGTTCAACTTCTCTCTCCCCAGGAACCTAAGTTAAAAAGTTAGTTAAGGTTAAGTTATTGGTTTAGGAAAAGGGTTTTTTTTCTTATTTCCAACACAGCAGGATAAATGGTCAAATAATCCTTGTCCCAATTTTATTGTATGCACCAAATATTTGGTTAAGGTCAAATCTGAAGCAAAATTTCATTACCACAATGCCCTAACCAAATAAATAAAATTAAAAAAAAAAGTGCATCTGGTTACTCACCATAAATTTATGGGTTCATAATTATTTTACATTTTTCAAAGCTGAATTTTAGATAATTTTTAAATTGCAAGTTATTTAGGTGGTACGAAAATGCTGTATTTTTTTTCTAATTAACAATATATTGGCATAATATTTTGGTGATTCATTGCTATTAGTCAAAGAGTTAGGGCAAACTGAATAGATGGCATTGAAATTTTATCTGTAAGTAAAATTCATTTGACCAAATTTTTCATATGGATCATAATTTGAAAAGGTAGTTTTTAATTAAAAATGACAAAAAAAAATCTCAGTCCAACGATTAAATGATTTTTCAAAAATATTTCTAAGTTTCACAATTTAAAAAGGTCGTTTTTATTAAAAAAGCTAAAAGAAAACCCCAAAATTTCCAATATTTGAGAATGATTTTTTCAAAAAAGTGGTTTTTATCAAAAACCCAAAAATAAATCTAAGTCCAACGTTTAAATGATTTTTCAAAAATTTTTCTAAGTTTCATAATTTAAACAGGTGGTTTTTATTAAAAAAGCTAAAAAAATTCAAAGTCCAGCTTTTTGAAAACACCGCTTAAAACACATTGGCGAGAAATTTTCCACTCCTCAAAACACGGTAAAATCGCCAAGTTGGCGCAAAAAAATCCAAGATGGCGGCCGTGAACACAATTATTAAGTAACGTAATATTAATTTGAATATTATTTTAGGTGTTTAAAATAATTAAAAAAACATTCTTTACTTAAAATTCTTTTTTTATTTTTGTATTTTTATTTCATCTCTTACTCTAATTTTGAGATACCAATGTGTATCTACACTTCTATAATCTATATATATATAACAGTTCCGTAACTGGCTCATTCATTCACTGACTGACTGACTGACTGACATACAACGCACAGACCAAACCGCTGGACCTAAAGGGCTGAAATTTTGCATGGCGATTCTTCTAATAGTGTAGGGGTGCACTAAGAAAGATTTTTCAAAAATTCTTCTTAGATATTTTAAATTAAATTTTTAAGCTGTTTTTTAAACTTTTTTTACGTTTGCATTTAAAATAATACATTGAGGGTTATAAAATTTATATCACGAGAAAGATCATAAAAATTCCTTAAAATGAAATTTTTTTCGAATTTTTACCTCCATTTCCTGATTTTTGGTGAATTTTTAAAGATTAATTTTTAGAATTTAATGTATTAAATGCTGATCACGTGATTTCTTTTTCTCGTACTTTCAATAAATTTATCGTCACGTGCGTAACAACTAAATAGACAAAAAATATATTTTTTTCTCTTTCTAATGCAGCAGATGATTGGATATTATACAAAAAAAATGCATATCCCTTACGATTTTTTTTAAATATATATATATAGATAGATATATATTTTACATCAATTGTATACATTGATCATCTCATTTATTATAAACTAGCGGCCCGTCCTGACTTTGTCCGGGTTGAACAAAATATTATACCAATAAATTTCCAGTTGATAGCCAATAAATTGTAAATCTTTTTTTTACCTTAATAATAACCTAAATAATACCTTAAATGAATTTTATGTTAGTTAATAATTAAAATAAATTTTTAAAAGAAAAAGGCGTGCCGGAGAACGGCTAGGTTCGAACCGTTAGAGTCAGAACAGAAGCCCACCGCGATAGCACCACGATAAGGATCGTTGAAATCTTCGGAACAAAAAGCGGTAGAAGACAGTAGCGGAAACAATGGAGATTGTTAGGATTAAGCCCCTAACTTTATTTCTACTGATCAGATATACATAATATATAGCCTATGTCCATCTGAATAATGTACCTTTCAAACAGTGAAAGAATTTTTCAAATAGGTACAGTGGTTCTGAAGATTACCCTCCACGTACAAAATCGCTCTCTCTCTTTATATATAAGTATAGATAGCACCACGCTAAGGATAGTTGAAGACTTCGGCACAAAAAGCGGTAGAGGACAGTAGCGGTAACAATGGAGATTGTTAGGATTAAGCCCCTAACTTTATTTCTACTGATTAGATATACATAATATATAGCCTATGACCATCTGGAATAATGTACCTTTCAAACAGTGAAAGAATTTTTCAAATGGGTACAGTGGTTCTGAAGATTACCCTCCACGTACAAAATCACTCTCTCTCTTTATATATAAGTATACAGAGGCTGTTCGCACATTTTTTAGACGATTTTGGTAAGCGGTAATAAAAAAATCGTTTACTGCAAAAGAAATAATTGCAATTGTACTATGTTTTAAACGTCAAAATTATCGTCTGCGGCTTGAAAGTTTTGTTTTTATTCAAAACTGCGTTTTTAACAAAGCAGTGGTTCGAAGGCTACGTTTATGCTCTTTCCGAAGAGAAATATGCATACTCCGTTATCCAAAAACGATGTGAGAGTCATGGTTTTGTGATATCGAAAGCGTCGATAGGTAATATCGTCAACAAGAAAGAAAAAAAAAACGTCAAATTGGAGCCTCAAGTGGGACAAAAATTCCAAACAAGTATCCAAGGAAAAACGAACATCTTCGACTATTGCAAAGGTACGTTGTTTAATGTTAAAAGAAATTCTCCCTAGTCAAAGGACAGTTGCAAAATCATTAAAATTCTCGGTGTCCACTGTAAACAAAATGATAAACGGTGATTTAAATCTTAAGAAAGCGAAAAAAACGCAATGTGCATCGTCTTCTTCCAAATCATATCGCTGAACGCAGGACACGCTGCAGAATTCTATATGAGAAACACTTATCCAAAGAAAAATGGAAAACAATTGACACAATAGATGAATCATCGGTATATTTAAATGATTGCGACAAAAAAAGAGCCATTTATTATCATAAAAGGGGAGAAAAAAATTTAAGTACATGGTTCAAAGAATCGAAAGAAAGTTTTTCTAAGGGATTCATGATTGTTGCTGGTTTTAATTATAATGGCAAGTTAAAAATAAAGAGAGTGGAAAAAAAAGTCAAGATTAACTCCAAATACTATCAGGAACATATTTTATCGCCAATTTTTCTGAATGAAATACCATCGCTTTACCCACAGTGCCATCAATCTGTGAGACTCCATCAGGACAAAGCTAGCAGTCACACATCAAAATCCACTGTAAATTTCCTAAAAGAAATGGAACAAAAAACTGGTATCAAGGCCATACCCTTCACTGATATCCCTACTAAATCTCCCGATGTATCACCTATGGATTTTTGTGCTTTCGGACTTTTAAAATCTGCATTATCCAACGTCGTCCCAAAACCCTTACAGGACTCTGGAAAGCTGTTCAGGAGGACTGTGATAGAATACCTCTTCTGACACTTCAAAAGGCATTATTATCCTGGAAATTGCGGTGTCGAAAGATAGTTCAGAATAAGGGATGTCAAATAGAACATTTAAAACACAAGAATTTTATGTAATTTAGTTTTGTGAATACAATATACATCGTCTAAAAAATGTGTGAACAGCCTCTGTAGATATATGTATTTATTTTTTGGCATAAATTGCATACATTCACCTTTGTATTTAATTTGAATGTACTCCGTAGCGAAGCACGGGTTTTCAGCTAGTATATATATATTTATATATATATATATATATATATATATATATATATATATATATATATATATATATATATATATATATTTATATATATATATATATTTATATATATATATATATACAGTGGAATCTCGATCTATCGTTTTTCAAGGGACCGATTGAAATGAACGATAAATGCGGGAAAACGATAGATGCGGAAACATAATAAAGCAATATGATCGTTGGGACTGCATAAAATGAACAGTACATACGGAAAAAACGATGGATCCGAAAACGATTGATCGACATTCCACTGTATATATATATATAAAATATAAAGTTGAAAGAGAAAAACCAGTATGAGTACTAAAGCTACTACAGCCAGGAACCAAAAACATGAAAAGATAAGATTGAAAGAGGTTTTAGACAATATTTCATCTACAGCGGTGTCAATACTGTCTATAAACCAATGGATTGTTTCAGATAATTATGATCTATACAATAAACATACTCAGACACCGTACAATCCATGATAAACTGTAGAATTGAATAAAGAGTTACTTAACCATAGAACACCAAGCCTGGCGCTAGACAGAGTGGAAATTAAGAATAAGTAACCGCAAGATGTCTGACGTCACAAACTTGCAACCGTGGAGATTATGGAAACACAGAAGCTGACCTACTATGGATAATGTGTTTTATGACTATTAAAGCTTTATTAATTTAGTTTTTTTATTATTAAGAGTATTTTTTATGTTATTTTTATTTTTACATAAGATTTTAATTTAATTTTTTTATTTTTTATTTTTAGTAGTTATTTTTTTCTATTTTTTCTTATTATTATGATTTACTTATTAATTGCAGCAGAACAAACTATTCATTAAAACTAAAACAACCAATTATGTGTTTGGATAGACTTTCGGGGTAATAATTACGTGTTAGCACAGCTATCAAGTCTAAAATATGCTATTCCTATTATATATATATATATATATATATATATAAACTAAAATTATTAACTCATAAAATGCAGCTGAAAATTGGTAATGTAAGATGGAAATGATTCCCCTCTTTCAAATAATTTTAAATTTTAAGTAAATTTATAAATTATTTAGATATGTTTACATCACTCTTTATGAAAAATTATTTTTTATAAAACGAGAATTTCGGAGAAAAAAAAAATCAATAATTTATTTTGGAAATTAAAACTAAATTGATTCTTTAAGTTACTTTTACGGTATTGGTCAGTAAGTATTTATTAAAATAAAGTTAAAAAATTTATAAACTAAAATTACTAAATTTGTAAAATACAGTTGAAAAAATTCAAATAATTAATATATAAGAAAATATTGTTAAAGTCTAATATACTTTTTTTCAAAAATATTAAATATTCAAACATCAATATTAATTTTTTAACATCATTTTAATACCAATAAAACACCTTTTCTTAGTGTTCACATTATGTACATTGATATCTATCTCAGCAAAATAAAATATTTCTTAATTCAATGATTTTTAAGTATATATTGTGCTATCATCTCTTGAGTATTTTCAGGCTTATTCACAATCACATATTTTATTCGTAATCCTCCCTATAAAAATTGCAACTATCTCTTTATGTGTATATATATATATATATATATATATATATATATATATATATATATATATATATATATATATATACAGAGGCTGTTCACACATTTTTTAGACGATGTATATTGTATTCACAAAACTAAATTACATAAAATTCTTGTGTTTTAAATGTTCTATTTGACATCCCTTATTCCGAACTATCTTTCGACACCGCAATTTCCAGGATAATAATGCCTTTTGAAGTGTCAGAATAGGTATTCTATCCCATTCCTCCTGAACAGCTTTCCAGAGTCCTGTAAGGGTTTTGGGACGACGTTTGGATAATGCAGATTTTAAAAGTCTGAAAGCACAAAAATCCATAGGTGATACGTCGGAAGATTTAGTAGGGATATTAGTGAAGGGTAAGGCCTTGATACCAGTTTTTTGCTCCATTTCTTTTAGGAAATTTACAGTGGATTTTGATGTGTGACTGCTAGCTTGTCCTGATGGAGTCTCACAGATTGATGGCACTGTGGGTAAAGCGATGGTATTTCATTCAGAAAAATTGGCGATAAATATGTTCCTGATAGTATTTGGAGTTAATCTTGACATTTTTTCCCACTCTCTTTATTTTTAACTTGCCATTATAAGAAAAACCAGCAACAATCATGAATCCCTTAGAAAATATTTCTTTCGATTCTTTGAACCATGTACTTAAATTTTTTTCTCACCTTTTATGATAATAAATGGCTCTTTTTTTATTGCAATCATTTAAATACACCCATGATTCATGTATTGTGACAATTGTTTTCCATTTTTCTTTGGATAAGTGTTTCTCATATAGAATTCTGCAGCGTGTCCTGCGTTCAGCGATATGATTTGGAAGAAGACGTTGCACATTGCGTTTTTTCGCTTTCTTAAGATTTAAATCAACGTTTATCATTTTGTTTACAGTGGACACCGAGCATTTTAGTGATTTTGCAACTGTCCTTTGAATAGAGGGATTATCTTTTAACATTAAACAACGTACCTTTGCAATAGTCGAAGATGTCCGTTTTTTCCTTGGATACTTGTTTGGAATTTTTGTCCCACTTGAGGCTCCAATTTGACGTTTTTTTCCTTTCTTGTTGACGATATTACCTATCGACGCTTTAGATATCACAAAACCATGACTCTCACATCGTTTTTGGATAACGGAGTATGCTTATTTCTCTTCGGAAAGAGCATAAATGTAGCATTCGAACCACTGCTTTGATAAAAACACCATTTTGAATAAAAACAAAACTTTCAAGCCGTAGACGATAATTTTGACTTTTAAAAACATAGTACAATTGCAATTATTTCTTTTGCAGCAAAAGATTTTTTATTACCGCTTACCAAAATCGTCTAAAAAATGTGCGAACAGCCTCTGTATATATATATATACGCGATCTATGAAATAGGTTATAGGAAATCGTGTTGTACAAGTAAAAATCTTGTATAACGCGAATGATGTTAAGGTAAAATGTCAGAGTGACTATCTATATATATAAAATGTGTAGGTATGAGGCACAAAAATCGACGGTCCGCAATTAGCAACCGCGTGTCAACATGGATTTACGCACTGAAATCAAGAATGCTTGAAAGCGAGCTGCATGATCAAGCGAAAATTGGGAACAGTCTCAAGAAAGAAAGGGAAGAAGAAATAATTCATTAAGAGAGAGGCGTGAAAGAGAGAGCATAAATCATTGCGAGGTTAGTCTTAACTGTCGCCGGCACAGCAACCGAGAGCCAGTAATAGTTAATTTTGTACACATTTTTCAGTACTTGCTGAAATTTTACTTCATTTTATAAGTGAAGAAATTTTTCCCCCCAATTTATTATTTGATATGATTAAGTGTATATATCTGAATTGTGATCAAAACTAAGCCAAGCTTAGTTTTCGGCTTTTTTGAGCTGCCACTAAGTTCTTTGCACTGAAGAAGCTCCTTTGTAGCTTCGAAACAGCTGTATACAAAATTGCACCTTACTGCTATTTGTGCTTTATTTAGGTTGGATTTCCTGTTTATGCCTCAAGCACAAAAGGTTTTATCTTTTCTTTTCAAAGCCAGTAAGTATTTATGATCTCCTGACGAGTATTCTATATAATTTATGAAATTAAATATACATTTTTTAAATAATATTGCAATTTTTAATCGTGTATCAAAATTTCTCGAAATAAATTTCAAGACATTTTTCATCTCACAGAAAATGGAGATATTTTTTAATAACTTAACAAATGAAATTTATTTATTCATTTTAATCCATATTTTTATTGAGTCCTCCTTACAATATGAGAGATTTTTTTAGATAGCATTACTGTACATTTTTCGCAACATACAGGAGTGTTCTTTTTGCAGATTTTGCATTTTGATTGTTTTCCAGCTTGAAAAATAAAATGATTAACGCCAACAGAACAAATATTTGTATTCACTGGGGCTCGTGAACCAAAACAAAAGTGTCGGTTTCGACTCAGGTTTTTCTGTTTTCATCAACGCAGTATGACGTACGAATTTTAACTGGGACATTTGTCCTTTCATCAAGTCAAAGTACATTTGGAAAATCTCATACGGAGAATTCATTGCCAGTTCAGCCCAGGTCTCTTAAAGTGTTGACACTTCTTCGGATTCAATAGCAAACGTTTGCTTTTTTCGAATTTAATAATTTCTTTTTGCTTTCTTTTCCTTCAATTTATCTCCTTACATACGTGTATCGTCATCTGAAGTATCATTTGTAATGGGACTTTATCTGTTTTTACATTTTATTTTCCTCTTCTCAAGATTTTCATCTTCCGGCTGTTTGACTTTTAGTTCAAGAAATATCCACTGGAATAATTTCGCCTAAATCATTATCTGCAATATTTCTCCATCAGTTACCTGACAAAGTTTAGGAGGCAAACAGATAATTCTGCCTTCATCTGAATATTCATCAGAATCCAAAGATTTCATATAATCTAAAGCTTTTTCAACTGTCAAAAACTGTTTAGTCGTGTTTTAAGATTTAAAAAATAGTTTTAAATAAACCTCTCTTCGTGAAAATTTGTCTCCGTACCACATGATCCCTTATTCTTCAAAGATATATATATATATAAAGTATAATGAAACAGTAACAAACGAGCATTCCACATGGCAGATAGGAAGTGAAATCCATTCTATTGACGGTCAGACTCTTCTTTTAACTAGTCAGAAGGCCATGTCTCCCCTTTTTGGGATCTTCCAAAAAAATTCCTTAAGAAGTTATTACTATTCATTTTTCATAAAGAGAAAGCCACACACACACACACACACACACACACACACACACACACACATATATATATATATATATATATATCTATATATATATATATATATATATATATATATATATATATATATATATATATTGTATATATAATTAATATATATATATATATATATATATATATATATATATATTTATGTAATAAATAAAATATTACATAATCCATTAGCTCTCCATTCTATCATTTAAATTCCCTTTAATAATCCAATCCGCAGTAATCTTAATTTATCGCTTAATTTACCTTAGCAACCCTTAGCAACAGAACTTCCCATAAATCGCATGCCTATGCATTTCTGCACGTGTACATCTCCGGATTCATAGGCGTGGGTTCGCATCGCGAGCTTCAATATTCTGCTGACCCTTCAAAATAACAGCCGCATGTTTTTTTCGCCTCACGCGTAAGGTTGAAAGGTGATATTCGCTTCCTAGCCGTCTTCTGTAATGGACGGATGTACTATTTTCGCTGTAATAAACTATTCGGCCAGACTGCATCAAATTTTATTACTTTCAGGCTGATTCTAGCTCCAGCTATGTAAATATGAGTTAGTTTTCCTTTTCAGGTTCTATTTTAAGTACGTGATGTAATGGATATATTACATATATATATATTACTAGTGTATGTCGAATTTGTCAATTTTTCACATAATCACACGGCTGTAAATAAAGATATTTTGAAAATATCCTTAAAAAATATTCACAGTATACATTGTACCTTTAAAATACAAATAAAAAACAGTTTGTACATATCTTAATATCACTTTGAGAAAAAAATTATAATTGAAGTTTCCTAAAATGGGGGACTTGGCGCTTAATGAGTTAAACAAATTACACATTAATTACTGCCAAGTCGACCATTAGTCACTATCTGTGTCATCTAAAATGACGGTCCATCGACGTCGATTCCCTGAAACTGACGATTGTTGAACTGGTTGGTTGGTTGGTTGTTCTATTTTTGGATACATCTAAAATTGATTGATTCATTTTCAATAATATTATCCACAGCAGTAAATGTATTTTTTGAATGGATTTTGTAGATGAAACATTACTTGTCAAAAGTTTCTCATTGTTTGCTTCGAACTCTCTCGGTAGTTTAAAATATAGAGAAAGATTCTTTTGCAAAATTCTTTTTAAATTGCATACAGCGCTCCATTGAAGAATCATTATTTGTGAAATATGCTTCAAATTGTTTAGCCGATTCGACTGCGATATCTATGCAATGGCATATGTTAACTACTTCGTCCAAATCGTTCAAAAACCTGTGTGCATAAAAATAAATGTATGTACTGTGTCATACGAATAAAGTAGGCGCACTTTTAGAACACACACACACACACACATATATATATATATATATGTGTGTGTGTGTGTGTGTGTGTGTGTGTAATAAATTAAATATAAGGCCCTCCGTTCTAGCATTTAAATTCCCTTTCTTAAATCCAATCCCTAATAACATTACTTTATCACTTTAAAGCCCTTAGCAACAGAACTTCCCATAAAATAGTAAACGTTGCATTTCTACACGGGTATATTTCTGGAGAAAGGCGTGGGTTCACATCGCGAGCCCCAGAATTTGCTGACCCTTCAAAAATAACAGCCACAAGTACCTCGCTTCTCTCACGTAAGGTTGAAAGGTGATATTCACTTCGCTCCGAGCTGTCGTCTGCAATGGACGTACTTTTTATCGCTCTAATAAACGACTCGACCCGAATGCTTCAAAATTTTAAGTCCTTTCAGGCTGAGTCTAGCCATGTAAATATGAGCTAGTTTTCCTTTTCAGGTTATATTTAAAGGACGTGTGTAATGGATACATTGTATATATATACATATACGCTTGCTGCGTGCTATCCCAGAAATTCATCACTTAAATCCATATTGAGTTGCAGTCCGTAGTCATTGCCGAGAGTCATTTGAACACAGGAACACATCACGATGTAATGGAGGCTAAAACATTTTATTAAATCCAGGTTTTAAAACCAAAAGCTCCATCATCATGGAATTCTATTCTTCACCATCTCCCGCAAGCGGCGACGCGTCCATCCCGTTTCCTTTACTCCCTTGTTCTGCGTGATACTATTAAAATCCCGCGTTATATGTTTTCACACACTCAAAACGCGTGGTTATTAGTCATAAAATTATTCATGTGATAGTGAGTCAGAGACCTCTTTATTCCCGTTGCTTACGCGTGGTTCGAAAATGCGCACGTTCCTTTAATCCATATAGTGGTTCCCTCTATTGGCTCTTTACGCGTACTATCTCATCAATTTTTGGCATTTAGTTAGTATCTCCAAATAGTTCACTTAGCTTTCACCCAATTTAACCTAATTAGATCTAGTTTACGTCCCTAGCATGACATATATCTGCATGGTTACACGAATATGTAAATTACCGTTGAAAGAAAGGAATAATTAAGAAGAAAAAATATAACTCATTAGTAAAAACGCCTAAATCTAAAGTGAAATATGAAATATTATCCATTTCAATGTAAGATGTCTGAGTATATTTAAGAATTAATTTTCACAAACTAATTTAATACATTATTTTCAATTTACATTTAAAACCATTACAGTTTATTTCCTTTATTATTCGCTTACTTGCCATTAACTTATTTAAATGTATAAAAATCTACACTTTAATATTTAAATGTAAACAAATCATGCGATAATGAAAGTACTAATAGTGCGGTACTTTTTTTAAAAAGATTGAATTACACAGACACTATATTCGCAATTAATTGTTTATTTTGCCAAGTAATTAACTCATTTATTTTATGATATGGCTAAGCTCTCTGTATAATTGGAAAATTTTGTTAGATAAATAAAGTAATTCTCTTTTTATGTGATGTATTTTTTAAACTGCTTCTTTTGAATAGTCTCCATTTAAATATCGGTGTGAAAAAAAAAAATTCCAATGAAAGAGAAAATAAGTAGAATTTACATCTGTGACAAAGGAATATCTTCTAAAATGTGTTTTTTCGAGGTTGTTTGAACTTTTAAAACACTTTACACCTGCACATTTTACGCAATAAAATCCCCTGAATAAAAGCAAGACTAATGTAACTGCACGACAAGTTTTCTGTAATTTATTCTTCACTTTATGGGAAAAGTATACAAATCCTACTACTATCTTCGAAATAAAGTAGAGACATTGATTACCAGGAATTCCCCTGATAGCATTTTCAATACTTTGCCATTTTCAGCTTAAAGTTAGATGCGCTTAGGTATTTAATAGAAGAAAGGAGGAAACACTGCAGCTTGTTTTCTTCAGTTTTAAGTGCGTTGTATGAATTTTTATTATGTTTTACTTATGGGTAATTTACAAATTCTTATTTTATGATATATTAACGACTTTTCACGAACTTTATTACATTATTTGATGTTCCAACCATACTAAAGCAGTGACAAAGAAAGCTATCTTTCTAGATATTAATCTCTAAATTAAAAATCATTTTGCTGCTGAAGGAGGTTCGTGGACCATGATAAACAAGTTTTGAATGCAGCTACTGTATGCATCAACGAGAAAATATTTAAGAGGATTTTAGAAAATCTGTGATCTCTTGAACAAAGATGGGCTTTTAAGTTATCATTCGTATTCATTTTTGAACTAACTCAGCGGTTTAAGGGAACAAGGAACCTTCAATCTCTTTCTTCTTTAATTTTCAATATTTTACTCTATATACCACAAGAGAATTAATATTCGTTTCTACTACATTGAAAATACTTAGAATTCACAAATAAGTATATTGTGGAGGAATTAGACCTGTTTATCAAAAAATCCTTCAAAAATGCTAAAATTTTTCATAAGGCTCCATGAGTATTTATTTTCTTCTGATATCTTCCAAATTTCTCAGAATTGTTAATTAAAGTGTTTGTCACAAAACTGTGCATAATTCTTTCAAATCCCAAATATTTTTTACATTTATAGATCATAAAATAAAATAAAAAACCTTAAAAAATTATTTAATACTTTAGATTCCTACAAAAAAAATTAAATGCACATTTATATTTATACACATATGATAAACTTATACTAAAAAATTTAATGACTTTAATTAAATGACTTTAATTAATATATAATGTGCATAGAGCATTTTGAAAAACGCAAGCATTTTCGAAAAAAAATAGAAAACCAGGCATTATTCTGCAAAAAAATCCTTCTTTTGAAGGAATTCTTCCTTTTTTGAAGGTTTTCAGTGTATTAAAAAAGAAAATTAATTATTCTCATTTTGAATATACAGTTGAAAATGGAAAATTAAAAAAATTCCAGTTTGAAGGTCCCTTGTCCCTTTAAAGAAGAACTGAAATCATATATGGCGCAATAAAGAAATATACAAACATGTAAGAAGATTCCCGTGTTCTGATCGCATTGAACTCATTGTAAATAATTACAAGATAAAAAGAACTTTTTATATACCATGTCTTTAAATTTTCTGTTGAATCATATAAACTCGGCAATTCTATGTATTAATAAATACTTTTTTAAAAATATTTTGATGAATTATCCCATCAACTTGAAAGAAAATGAAGTTAATTGGAAGTTAACTTGCGTTTAACTTTTCGTTCCCGTCCCGGCCTATAGATAGCTGCACCAGTCTACAAAACAAAATTAACTGAAAATAACGGAAAATGAATTTAATTCTGCTTAAAGATGGCTAAAAGTATTAAAATAATGCATTGTCATCGTGTCCTGAGCTATTCTTTTCAAATGTCTAGCTAGTCGGGAAGTTAGTTAAAATTCAATTGCAAGATTTGTACGGGACAAACACACAAACACAAAAACAAACAAGAAAGCGAGTTAATAACATGGTAAAAAGTAATCAAATATCAGAACCACTGGAAACGAGAGATTATTTGGTTCCTTCTGTCACTAAAATCATTTCCTCATTGGAGAATGAAATGATGTCCAAAGTGTTTCACGTGATATACGTGGAGCAAGTCTAGTCTTAAAACGTTTCAACAAATACGAGGGTTATCGTATAACCTAGTTAAATATATATTTTTTCCAATGCGGAGGCCTTGTCCCTTTAAATATTCACCTATTATCACCGAGGATTTGCTAGCCTCTTTATTATGGAGGCACCACATAGGTGGACCAGCTTCGCTCCCTATGAAGGGACGACACAAACGAAGGCAATTTTCGGGCACGACGCCAGGATTCGAGCCGAGCACCCACAGCACCGAAAACCAACGCGCTGTACCGCAGGCCGCTACAAGCCCCCTAGTTAAATATTAAATCAGATTTTTGGTAGTTAGGACACATAATTCTAGAGCACCTTTTTCATCTAGAATTAGAAACATGTTGTTTTTCTTTTGAAGATTATTCACTCATTACGCCTCATATGTATGCATAATTAATAAGCAATCGTGTACGTAAGATTTTTTTAAACAGTGCCCTATCTTTTTATCACGATTTCTTTTTTGCGGTTTATTTCAGGAACCTGCTAGTCATAGAACTGGGTACATTACATGCGAATATATTGACAGAGAATCATAATATATCTTCTATATTTCAATATTTCCAGACACTTCCTGAAAACGGAATTAAAAGTTACGGACATTAAAAAAAATATTCATAGTAAAATTGCATCAATGAGGCATGTAAACGTATAATTTATCATACCTTATCTCAAAGAGCTGTTTTAATTACTACTGGGGCGAAATGATTTATCAGTGCACGAAAGATTGTCAGTTCTTCAATTGTTGTAAAGACCCATTGATCAACTTCAAAATTTTCCCTCGTGTTCTGTTCTCGGAGATGATTGAGTGTTATTAAAATGGAATTTGAGAGACGGAAAACGACAAAAATAATTACTTGTTGTTCCGTAAAAGGTTTCCGGGCTTACTCACGCAAGAAATGTGTAATTAGACAGAAAAAAAAATTGTGTGGTCTGAGGACCCCCGTCAGGAACGAAGTTCCTTACGTTATTTTTTCAACTCTAAACGTGATTTAATATGTAGATTTCTATTGGTTATATTAGTGTATTTTTGTCACGCCAAAAAGCGCAGCCCTCTTTTATTCAACCAACTCTCTCTCTCTCTCTTTCTCTCTCTCTCTCTCTTTCCCTCTTTCTCCCTCTCCCTCTCTCTCTCCAATTTGTATAATTTATTTTTATTTTTTTATCGTTTTTTTAAAGCAAAAATGTAAAGTAAGGATTTAAATCAATAAATTTCATTTAATATTTTAGGAAAAATAGTCATTTATTAAAAATTAAATATAAAATAGTGAATTATAAATTATATATAAAAAATTCTAAAAAGAAAAAAATCATTTTAAATTTTATCATTATATTGTATCATGGTAATTATTTGTAACTATAATAAGATGCATATGCTTGAGATTCAATTTTATCCAAGTATCTCGAGAAAACAGCATCAACGGTTGTACAGTATTTCGTTGTGAACTGCGCTGGGTCATTATTAATACTTTAATCAAATGTACCTGATAATAAAGATGTGAGCTTTTCAAATTTTTCTTTATCATTGAAGTTAACGTTGAAGTCTCCAGTTTTATGAGTGGAAGTTTATGAAAATTTTGGTTAAGTAATTTAGAACCTCCCTCAGCATATTCTAACAACGATCGATGGATAAATAATGTTAAATCCTCAATCTTTTGATTTGAGGATATATAAGTAGCTACTATAACTACTTTAACATTTCTCATTTCACAAACAACTAGTACTCGAATCACTAATGCTAGACCAAAATATTCTGAGCCCCAGTGCAGCCGCACCCAAGGCTGCACTGGGGAAATTTTGACTAGATTATTACAAACATAATAATCTAGTCAAAATAACCAGTGCCCAAACACAAGAATACCAGGGAATCACCCAATAAACCTGACAGTACCGCCGAGGCCCGAACTCGGGAACTGTCACACTCCAGACCAAGCCGATAGCACCACGCCATCCCGATGATGCAAAAGCCACTAAAAAAGAAAAAGAGAGGGAAAGGTCGCCTGGAGGGGGGCATAACGCTTTTTCGTTACGTGAAGATTTCTACCAGTTCACTCTACTGTAAGCCGCGTAAAAGAACTTCGTTCCAAATATATAATAAATAATGTTCATCATTGCATTTGAAGAATGAAAAAAAAAATTGTTACTGTTTCTTGTTTCAAATTTGCAGTAAAGTAGCACATGAAACCTAAAGTTAAAACAATGGGTAAAAAATAATTGTCTCTCGCAAAGCATCATTTCCCTTCTTTAGATCATTTTTATAAAAGATCTGGGGGAAAATGTTTGTAGCTTAGATAGGACTGAGTTTAATGTTGCGGTGGCCAGCCACCGAGATGGCCTTGGTTTGAATTCTGTACAAAGCATGGGCGGTTTTGGCTTGTTCCCTCATAGAGAGTAACATTATCCACAAAATAACTGTACTAGTTGACTTACAGAGGGCTCCTGTTATGAAGCAATCTCAAGGTCCTTCGCGATCAAACTATCTTCGCGATAAGTGATGCATTAAAAGAGCATGGACTTTTTTTACTGCCCCTTCATAAGGAAGAACATCACCCACATTGCGACAAAGGTTACCCACATTACTTTGCCTCCATAATGCTGCTCCCATTATGAAGTAACCAACAACTTCTGCGTTGTTGATGGGCAAATATCTTCACGATAAACGCCACTTTAGAAATATTATTTTTAGACAGTTTTTTTACAATCCTCATATAAAATTCAAACTATCATTATAATATTGTAGGTTTTAATACTAGTCTTTTATAAAAATTTAACGGACAGATATTGTCCAATGCGAAAAAAACGACTGGACTTGGAAAAGGTTCACAAAAATTGGAGCATTCCGAAATGGAGACAAGTTTTGTTCAGCGACGAAAGTCGATTTTCTTTAATGTCTGATAAACCTGCTCACGTTTGACTTAAAGCAAAAGAGAGCATGAGTCCAGACTGCCTGGTTCGCACAGCAAAACACCCAGACAGCCAAATGGTGTGGGGCTGCATGTCATATGAGTCAACTGGACGGTTCCGTTTTGTACAGGGAACTATGAAGAGTGGCCAGTATATTAGTGTGCTGAAGGATCGATTGCTTCCTAGTGCTCATGACATGTTCCCAAAGCAGAAATGGGTATTTAAGCAAGACCTACCCTGCAATACATCGAAAACGGCAAGAAAAACTTTAAAATTAAATTAAATTTCATTAGAGTTCAATTCTGATCTCAATCGAAACATTCATTATTTTAGGTTAATGCTGAATTTGTAAAACAGGGTATTAATGTTCTCCCGTGGCCAGGAAGCTGGCCAGATTTAAATCTTATTGAGAATTTATGGACTATAATTGGAAGGAAAATATCTCGAAATCGTCCCAGAGAAAAACGAGAGCTGCAAGAAACAATAATTAAAATTTGGCACCATGAAATACCGAAACAAGTGTTGCAAAACCTTGTGGATTCCATGTCTAAAAGAGTGGTTGCTGTGATCAAAGCCAGAGGCGGCCCAACAACATATTAAATGCTTTTCGGTTCAGTTGCACTCATTACCTTTTCTGCTCAGAAGAACTTGAATTTTTTTATTTAATTCCTTTTATTCCGGGGAACCAAAATGGATTCCGATTTCTGATAACCTGTAGATTTTTGTATGCTATTTTTTATAAAATTAAATAATTGTTTTTGTTCAATAACTTAATCATATCTTGTTTTTAAACTAATTTAACATATTGACATTAAAAAATATCATTTGCATTGAAAAAATATTATTTTTGGGGCTTATTCTTGAAAAAATGTTAGATTTCTCAAACTTGGAATACTTTTGGCCAGTAGCGTAGATATATATATATATATATATATATATATGATAATATTACTAACTACCTATAATCGCCCATTCTGTACTTCATCTCTGCCATGGTAACCCGTCCTTCTTGTCTAGGCGTAAACGCTTCGCCTTCCCACATACTAACTTCCTCCGCCAATTCTGGCAACCTCTCTGACCTAATTATATTTTGGCGCTTTTTGCGGGAGACGCTGGACTGACTCGAAGCGAGTAAGATGTGTTTGTTGCTTTACTGTTTAATAAATTAGTTTGTTTCTGAAGCTGATTTTATTATTTTCCGGCCACGATGTATGTTCTTATTTCATGAGATGTCCATCCGGACATTTCATATATATATATATATATATGAGAGAAAGAGAGAGAGAAAGAGACAGCTTTATAGTTTAATAACAGCTTTATAGGTTAATAACAAGTAAAAGCAGAGGAAAATTTACAAATCCTTGAAAATATTCCTGAACTATAATTATATTTTCTTGTATCATGAGTGATTTACTTAGATTAAGTAAGTCCAAATGAAATCTGGGACACAGGGGTTGCTGAACTCGCTCGAAGTAATGAAATAGCAACGTAAAGCGAATGGAAATCGTGATTAATGAACAGATTCACCATAATATTATTCAACAGTTAAGGTAAAACGTTAAGAGTGCTTCTGTTCTCTTGAGGCAGATTACGCAGTAAAGGCAGCCATCGATCACCTCTTATTTAGCAATGAATCAGAGCGAGCTGAAATATATACGTCAAAAGAAATCTGTGTAACAACTGAAATGCTTCGGAATTATTAATAGCATATCCAAATTATCAACAGTATATTTCAAATTATTCGAAATTATTAACAAAATAATTATTAACAATTTAAAATAGGTTTTATCAATAATGAAATTGTTGGAATTAATAACGTATTATTTAAATTTTTTTTTAATTTTGGGCAATGTGATTAATACGTCGAAATTCGTTTTTTCGAGCACGACTTTTGAATGGATGATTTCTCCTAAATTGTGTAAATGTATGAATGGCGATATAATTTAGCTACTTAATGATTAAAAATGGCGCTAGCATAAATATCAGATGGTTCTGATCAGAATTATCTATGAGCTTAATTTCGTCGAGTGGAGAAAAGCAAGGACATCATTGGAGCCAAACTATAAATGTAGGACGTACCTTTCTTGAAGGCTTTTAACTTTGATGCCAACTTCTTAGCAACATTCATCCTCCTGATATTATTTACTTTGATTCGTGTTTATTCTATAATGATAAATGATCTGCGAGGGAAGAATTTACGGATGAAGGATTTCTTCCTGTAAAAGTCTGCTCATACCGTCCATTTCTGCGTGGTGTAAACTAAAACGACTCGAGACAACAGCTACAAGGTACTTGAAAGCGAAACGGTAAATTGCTTCCATAAATCTCATTTGCTGCTAAAAAAGTTTTGCTGGTGCATAGTTCATTGCATGTACAATCTGCAGTAGGTAACATATCCTTTCATAACCCATTTCATGAGGTATTCAAATCTGTTTATACCACGTGACCTGAAATTTAAAATTCCTCTTCCTGTTTAAGGGGGTCCAGGACACAAAAATTTATTAATTACTTTCGAAAAAAAAATTATTGCATTAAAAATTTTTGTGTTCTTTTACGCTTAAAATGGCGTTTAAATAATGTTTCTATCTTAATTAGAAGAGGAGAAATTACTATTTTTTTTTGTAACATTCTAATAGTAGCCAATCTTTGTTTAAACCTGTAAGTGCGCTTTAATGCATGATGGTTTTTTTTCCCCATTTCTCGTCTTTAAATTGTTATAAGTCAAGAACCGTTAAAGATAAATGGTTGAAACTTGTAACATGTCTTTTTCAACTATTTTACTTTAATTTTGATTCAGACATATTTATTTTTGATTCAAAACATATTTACTTTTGAAAATATGATTTTTTAAAAATAAGTTACATAGTTTTTTTTGCAATTTTCATCTAAATTTTCTTAATTTTTTGAAAAAATTAATATTTTAAAAAATGGTGAATCAAAATTAAATCTTATACATTTCTGTTTATTTAAAGGATAAAGTTTTTGAAATTCGACATATAATATTTCGAGTTATAACGATTTTAAATTACCCAACTTTTATTAAAAATTTTAAATTAAAAAAATTTAAAAACTTTTTGAGAAGTTTTATGATGTGATTTTGTTTACAAATTATATGGTTAACCATCACAAAAAAATTCAAAATTTTAACTCAATAAATAAAAAAAAAATTTTAAATGTGTCCCGGACCCCCTTAAAAAAATATCCAGGACTGTGTTATTTTGTGATACACTTCAAACTGATAGTTATCTTAAGGTGATATACCTTCAGATGATGGAAAAAAGGCCTGATCAAATACAGCGTTGCAACTGTTTTTTATACTAAATCAGGTAATCATAACTTTATGGAAAGCTATATGGATTACAGATATTTTCAGTAGTATTAACAAAGTTTTAACTTCTATACGATAGTTAAAATTTAAAACGAAATCTAAAAAATATTAATGAGCACACGTTAAATTTCATTTGTAACTACCTTCATTACTTTTCATTTCCATTTTGGCAAGTGGTAATTCGTTTTGCCTTTTAAGTAACAGACGCCAGTTCTATTCAATGTCTACTACAGACACTAACACACGTTACAAATTCGTCACCTGAATGCAAGAACTAGGTAACTCCAAAAAAATTATTTTTGAGATATCTGGCTATTTATAGCTAAATTACATAAGAATTGAATGCAGTAACAAGACAACTCACTTTGCTGCTAACCTAATGCCATCTGTTGGCTAGTGTAATAATTAGACAAATAGAACGACGAGTATTTTCTAACTGGAAGAAGTAGACATTTGAGATCTCCAAGAATTTGAAGAATCGAGTTACCTAATTCTTGCAATCACATGACGAATTGATAACGATAGCCATTTATTGTTCTGAATAATTTTAACTGTATCGTAACATCGGTAATGTCTATCAAAGTAGCGATCTACCCAAATGAAACCACCCCTCTATCCAAGATTTCAGAAACATTATCTATATATATAAAACGCGTAGGTATGCGACACAAAAATCGACGATATTTCTACACTCCGAATAGCAACGGCTGGAACTACAGGATGTAAATATTAGCGGCAGTCCGCAATTTAAAATCGCGTGTGTGTAGAGGCGACATGCATGTTGTTACAACCGCTGATCTTTTGACAAAATATGTTTAGACCTATCAAATCCAGTGTTTAGTCATGGACAATGTATGTAGATTTATCTAGAGTCCGTTCTTTTTATTCTGTAACTGTAGTATCTCCTACTTCTGAAATACTCAACTGTGTATATCAAGAAGTTTTATGAATATCATAGTTCTAATCCACACTATATTATAAAACTTGCTGAATTTTTACTCCATTTTAAAAGTGAAGATATTTTTCCAACAATTTATTATTTGATATGATTAAGTGTAAATATCTGAATTGTGAACAATAGTACATACAGAGAGGGGTGCAATTTTTAAAATAATTGTTGTTGGGTTTCTCAGTATTATCTTTAACTCTGTTCTGAAGTAATGGAAATTCACATTGTTTAATGACAATGTTATAGAATCAGCCTTATAGTGAATTTAACAATGATTATAAAGTTTTTTGGCTGAGCTCCCACTACCTCTTAACAACGTACATTTATGATGAAAGGTAATGGTAACATTCCTTACTTTCAGTTGGTTACTTTCAGTTGAATTTTTTTGCAAAAGAAAATATAAAACTAAAAGAGACCATGCTGGTCGCGCAGCGGTTAGTTTTATTAAATTATATGCTATTATCGCTCATTCTTCTCTGAATATGCGATAAAACGTTCGGGAGAGTAGCACTTTTTCAACATGATAGGTCATAAATCATACATATTATACATATCTACAAATGCCATCTGATCCATCATGGAAAGTATTTTCTGTTCCTATACCTACAGGGTAATAATGCATAATGTGAAAAGAATTAACACTCAATTTAATCATTTATTATGTGAAAAAGGGAAGATAAAATACAGATGTATCTTACCAAAATTAATGTATACATGTATTTATGACTGAACTAGCTGTATTTACTCAGCTTAATGAGATACAATGAAAAAGTTAACCACTAAAGGAAAATTAAATAGGAAATATAGAGATGAATCGTGTCATAAAAAACAGTGAAAAAGTAATAACTTTTTTATCCGAAAGCGTACAAAAGATTTAAGCGTTTAAATGCAAAATAACGTTTACAAGTACATACTAAAAGAGTTATCAGACATGGAAACATAATTATTTTGTCAGCAACGAACAAATCAAAACAATTTAATAATCATTAGGGCTTAAAAATCATAGCCTTCATCAATCTTTCATGTACGCTGGAAGAAAATTTTCACTACTACAAATCTTCTTTGTAAATAATATATATGTTGTGCGATGTAAAGTTAAGAAAAATAATCAAAAATTTACTATCGCATATCAAATGCTAGTTCGTTTCTTCCATTTAAAATATGATCAAATACAGTAATGATGCAAAAACATTCTACTGTATGGCTTCGTAGTTAAAATATATTTCTAAAAAAACGATTATATACTGTAAAACATTTTACTTTATGCATCCTTCACAAACACGCAAATATGTTTGCATAAGATTAAATAAAAGTTCCTGTTAAAATTCCAAATCATTAACTTTTAAGAATCAGCTTGTGGTTTTACATAGATAATGAGGAAGCGTTACTTGCAATTTTAGTTCAAATTCTAAGCCATGTAATTTTTTAGGGACCTAAGACTATGAAATTGATCATTTTGTCAGAGAAATTAGTTTTACTTAAGTAAAAAAATTCAATTTAGAAGATTTTTTTCTGTCACGGCTTCATCGTAACACTACGAATGTTACTAAGCCCGTCTGCACACGGAGCAACTCAAAAGAAACTGATAACTGACTCAAATCACAAACCAGTCCGTGATGGGTCGCAACCTATGTAATTGAATGGAGCCACGCACACGGCGCAACTGGTTACAAACCCGTCCGACGGGTTTGTGACCATAAAACTTTTGTTTCTTTGTAGAATATCCCGAAATAAAGCTGCATGTGCAAAATTCCCAATTCCGTTGAAAACTCATATCAAATGATTATTTTTAACTGCAGGATATATTCTATGTTGGTAAATTGTATTTTTTGCGTTCGTGAAAGCATACTGTGCAACTCAAATGTAGGAAGTTCTATAAAAGAACATTTTTTCAATCTATGTAGATAATACGTGATTGTAAGTTGTGTACTAAAAATACATTACTTGTCATTTTCTCCGTAAAGATCGCATACCCACGGGGCATGATGGTATTAATTTTTATTACCTACAGGATGTTTCGCAAAGTATTTTAAAATTAAGTCAAAAGTATTTTAGTTATAGGCCGTACAACAGAATTTGTAAATTATATATAACAGGGAATTTATTTCACAAGTTACCGTCTGGTGTAAACAGTTCCACAGATGTTTATGTTAATAATATAAGAAGTCCGTGTAATGCTAGCTATTAGCAGGAGGATAACCGTCGAAATAATCTACTCGGAAACGATCATGACTATGCTTATCTATGATCCATTGCATAAATATTCAAGTAGCATCAGTTACTATTCTGCATTTAGAAATTCGATAACGAACTAGGTTATAATTAGACATTAGGTTCATAAATAAGTAGAGTTCCATAAAATGTCCGCGGAGTAATCACTACTTAAAACAAGTCACCTATTCACATTTACGCTTTGCCCCAATCCCGAAGATAATTTGATATTCAAAATCTAAGAATTATGCATGGGCGTGATTTCCCATCGCTTACATTTTAGACTACATGTTAAACATGCAAATGTTATTCCTGGGTCACAACATATAGTTCTCCATCCTGTCATATTTTCTATAAAGTTTTAGAGTTAATAAGTTACAAGCATTAACACAAATATTAGAACAATTCTAGAGAATTTTTTATGGGTTTTATACTATCAGGGAACAAAATAGTCCTCATTAGTATTATACTCTTCATCAGCAAAGACAAGCCGCTGGTCTATGGAATCAAGTATAAATTTTTAAGATGCATAAGGTGTAAAACTCTTTTGAAGGAATAACAGATTATTTAATTTGAGGGAGTCCGTGTGACAAGAATCCTTTCTGAAACAAACACTTCTCATATTACTAGCTGTGGAGATTCTTTCCTGGGAAACACACAGGTCTGTATGACCAAACTCAAATGAATGGAAATGCAGTATATTATTTCTAACGAATAATACTCTAAACCTCATTTAGATAACGTGTTTCTCTCGTAGATCTCCATCTATGGTTTCTTTTTCCTTCAAGTCTGGTTAACTTGAACACGCCTTTGCTTTTCCCTAAGACTTCATATGCTGCTTCCTTTAATTGTTTGTTGACTCTGAGTAATTTGCTATTGTCAATTTAGGTCTCAGCTACTGAGGTGAGCTAACTTATTTCTTATTTGCTGCTACTTGGCTGCTCTCTCTCACTCTTTCACTCTCTCTCTCTACGGATGGAGCTGCACCAACTCTCTTCTTCACTGGAGGCATCATGCATGTTTTCTTTCTCTTTTTCCCCCTTTACAATCTGCGAAGAAATTGGCTCTGTCTCATCTGTATTGCTGAAATTTTCACTTATGATATTCTTTCTTAGCTAGGGGGTTTCTCCTGGCAAAATACCGACGCAGCAAAGTCAACATCTGAAACCTCGTCAATATCTGAGAACATAACATTCACTGCGCAGATGAATACTGGCGAAGTCTGTCCATTTCAGTAACGTTTTATTGTTGTTGCTGTTGCTGATCTCTGTCACCCAGCAGAGCTAGATTAGATACATGATACCGCACATTCTCAAGAAGTCAATGACCAACAATGGCCGCTCCAGAAGTCTTTCTTTTCAAGTCCCAAGCACACTAGGATGTGATCCAGAGTGGCTTGGCCTTTTGAACATTTGGTACAAGTTGGAAACACTTTGTCCTTGTCGGTATAAGTCAATGTTCTGAGATGGCCACTACGAAAGCAGGTTATTGTAGTTTGCTCTTGTCTGCTGCACCGGAGGGACAGAGAACCACCGGAGCCATTACCCTGGTACCAGTGATGCACGGGGGGATGACGTATCAGCAATCTTGTTACCATCAAGGTCTACATGGGAAGGGATCCATTGTAAATGAATCTCACGAGATGAGAAGAGCCGCTTCAGCTTGTCTAAAATAGCAACGTTTAAATAAGCAGTAACGTTTTAATGAGGTCTAATTGAAAAACCCCAAATTTCTCACAGTTTCCGTTAAAGTTCATTTATTTCACATGAAATAAATCAACATTAATGGCTAGAGTTAATAGGATTCTATAAACTTCTATAACGAGAATGTTAAAGATATTTGATTTCTTTTTAATAAATCTCACGAAGTCCTTCAAAATTGGAATATATAGTACGTAAAACTAGATTGACGTCAAAATAATTCACAGTTTTATGGATCATTTACGTCTGCTTTCAGATAATTCTCTTTCAGGAGTAATATCCAACATAATACATCACATTACAAGTATAACGGATATTTCATGACGTGGGAAGTAGAGGAAATAAAATAGATTAAGGTGTGACGCTAGTATTTATGGATGATGTCAGCAAATTTAGTTTCAGAATCTAGAGAAAATTTTTAAACATTCTGGAACATATTTGTTTTTTTTAATATTAATTAATGTGGTAATAATATTGTTTTAATTTAGCTACACTGGTTACTGAACTGCAGTTTATATTATATATTTTGCATTATTTCTCCCTTAAATAATTCTTTACCAATTTCAGACAAATTCGACTTTTTTGAGTATATATATATATATATATATATATATATATATATATATATATACAGTGGAGTCCCGATATTCCGAAATCATTGGGACCAGACCCGTTTCAGATTAACAAATTTTTCGGATTAAGCGAAATCTCAAAATAAACTTAAATTACATAATAACATGTGATTACACAGATTTTTTTATAAGGTCTGTCTAAACATTACCAAATCTCGAGACGAAATGGGTGATAAGAGAGTGGAACGCTGCCTTGTACAGTGTGGCAGAGTGTAAGGTTTTAGACGATCAGAAAATTGTTGAAATGGTTTAGAAAGAACCTGTCTACGTCTCAGACGAGAGTGAAGGTGGAGTAGACGTGACAGGGAGCAGAGAGTATCCCACTCAGACGAGGAGGCTGTATTTTATGTAGCGCTACGCTACGAGGAGCAACTCTCCGCCGCAACCTCAGCGGGCACCATTTTCCTGACGCTCTGGCGTAATTTGGCTTCAAGGGAGAATTATTCTTCTCTTCTACAAAAAAATTTAAGAGTTTTTTCAAACCAATTTAGTTCAGTAATAATTAGTTAAATACATTGTCTAACTTTAAATTTTAAGGCGATCTCTACTTAAGGACTATTTTTCACGGTCCCATGAAAGTCGTTAAACAGAGAGCCAAATGTATATATATATATATATATATATATATATATATGTGTGTGTGTGTGTGTGTGTGTGTGTGTGTGTGTGTGTGTGTGTGTGTGTGTGTGTAATGTTTTCGCTAATCTTTCGTTGTATCTTTCAGACGCAAAGAAAATTAACAGATAGTAAAGACAGTAATCAACCTTCGAAGGCTAGTAGACTTTTGAGTTGTCTACGGAGTCGTATGATGGTCGAATGGTTCGGGTACTAGTCTTCGGAACCAGAGTATTTATCCTACGGCTAGCAGAGATGTTTGTAGTCTGACTTTCTTTGCTCCTGGTTAGATTAAGGACGTCTGCACACGGAGCAACTGAAAAGAAATTGATATCTGGCTCAAATCACAAACCAGTCCGTGATGAGTCGCAACCTATGTAATTGAATGGAGCCACGCACACGGCGTAACTTGTTACAAATATAATTTATCATACCTTATCTCAAATAAGGTCATACATTCCTATGTGATTCTGTTTTGTTTTTAAGCTTTCTACCTCCTCCAGAAAAATGTGATATTTCCGGCCATTTAGTTGGATTGGTAAGAGGTACGGTCCGATTAAGTAAACAGCGCCCATCAGGGCGTTGTTTATTTAATCGGCCTCTTAATCGGCCTCAGGTTTGTGATTCCGGTCATACATTCCTATGTGAATATTTCTTGTCTTGATGCCTACTATCACTCCTCTAAATTTGTCGGTTGAATTTTGGAACACCCTGTATATAGATATATACACTCTTAGACAAAAAAAACGACGCACCAAGAAGAGGTAATGCAAATTGGACACAAATTGATATGCGTACAGTTTTCAACGGAAAATGCAAAATTGGAACCCTGGTTTCCAATTCTCTGGTTAGATACAGGTTTGATCTCAGGTCCTCGCTGTTGGAGGTGACCAACAGGTTCCTCGCTGTTGGAGGTGGTCATTGGGAACTACTCTAATCACTTTTGAATTCCCCTTTTAA
Organism: Dolomedes plantarius; assembly: GCA_907164885.2. NCBI lineage: Eukaryota > Metazoa > Arthropoda > Arachnida > Araneae > Dolomedidae > Dolomedes > Dolomedes plantarius. Next base: position 5,839,778 of record OU015495.1, read on the forward strand.
AAGGTGTTTTTTCTTCGTGCATTACAGTATGCTTTTAGTATTACTGTATACTATGAGTCCTTATCCGGTTTGTTGATTTGAATTTTCTGGTGCAAGGTCCAAATAGGACAAGCTGCGCCAAACGCACGACAAAAGTAGAGCACCCTTGTATTCAAAAACTTTAGAAAACAACGGTAAGTCCGTATCCGTATGCGATTAATACGAGGTTGATTCAAAAAGTGAAGTAAATTTTGTGACTGTAGTTCCTGAAACGAAAACCTCCGGCCTTTGACGCTACTGCGCAGGGTGGATTCATTCTTACTGAAGATGTTGGCACTTGCAAATAAATTGCATGGCGATCTTAATCGGAAGGGCAGCTATGCAAAAATGGCGTGACCTCATCAGTTTGCACCGTAGAGAAGCTGCTAGAAAGTCATCAGAATTTTGTGATCGGATGCTGTGAATCCTCATAAAATTCACAAAAGAATTCAACAACAGTATGGAGATGCCTGCAGTGGCGCAAGGAGGATGTACCAGTGCGAAGATACGCTTAAAAATAGGCGAAAAGCAATCCGTATTGAGCAACATTCGGTGGGTGCCAAAAAGCGGTGCATTCGTGGCTGAAACCGTAACCCAAAACATTTCATTCCGATGGAATAAAGAAGTGAGTACAAAGATGTGAGAAGTGTATTGAAAAAGAAGATGATTACATAGAAAAACGGCATGTCAGTCGTATCCCTAATTGAATTATTAATCTCAAAATATTCTATTTGCTGTTACTTTTGAAAAACCCTCGTATATTATGTAAAGACAATAAAAAAAACTATAATTTTCAATACAGGATTTTTTCGTTAACTTTTTGAAGCAATACTTTCCTATTAGGTCTATGAAATATTGTATAGTCTATATATATAAAACAGTTCCGTAACTGACTGACATATAACGAACAGACCAAACCGCTGGACATAAAGGGCGGAAATTTTGCATTGCAATTCTTTTTATAGTGTAGGGGTGCACTAAGAGAGATTTTTGAAAAATTCTTCTTAGATTTCTTAAAATTAATTTTTTAAGCTGTTTTTGTAAAATTCTTTAAAGTTTGCATTTGAAATAACTATCCGAGGGTTATAAAATTTATATCACGAGAAAGATCATAAAAATTCCTTTAAAATGAAATCTCTCTCGAATCTTTACCTCCATTTTCTGATTTTTGGGGAATTTTTAAGGATAAATTTTTAGAATTTAATTTATTAAAAGCTGATCACGTGGTTTCTTTTCTTTTAATTTTGCGTCACGTGCATAACAACAAAATAGACAAAAAAAATTCTTCCTAATGCGGCAGATGATTGGGCATTATCCAAAAAAATATTAACATACAGTAAAATAAATGTTCCTCAAACTGTACTATATTAACTGTACTATATTCTTTAGTATGTTTTATTAGATTTAATTTGAATATTTTCTTCTACATTATTTTGTCTATAAAAAATTCCCTTGCGATTTTTTTATAAATATATTTTTTTTTCACATCAATTACATACATTGATCGTTGTATTTATTTTATATATATATATATATATATATATATATATATATATATATATATATATATATATATATATATACATATTTTTGGCATTAATTGCATACATTGACCGTTGTATTTAATTTGAATGTACTCCGTAGCGAAGTACGGGTTTTCTGCTAGTTATTTTCATATATGATGTGGAGGGAATACAAGTGGACTGAAATAACAACTTTATTGGATACGGTACCGCATTATGGGCTTGTAAAATAGCCACTGAAGAGCGACGCGACTTACTTATTCCGAACAAATTTCACAACTACTACATTTTTCATACAACCAAAAAGTGGCGCTACAACCGCCGGAAATTGCCGTGATCAGTACGGAACAATATATATTATCTATCTACCGAACTTACATGAAATGAATAAATTCGTTTCTAATTCTTGGGGAAACGTAAAACCTTCCCCTTCAAGTAAATAGGAACGTCAAAAGAATAAAAATTTTCGTCAATTTTCGATACTGCTATAAGCTAAGTGATTTGTTGAAGGGAATGATAAATGTCCTAGTAACGTTATCCTTCATCCGAAACCAATAAATTTCTTTTCAGATCGGAAAACTTGGGCTAAACTCTTTTAGACAAGTTCGTAAAGTATCTGAGCATTAACCGATGATAAGACCCCATTTTGACGTGTTGGTTTTCGTGTAAGATGAAGGATAACTCGTCAGACACCTCAATTTACAATGTTAAATTGCAGAATGGAAGAAATATTTTAGATGGGACTTTAAATGTTATTATTTGAAAATTGTTTTCTTTGTCAAAAGTTGATTATTTAATCGTCTAATTTGTTTTGAGTTCTTCAAAATCATTGTAGAAAGAATTATTTTGAAATTATTCTAAACATTCGATACAATCTGAAATCAATATTTTAAAATATCAGAAATAAAAGTTTTCCGCTAAATCGAGTACATTCATTTGAAAAGTATGAGAAAATATTTCGTTTTTCGATTTTTTACCCCAAAAATACCTCAAATTTCTGAATTGTTAAAGATTCTGGCTTATGATGTATTATTTATTAGTCTCACGAAATTCTGAATTGAAAAATTGAGGATATTTCCTTAACAAACAAGCCGGCCGGGCATTCGACTCCAGAGTCCGTGGATTCGAATTCCACTTTTGGCATGGATGTTTGTAGCCGTTCGGAATTGGCTTTAAGCTGAAGGTCCCGGTCGAATTATCCCTCGTGTAGCAAACAATTATCGTAGCTCTCTCAACCAACCAACCTTCATTTATATCCATATTATGTCTGAAGATTCATTAACAATCACTTCGCTGAAACTGATGAATATTGTCTTTAATATAAGCAATTTCTTACAAAATTAATACTTTGATGGAATTACACGTCAGAAAGAAAACTTTGATAAAATTATACAACGTTTGCAGGCAAAATTTATAAGCGCTGAACAAAAAATATCGAAGTATGATTTTATACAAATTGTTCATTCTTCTATTTCTTAGTGTTTAACACGAAATTAACAATATTTATTGCTTTTTATTCCCCTCGTAACGATTATATATTCAATGTATTTTTCCTGAAATTTAATAAGCATAATGGTAGCGTAAAGTTCAGTCTATTTACTTCATTTATGGATTTTTTACATTTTTTTCCTTTGTTCATTTTGACTTTTTTAAAGCTCACTGAGAGCCTATGATATTTAATTTCAATTTAAATGTCGAAATAGATGTCACATATTTAATTATATATTTTTATTTTCTTTATTTAATTTTTTTCAGTAACACATAACTTATGCAACGCAATCAATATATCTAAACGTATCAAGCATTTCTAAAAGAGAAAACTAAACTTTAGAATTAAGGTACAAAGTTCTTTTAACTTCGTTGCTGTTTTCGAGGTTCGGATAGCCATCAATTAACGTGTGACTCTTTTTTCAGAGTGTAATGCTTTTAATTAAAAACTTGATATTTGCTTCTCAAGAAGAAAAAGTCGTTGACTGATTGACTAAGGCACTGGTCTTCTTATATCTTGGAATCAATAGTTCGAGGGTTCAGAGTATCTGAACTTTCGAATCCCGCTGCGGGCGTAATGTTTTCGCTAATCTTTCGTTGTATCTTTCAGACGCAAAGAAAATGAACAGATAGTAAAGACAGTAATCAACCTTCGAAGGCTAGTAGACTTTTGAGTTGTCTACGGAGTCGTATGATGGTCGAATGGTTCGGGTACTAGTCTTCGGAACCAGAGTATTTATCCTACGGCTAGCAGGGATGTTTGTAGTCTGACTTTCTTTGCTCCTGGTTAGATTAAGGACGTCTGCACACGGAGCAACTGAAAAGAAATTGATATCTGGCTCAAATCACAAACCAGTCCGTGATGAGTCGCAACCTATGTAATTGAATGGAGCCACGCACACGGCGTAACTTGTTACAAACCCGTCGGACGGGTTTGTAACAAGTCACGGACTGGTTTGTGATTTGAGCCAGATATCAATTTCTTTTCAGTTGCTCCGTGTGCAGACGGGCTTACTCTCGCTTGGCAAAAATGACACACGACTTCCCACCAACTAATTATCGTTGTAAATATTGAAAGAAGAGTCTTCTGGCGAAAGAACGGTAGTATCATCTAAAACTGTAGTTGTCATATTACCTGTCCTGTTATTATTTAATTGGGCGTGATTCGTATTTTCTTGGGTTAGCACATATAGTATGGTAGTTGGTTGCGTTGTGTTATGTTTATTTTGTTGAATCCAACTCAAAACCCTCGACATTAATTGGCAAACGAACAAGTTGACTCATACCAAGATCTTAACTTTAAGAAAAAAAAAACTTCTCTTTCGACAGACTTAAAACCATTAATAACAATTAAAAACAACTAATTAAAATTAAATTAAATCTTAGTTATTTACACATATACATTTTTACAAGTTATTTTTATCATACTTTTAATGGGCACACTTAGCCATATACAAAATCCTTTATCGTTATCTTAACATTTATCTTAAACTACTTAACGCGGAAATAGGGAGCGCACGACACTAACCAAAGCTCATTACTTATTCTAATCAATATCTTTCCTATATTCTCCTGCTCTAACCATAAACAAACTCATTCAAAAACAAAAGGTGACTGAGTTAAACAATTAGCGTGGACCACTCACTCAATTTAGATGACACTCGCGGATCGTTGACTCCGTCCACTCGTCTCGCTGGGGTCAGTGGGATGACTCCTTTCAAGGCAGGGGGCAATCACCACTTGCTTCTCGTTGGGATCAGGCCGTCTAATTCTCAAACCACAACAACCTTGACTCATACGGTTCTTCAGTTGCCTCAGTATTGTAGGACACTCGTAGCTCAAAGCAACACTCACTCCAATTTAAAAGTACGGGGAATCTTCTGCTCAACTAGACAAACTTTATTTTAAATGCAGAGATGAACCTAAAGTTCAACCCGACCAGGAAACTCTTAGCCAAACCAGGAGTGCGGGGAACCTTAGCTCAACCCGACCAGCAAAATCTCTCTCACTAAACTCTAACATATTTGCAGGAGGGGGGGTTTCAGCACCACCCGACTAAACTATCTGACCCTTTGCAGGGATGCGGGGGGTTTCTCAGCTCCACCCGACACGCTCTCTCAAAAACTCTATTTTCCAGGGATGTGGGGGCTTCTCAGCTCCACCGACAAACTCTCTCATCTCCTTCCAACTCGAACTTTCACATATATATATTTCGTCACCCCTTTCTCTTCTGTGATCCCTCCTTCTCATAAAACTTTTCAGCCATTCCGGATCCTGCAACATTTCTATTTGCCTGGTCATCTCAATTCTCATCTAATTGGATGCCCCTCTTAACCAGCGTACGCCCACAACAGATCCTCACGCAATACCTCCCAAGTTGTTTGCGGTTCCGCACCGCGCTCCGACCACCATAAATTGTTATACAAAGAGTATTGTCTCATAACGTCGACCACGGCTCCAAGCCCTCCTTATCTCCTCTAGAATCAAACTTCCTGTGCACACCGCCGTCGTAAAACTCCTTTCGTTAACCAAGTCATAAAACAGGACCGCTCCGCTCTATAATTACACTGTGTTGCTCAGCCGGCGTTTCCAATCTTAAGAAATAAATGTAATGGTGAAGCCTTCGATCAATTTAACCTCTTAATTTTTATGTAATTTTACACACATTTGAAGGCGCATCATTACAGTAGTATTTGTATATTTTAGCCCTGGTAATATAGTACAGTTCGAGGAGATTATCTATTCGCGGCGTAATTTCATTTCCCGACTTCCGTGATCCGTCGGAATTCGCTGAAAGAAGGTATATTTCAGATAGATCTTACCAATCTGCATTATGTAAACTTTGCGCACTTTATTTTGACGAGTTCACAAAGAAAAGTTGATAAAATGCAAATCCCCATGATAAGAGCTCCTGAACATGATTACACAGGGTGTGTGAGCAACCATTCCAGATACTTAGGTCGAGCTTACATCAAATTGACATCTGTATGCGAATGGAACATCTGTATGCGAAAATATAGACGCCCGACCTGGTGAGAGTCGGGAGAGCGTAAATTTATGGCTGACCAGTTTTGTAAGGAGCATTGCTTCTAAACTTATACTACAAGGTGTTCGCATCGGTTTTTGTTGAAAGCAATGTCTCAAGTAGAGGACTTTCTTTATTAAAATAATTTCTTTATATACAAAGTGGAGTCCTCTTTTATCATTTAGAGACATTAGAACATGGTGTGCTCAAAATTATTTCATTGGCTAAAGTACACGACTTGTTACCTTGACCTTCATTACATTAAAATCCTAGCCAAAAAAGTTGTGCTTTTAATTATTCAAAAAGTAGGCAATTATTACTTTGCCTAAGACATCGTCCATTGTCAACCCTATTAAAAATCTCTGAAATGCTTTTATTCTTCCTCAATTACCCTCCTTCAATAGAAGATTCTCAAATTAAGTATTTGGATAATCAGGAGTTATCATTCCTTTTGTATGATTCTTATTTAAAAATCCATGTACACTTAAAAGACAAAAGCTTTTCATGAAGCATCATAATCAAATTAATCTGCAGCATATGTTTTATAATTTAAAATTGCATTTAATAGAACTATTTTCGTTTCTATAAAACTTGTAAAGAATTAAATCGACAAAAACAAAAGTTTGGGATTCGGGTGAAAGATTTATGGAAACTTCTATTATATGCTCTAAACAAAGCCATGAGAATGGTCTCATTTCGTGTCAGAAAATCCACACAAAAGATAATTTTTTTTCTTCCCTTCATGCAATTATTACAGATCCTATTTGTTCGTCAAAAGTTGGGGTTTGTGTCAAATATTTTCCTTTGTATGACGTGAGAAATAAAATCTGCGACAGATAAAAGCACCCCAAAGGATATTTCGGATAGCTAATAATTGCGACAGAACTCAAAGAATCAATGTACTTTTGTTCTTTATTCCGTTCTTCTTAGATGCCAATAAAACAGAAGTTATGATAAATGTCTTTGATTTAAGGAACTTGAATGCAACTTTTTTTCATCATCTATCAATTTTGCTCGTACGAGAACAGGAGTGTTCACACAAACAGAAATATACGTGTGAATATTGGAAAGAGGCTTTTAGTTTTAGGGGTAAACTTACAGAAAAATTTCTAGGTTCCTCTTTTTTTTATTTTTAGGCAGAATATTCATAAAACTATCCTTGTTTTCAATAATTTTGAATAAACTGAATGGCACCATAATTTCGGTTTGGTTTGGTTTAGAGCGCTACGGTCAATTTTTGCTACACGACGGCTAATTAGACAGGGACCTACTGCTTAAAGCCTATTCCGAACGGCTACAAACGTCTATGCCAAGAGTGGGATTCAAACCCACAGACTTTGGTACCGAATGCCAGCGCCCTAGCCATTCGGCCATCGTCCGGCAAGCCACCATAATTTCGGACTTTCATCAGTCGTACAATTCATTAAGCATATTACCTATAAAAAGTATAATTACTTGAGACTGTAATAACACAGGGTCGTGACCTGTTGTTATTAACTACGGCTGAAATCGTATCTCGTACACTGGTTGTAAGTTCGCCAATAGGGCGGTAATTAATTAATTAAATAGATTGGCCCAACTCTCAAGAATGATACTGAATATACATATATACACTTTATTTATACATATTTATATACATTCAAACTTGTAACACTTAGCAAACGCTGAAACATTAGTAATGCTAGGAATTTACATGTATATATATACAGTCTTATCCGATCACTATATTTTAAATCATACGATGTCGCCGGCCCTGGCGGGTTAGAGGCGATTATGTAAAGAGTCGGTATGCGAATTGATATAATACAAAATGCTCACCCATTTGTCGCAGCCGTCTACATCGAATTCACCGATAACGCTGGTCCATAGTAGTACACAAAGTTCACACAGTGTTCACAGAGTTCGTGGATATAGTTTGTTCACTGTAGCGTCGCGGTGTATCCTCGTCCTATTGATCCAGATCACTCTATTGGGACTGAAGAGTTCGGGGTCCTTCTATGTCGAAGATCACTTATGAAGACTCCTCGGACGTTACTCAGCACAGGTAGCATCTCTTACACTATGCGGGTCGGTCAGCATTGGTGGGCGGTCAATGTTGCTCAGCATAGGTGCCTTCTCTTCCGATATGCGGGTCGATCAGCACTGATGGATGGTCGTCTGGGTGTCCAACTCGCTAAGCGACGGTGCGTATCTCTCTGGTATCGGCTTACTTAATGGTAGTGTCGTCTCTTCTCCCTCGGCACTACGTAGACATCTATGGGCAATCGCTACTTCTGCAACTTCTCGTCGCTGATTACTTGATTTCGCGTCCGGAGCTAACGCTGTTCAATCCGTACGTATTATGTAGTTGCGTAGGACCGGCGTCTTTCTTCTAATAGTATACAGTGGGTCTCTTCTCCGCCCTGTGGCAGCTTATTTTTTTGTTGAGTTTCGTAAGTTAGGGCTCTCGTCGGCCCGTTGGCAGCTTACTGTATTATCATCTTTTTTTTTTAATGGCGCTCTCTCTACAAATGTCTCATCATCTTGTATATATTCTTCTCCATCCTCGTCTCATTGGTTCTCGCTTCCTCGGTCCCTATTCGCTCGCCACTCCCTTGTTTATAGAGGGGGCGGATGAGATTAGCTCTCATAGGTTATTCTTGCCTCTTGCCTTTCGCAATTACATAAGTTCTGGCGCCGCTTATGTCTGGTAAAACTTCCCATCAGACGGCCCCACCTGCTCGACCTCCGACCTCAGATATACGGCCGTTGACAACTTAATTTCTACGTTTTTTATGGTACCGTAAATCTGGCGTTATAAAAATGTCGGGACTGTAAATTTGCTTGTCCACGCAAGCTGGGTGGCCCCTTAACAATTTAGGTTTCTGTTGTTTTCACATTCCGACTCTTTACATTCTCCCCCTTGGCGAATTAAAAAATCGTAAGGCGATTTTTTTTTTTACATATTATCCTTATCACACTATTGACACTACATACATACATAAAATCAATCATTATTCATGCCTAAAATCATTCATTTTAAATTTATAATACATAAATGAGCACTCTTTTACGCTAGCTGTGTACAATAATACATTAGACATATACTTGGTACATAATGGACACATTGTTTATTTTTTACATTTCTCTACCTAAATAAATACTGGTTTTAGCACGTGGTGTCATTTGACATTGACTTCACTACCTGTTTATATTACTGATATATTTCATAAAATTCTCGCTACGCTACTGCCTTCTACCTTACGCTACTGTTTTCTACTTCTTTTCACTGACCTCCTATTTACAATTGTCCCTAGGTACTGCACATTACACCATAACAAATACACATATAATTACACTACACATTACTAGTTATACCACTTGCATATAATTATTACATATAATCATTAAAATTGACAGTGCACTGTTACACTAACTCTGCAGCATTATATATTACATACTGAGAACATACATTATATATTGAGACTCTACCTGACTTTTTCTTTACATTTTTATGCTAATATGATACACTGACATATAATTCATTTGACATTGCCTACACTATTATTTATATTACATTGCTATATTACATATTACGATCACCTATACACTACTATATTAAATTACGACTGATCTACTGACTTTCCCTATACGCCAATTCTCGTACTGTTATTCTCACGACTCGTTTGTTTACCTCAGCTGTCGTTACCATGGCAACTTTTCCTTTACCCAGTCCGGTTTATGGTTAACCCTGGTCGTGCTCACTCCGCGAAACCAGTTTCGTTTAAATCTTACGCTCGCTTATCTCCGTATGTCATTGTAAAGTAATTATCGACTCTAGCGGTTTCCTCTTTTACACCTCTCAACGGTAAACGGCTACTCTTTGTTTCATTTTATTATTTTTTTTTATTTTGTTTTTGTGTGTTTTTTGCGATTTTTTTTTTGTTATTTTTTGTATATTACGCTAGACTTATGACCGTCATTATTGTAGCCTTCTCTTCACTTTTGTGTTTGCATTTTTTGTGTTTCTCACTATCATTTGATTAATATTTGTCGTTCAATTATTTAGCTATTTCGTTCGCTCCTTTCGTATTTATCTCATGATTCACTGCTTGCCTTTTGAAAAAGCGGATCCACTCTTTATTTGTTTCCTTCCACGCTGCTGACCGGATAACTAGGTGCTATATTTTTGCTTACTCTATACACAATATTATGCTCACTGTCTACACACTTATATTCATATACACTTTGTTTCTATTCATTTTTGTTTTAATTACACATGTTTCATCCTGCTGATATTATATCCCATCAGACGGCCCCACCTGCTCGACCTCCGACCTCAGATATACGGCCGTTGACAACTTAATTTCTCCGTTTTTTATGGTACCGTAAATCTGGCGTTATAAAAATGTCGGCACTGTAAATTTGCTTGTCCACGCAAGCTGGGTGGCCCCTTAACAATTTAGGTTTCTGTTGTTTTCACATTCCGACTCTTTACAGAGACGCACTAAAACAAAACAAAAGAATGAAAATATATCAACACCCCGTTGTTATGTGATATTAGAAAAAAATTGTTTAGAAGACAGTGTTAATTTTTATGCGAATAATTAACGTGTAGCGTTTCATTTTTTTAACTTAATGCAAAGTAGTAAACGTTGGAAATTTTTTTTCGTCGATGAACATTATTCGGTATCCTTTATTTTTCTAGGTCCAATTTTAGACTATTTATCATTATGTAATTTTTTAAATTATTACAAACGTAAGAATTATCGATCATTTGATGGTAAATTCATCGAATTATTTTGAAAACAATTCTGATTCAAATTAAATGTGGTTACCATGTAGTGAAATCTGGATTGTCTCGGATATAGTTGGAAACCGAACATCCTATGCACAACTGCTTAGTTTGAAGAAGAATAAATGGGACGTGTAGGGTTCTAAAGAACAAAATCAGGACGTTACTGCTTTACTTTCGTGTATGCGCTGTGTTTGCCACTCTAACAATCCTTGAGAAGTAATAAGAGCTCTAACTATTCCCACCTAAATTAACAGACGCTGAAATAATGTAACCTGGATAGATAAGAGAAGCAAGAAACTGCAGGAGTCTTTTCAAACGACAGTTAATTTGGCGAAATGTATAAAATTTATCTTATACGAATATATATAAATCTGAAAAAGGCTATGTATACCACGAAGTTGTATGCAATTTATCATTTTGGGGACAAGGATATATTTATAATATATCCCAGTAATTTCGAATGTATCTCACATTTATTAATTTCAGTTTTTAATTAAGAAGAAATAATTTAAAAGTTTAAAGACAAATTAAACAGAATGCCGTCACTTGCTCATGAAGATAGGTAACTTATTAAATCATAAGTAAATAAAAAAATTAAATCATAATTAATTAAATCATAATTAATTAAAATAATTAATTATATATTTTAATAATAGGAAGTGTTTGTCTGTCTGTCTGTGTGTGACCTCCAGATGAATCTATGGCGCTTACAGCCATGACATTTGGTGCACAGGTAGTGCAGACGATGAGTACATGCACCTCGAAGCCCGAATTTTAAATTTTACTCTCGAAAAATTTTTATTCAATATTTTATGCAATATTTGGTTCTATTTGCGCTTAGGTCCGCCAGATGGCGCCACACCCATACGCGGGGAGGGGAAGGTAACTTCTCGAAGAAAGAATTTTTCGCCCATACGCAGAGGGTAAAAGGGAAGGGAACTTCTAGCCGGGGGGGGGGGGAGGAAAAGAATTTTTGTTCTGCCTGCGACTGTTTGCAGGACGTGGGATGCGTAACCACAAAATTGAAATACTTTATTCGTTGTTTTTTAGGGTTTCCTTTCTCTGACGATTATTGCTGAAGGGAGCGGGTCCCTAAACCGATCGACTAGACGGGCGAAGCCCGGCTAGTATTATGTATTTTTCTCTACATGATAGACCTACGTTATCCAACAAAAATTCAAATATCGTAACACCTACATCTAATGGATTTTTTAAAACTCTTTTCTTGGAAGAATATATGCAGATTCTTATAAACGTATTAATTATTATCTACTTTATAAATAAACTGAAATGATTAATTTTTTCCCAATATAATTTAAAATCTTGTAACAGATCCTTATCATCCCTTAATTCTTATTGAGCATCTTAGCATTGAATGAGACTTAAATTTCCAGTGCAGTTCTGTAGCCTTAACTGGAATTTTTTTATGTTATCATCGGGTTAATATTATAAAAATTCTTAGGGCTTTTGCCTCATAATCAACCTTTCATTTGCAAATCATTAACAGGTAAAGCTCTAATCACCTTTTGTGGTTCTCTATGAGTCTGGTGGTACTTTGTTGTGGCTCTCAAAGAGGGCCTACCTACTGATTTGCAGGCTGTCTGCTGGCACACGTATCTGATTCCATTCACGGAAGGTGTCTACCTGGTGAACTGAAATAGGTACTTGGCTTTGAATAAATAGATATGAGGTTCAAAACTTAATAACCTTTAATAACCTTGAAACATTTAAAATATTAAACTTAACAAATTAAAAGCAATCCCTACACGGGAGAAAAACGATCGCAGAACACGTGAGGCAGGGGAAATAACTGGCCAACGCATTCGAAAAATGAGAGAAATGAGATAGGGAGTGGAAGAACCCGATTTTATCCCTAACTCGCTGCAATTGCATGTAACACGCGGCTCAGTCAGCTCTATGAATTTTATTTCAAAGTTCTCTTCTTCCACACTTTTTCCATGATACAGCAATTTTTCAGTTCAAAGTTTTTAGCTTTCAACTATATATTATTCCCTCTATTATTTCAATTTTTCTAACCTTAGAGATTACATAAAAATTTAGTTTTGCTCTTCATATTCAATATCAGCTATGAGTAAATCAATTTAATTAAGAAAAAAAATACAGGGATATATTAAATGTTATAATTATTTTTAATCCAGTCGCTGCCTATTAATTTCAGTCGCTGCCTTTAAAAATTATATTTCAAATTAAATGTTCTATAGAAATGCATATTTCTCTTCACGATAAACTTAATTAATGATATTTATTTCATTACCAAATGCATTTCCCCTTTAAAAAATATTTCAAATGAAGCATTTTTAATTCTGTTTCTCCTTACCCTTATCATATGAAATGGGTATAAACTAATTTACTTTCATTAGCAATTTTTCAGTCTCGAACTCAATGATTTTATCTGACACCACATCAATTGCAGCTGCTCATTTTCTTTGAGCATGAAATTAATGCAAAGAGTGTTTACTTGAATGTTGCTTATATTTGTTTCTCAGTCAAAATTTATAGCAAATTATATCTAGCCTTCCAGATGTATTTCATTCGCTCTCAGTTAAAAGTAATCAAATGATTTTAAAATTCACAGGTCACTTAATTGTTCTTAGCTAAGAAAGAAAGAAAATTGTTCTAAGTATTAAACTTAATCTACTGTAGTTCAATATATAATTTTCCTATCAAGATACGTAACTAAGCTATTTCGCTAACCGTTGCACTATACTTAATCCTTTCCCCAACTTATAGTTGTTTCCGTCTTTCGATGTGACTTATGACATTTAAAAATTTTGCCACCATAAGCTAAATGCCTTTCCTACAGTTTGAAACTTAAGAAATTCGCAAATTGCTTTTACATACCGGCTGAAAAAGTTATGTTTAATTATGATTGTATACTGGCTAAAAAGTATGTTTCAAGCCTTGATTTGATATCTTACTCAGCATTGCTTCCAAAGCATCTTTCAGCACAGCATCCACCTTGCTGTTTTATTAACAGTAAGAAAGTCACCAACTAAATAATTACAAGATAAAAAGAACTTTTTATATACCATGTTTTTAAATTTTCTGTTATAAACTTGACAATTCTATGTATTAATAAATACTTTTTAAAATTTATCTTATGAATTATCCCATCAACTTTAAAGAAAATGAAGTTAATTGGAAGTTAACTTGCATTTAACTTTTCGTCCCCGTTCCGGCTGATAGATGGCTGCACCAGTGTACAAAACAAAATTAACTGAAAGTAACTGATAATTAATTTAATTCTGCTTAAAGATGGCTAAAAGTATTGAAAAAATGCATTGTCATCGTGTTCTGAGCTATTCTTAAAGTTTCAAATGTCTAGCTAGTCGGGAAGATAGTTAAAAATCGATTGCAAGATTTGTACTGTACAAACACACACACAAACAAGAAAGCGAGTTAATAAAAACACGGTAAAAATCAGATTGCCCAAGATACAGGGGTAGATGCACTGTAAGTTCGATTCCCAAATCACCATTACCTTGGTTGAGAAATCGACGCATATTGTTTATTCTGGGACATTATACTGGCTCCGAATCCATTTTTTTCCAGCATGCTGTGTACGTTTCAGCACATCATTCCCGAACGCAATCTCGCATGTCACCCAGAACATGATCAAAAAATTTCAGGGCAACCGTATCAAAGCGCATCTCCCAAAAGGTGCCAAAATGTCAAAGAAAGTCGATTTTTTATATCAGTAAATAAATTTTACTTATTGTAAAAAGAACCAAAATTTTAAATCGTTTCAAGTGCCAAACAGATCTCACCACGTCATCTGCAGATCCCCAAGAATGTATGCTTAGCATCAGATATGTCTTGTATAATTAAACAACCCTCGCGTGATGCGGCCTTGTTTCAGTTTAGACCACATCCGGTACGACGATCTGTTACAGACGTCGAAGATTGTTCAGAATGTGGCACGTCTTCAAGACTGTTAACCCACCATTAGGCGCGTGACATTTACCAACATATTTAGGCGCATGGTGTACATTCGTAGACCAAGATTTATTACTGTTTAAAATTAACAAAAAAACTGCTTCAATAAAAACTGTTGCATTCGTTCCTTTTAAGTATTTTAAGCAGTAACAATAGAATTTAAGAAAATTTAATTACGTATCTAGCAGTTGTTAGGAACAATGAAAATTTGTTCTTAATTTTTAATGATTATTTTACATACAAAGGCAAAACTAAAATAAAAACAGCAAAAGTAGACAAAAATTGAATTTTTGAATACTAAATTTATATAAATGGATAATACTTACAAATATCATTTGTATTTAACAAAATAGACAATGTATTGTATTTTGTATATATTGTATATATGTAATTTTTATTTAACAAAACGTAACTTAATAAGACGCGTGGTCTACAAATGTAGACCAACCAAATAAACCACACATGATCGAGAAATAAACAGGACATCCAATGTAAATAAAGCACAAATAGCAGTAAGGTGCAATTTTGCATACGGCCGTTTCGAAGCTACAAAGGAGCTTCTTCATCAGTGCAAAGAACTTAGTGGCAGCTCAAAAAGCCGAAAACATAAGATGCAAAAAAACTTTCAATGTAACAGGCCGGTGAACTTCATAGTATGCAAAATTGCACCTTACTGCTATTTGTACTTTATTTACGTTGGATGTCCTGTTTATTGTTTAAACCACACGTGTACGCACCCGTTGAGAAACGAAACGATACTATAGTTGCGTAAAACAATATATTTCGAACAGCTACTTAGATGGCAGCGCGTGAGGGCACCATACGTTGTCAGGCTGGTTTGACTGAATTGGGCTCAATGAAAAAAAACGCAGAATAAAATAAATGCTTTAATAATGAAGACATCTCGTCGTTAAAAATATAATAAACAAAACTTCAGTTTAACATACATCGAACTAGCTTAAACAAAATTACATGGTAACTTCCATATACAGAGGCTGTTCGGACATTTTTTAGACGATTTTGGTAAGCGGTAATAAAAATTCGTTTGCTGCAAAAGAAATAATTGCAATTGTACTATGTTTTTAAAAGTCAAAATTATTGTCTGCGGCTTGAAAGTTTTGTTTTTATTCAAAATGGCGTTTTTAACAAAGCAGTGGTTCGAAGGCTACATTTATGCTCTTTCCGAAGAGAAATATGCATACTCAGTTATTCAAAAACAATGTGAGAGTCATGGTTTTGTGATATCTAAAGCGTCGCTAGGTAATATCGTCAACAAGAAAGGAAAAAAAACGTCAAATTGGAGCCTCAAGTGCGACAAAAATTCCAAACAAGTATCCAAGGAAAAAACGGACATCTTCAACTATTGCAAAGGTACGTTGTTTAATGTTAAAAGAAAATCCCCCTAGTCAAAGGACAGTTGCAAAATCATTAAAATGCTCGGTGTCCACTGTAAAAAAATGATAAACGTTGATTTAAATCTTAAGAAAGCGAAAAAACGCAATGTGCATCGTCTTCTTACAAATCATATCGCTGAACGCAGGACACGCTGCAGAATTCTATATGAGAAACACTTATCCAAAGAAAAATGGAAAACAATTGTCACAATAGATGAATCATGGGTGTATTTAAATGATTGCGACAAAAAAGAGCCATTTATTATCAAAAAAGGGGAGAAAAAAATTTAAGTACATGGTTCAAAGAATCGAAAGAAAGTTTTTCTAAGGGATTGATGATTGTTGCTGGTTTTTCTTATAATGGAAAGTTAAAAATAAAGAGAGTGGAAAAAAATGTCAAAATTAACTCCAAATACTATCAGGAACATATTTTATCGTCATTTTTTCTGAATGAAATACCATCGCTTTACCCACAGTGCCATCAATCTGTGAGACTCCATCAGGACAAAGCTAGCAGTCACACATCAAAATCCACTGTAAATTTCCTAAAAGAAATGAAAGAAAAAACTGGTATCAAGGCTATAACCCTTCACTGATATCCCTACTAAATCTCCCGCTGTATCACCTATGGATTTTTGTGCTTTCGGACTTTTAAAATCTGCATTATCCAAACGTCGTCCCAAAACCCTTACAGGACTCTGGGAAGCTGTTGAGGAGGAATGGGATAGAATACCTCTTCTGACACTTCAAAGGCATTATTATCCTGGAAATTGCGGTGTCGAAAGATATTTCAGAATAAGGGATGTCAAATAGAACATTTAAAACACAAGAATTTTATGTAATTTAGTTTTGTGAATACAATATACATCGTCTAAAAAATGTGTGAACAGCCTCTGTATATAGTACAATCAGACATCATGCTGACGTCTCAACCAATCACCTATTATTGGATAGTAATAGGAATTTGAAAGTTAAAGTTAGTGGTATAACCGAAAATAAAGGTAAATTCCAACACCATATATTAGAAATTATGTTACTTAAAATATACCTGGTCTACGATCGTAGTCCACGCGCCTAACGGAGGGTTAAGGAGATGCATCAAATATCACATCTCAGATTAATATCAAAGTTAGAGGAATTTTCTTTTCGCTTTTTTTCTTACCTCGGATTATAAAATGCATAGTTTTAGTTCCATTTTACATATGAAGCTGTACGTTTATACGAAAGAGAATACCTGGTATACCAGTATATTGAGTTTTATGGAATTTTCTTTGCAGAAGTCAAATCGCTTAGTGATAAAAATAGACGGCTGTATTCAAGTTTGTTTCCAATCCCAATTAAAAGCTCGAAAAAGTGTTCTATTTCCCCTAAATTAGTACCCCCAACTTAAACACCCTGAAAAGTCATCAATCTCCAAACTTGGAATGAACGAAGGATGATCGATGTAATTAGTATATATATATATATATGTGTGTGTGTGTGTGTGTGTGTGTGTTTGTGTGTGTGTAATGAAAGCTAAGGCGGGGTGATGCAACAGGCCGGTGAACTTCATATCCTCAGAATACTTCGGGGTTTATAGTCGGACAAAGTTTTAAGCAAATGGACGTGGTCGTGGAGGCAGGCACGCCGGAGAGAGTTCTACGCCAGCAAGGAAGAGACGATCTGCTCACAATATAGGATGATTTATTAGTTGACACCATCGCTAGACAACGTACAAAGTTGATTATGCTTAACACTTAGGCATAGGTTTACACAGTTAAATAGTCGAAGTTCTCCGGAAATCGCCGGAGTCATTACACATTAGACAAAGGGACGCAGCGTGCTCAAATTCTTACATCTTACCAGTCCCGTGACAAACACACAAAGGCACGAACGAAAATAACTTTCTCGACCGCGTACGATTAAATTGAACTTGCGATTGGTCAAAATATGACACCTGACCTTAATACGTCATATGAGTTGATCGGCGTTGGAAGCTTGTGGAACTTTCTGCGTTACATAAGTTCTGTCTGTGCGTGAACTTCGAGGAAAATCTAATAGTTTATTTCGGGTCAAATTGAGGGGTAATGCTTTATTGCAATAAGTTAATAAAGAAAGCGTTATTTTTAGAACGTTATTCTTTCATAAATATATATATATATATATATATATATATATATATATATATATATATATATATATATATATATATATATATATGTAATATTAAAAAACTAGTAATTTCTTAATTCAACACTCTTAACATTTAAAAACTATTAATCCCTCACTTTACTATTCAAAATTACATACCCTCTTTTAAGCCCTTAAGTTATTTAATTCCCTTTGGGCATTCGCGTTAAATTCCATTATTACAGCCTTAGGCAATATCATTAAAGATTGCTGTCTTTTTTAACTAAAGGGACGCGGCGCGGCGTCAGTACAAGTTTAAATCAGTTCTGCACATCAACAACAACTTTAAACCAATCAACTATTAAGACACACCAATATGTGTAATACACACACCAATCACGTGATGGACTGAAGTTTATATAAGACTTAACATCTGGAAGTAGGCCGGATTCCTGTATTTTCTCTTGCTGCATTCATACCGGCGGAGCGGTCGGCGAAATAAATAAAATGTAGTTCGATAAAGTTGTGTTATTATTTGTGTGTCCGAGGGTTGAGATGAAATGCGGGAATGGATTTAAACATTTGTGATGCACGGCCGGGCGACAAGTCATCCATTTTACCCTAAATTAGATGAAGTAAGATGACTCATTACTCAAAACTATGCCACTCAGCCCTTCATTCGTCGGCCCGCGCCCGTGCCGTTACACACATATATATATATATATATATATATATATATATATATATATATATATATATATATATATATATATATATATATATATATAACTTATCAGTTTCATCTAAATAATTTGTTTCTTCATAATTGTTTCTAACTGTCTTGGTGTTATAGCCGACCTCCGGGAGTGTTACCTGGCACAAAACATGTTTAACCGGGGTTGGGGGGGGTCACAACCCCCCCCCCCCTCCAGTCATCAACTATACCACCTCCACTTCCGTTCTGCTTAATTTTATATGTCTATCTTGTTTTAGGTTATTGGAGTATTAAATGGTCGCATCTGCCCCTTTTAGTCATCTTAATTTTAAATATCTATTATATCGTAAATATTTTTGTGAGCAGCTTATCGCCTAAAATTTATTTACTCATTTTTGTTTCCTATTAAGTAATTTACATTTGTAAACTATATATATATATATATATATATATATATATATATATATATACGTATTTATATGTATATTCATAGATGTATGTCAACATTTTGACGCATTTTGGAACTTTTCTGTTTAACTGCTTACTGCTTGTCCAAGTGATAGACACTGGGTTTGGCGCGCTGCTAAAATTATAACTCGCTAGGTGCGGACAAACGGTTTTAGCATCTGAAATTTTGCTTTCCGGAGGTCCGTTATGCAGGAACGTAATCCTACGTTAAAATTCCCCCAATCCTCTCTACAGAACAAAGAGATATACATCTAACTACCATTTCAGTAATTTTACAACTTAGTATTGCACTTTTAATAAATGTTGACTTCAATGGCTATGTTGGCAATCATCAAACGCGCCTTTGAGCTCCCTTGACAGAATACAAATATAGGTATCATAGTTTTTAATTCTTATGTTGGCATCGTAAACTTAAAAATATTAGAATTTGTTTGAAATCGCTTGCGGCATCTAAAAAATGTTGTTCTATAAACTTTAAATGAGTGTATTCCTTATATAATTTATTTAAGTCTTATCGCATCTTCCTACTTGATACATAAGCTACATAGAATAAACGTGTTATCAAATGTCTTTACACAAAATTCAGTTAAAGTTTGTTACTCTCGCACATCGTATGGTCGATGTTTCACGGATGACATTTAGCTCATACAATGAATTTATCCACCAAGGATTAACGGGCTAAGAAATTTCATTTAATTCTTGAAGAAAATACAACATTCGTAAATTGTAAATTGTTTTAGTAAAATGATTTACAAGACTAAGGAACTTTTATTTAAGAAATTAATTTAAATCTTTCTGCAATTTTCGTAACTAGGGCATTTTTCATTCTTCAATGATTAATGCAACTTCTGAAGGAACAATTTACTGGAAATTTTCTAATTCAACGAACTGAATGACACTAGATTTCGGAAACGTAATTTTTCATAATTTCCAATACTTCCGAAAGTCCAGATCTAAAATTTGTCTAGCATAAATCTTCAGTTTGACCTAGAAAACTTCTCAGGTAGATTTGGGAATTAAAAGAACGTTACTTATCGGAGAACGGAAGAAAATGGTTTTCAATTAAAAAAAAATTATTTCAATTAAGAATTGTGGTGATAAATTTTCTGTTCTGAATAATAGTTTTCAAGAAATTCAATAAAAGTTAAGCGAGATTCATTCTTAAGTTACATAAAAAAATGTATTTAGAAATAGCTTCCAAAATGTAACATAGTACTTTCATTCTTCTTTACATAATTTCTAACGTTATAATGCATGCTCATTTACAAGAGTCCAAATAGCAACTCGTTAGAGGCATATATTGTATGTTTAGTTTGATAATATTGACTTCGTATCTTTACTGCTGCTCATTCCAAATGTTTCACTGAATATTAACAATAGAACCCCTCATGTGTGTTGTTGTTGTTGTTGTTGTTGTTGTTGTTGTTGTTGTTGTTGTTTGCCAATTCAGGGTACTTGTCAATGAAGACATTCGAACTTAATCCACGGTTGGTTGCTTTCAACAGGGACACCGCATAGATGAACAAACACCACCCCGTGATGCCACTTCAATGTTGACCGAGCACCTCCAGGGCAACATCTGGAGGGCTCGTATATTATCTTCCCCATTGACCTCATAGATGGACTTCCCGGTCTACAGATTTCACGTACTCATATCCGGCCTAGACAGGAAGGTATTTAAGGGCGTTCATCGGTATTCTAACCCAGCACACCCAGTCCTAAGCCCGACCCGCTACCACTAGGTTACCTCTGGTTCACCCCTCGTCTATTGTACGAAATGTTGCCAACAGATGCTGCTTTCACTTCCCTTCGAAAAATAAGGTTTATTATATATATATATATATATATATATATATATATATATATATATATATATATAAATATATATATATATATATATATATATAAATATATATATGTATATTATTTTTTACTTAGGCATCAGTCTAAGTTTTATTGCTAAACCACAATTTCTACTCTTTTGTTTTGAAGGCACCAGGCCTCATAAGTTTGGAAATTTTTGAACAAATAAATATACATATTTCTAAATAGAAAAGACTCGTTTCATTTCTGAAAGGGTGTTTTGCTGATCTATTCCGCTTTATCTATCAACTGACAGTTCACCAGAATGTAAATTATTCACCGCACAAAATGAGATCTATCCCAAACCAGTCGCAGTGTACATAAATGAATATCCCAACTTTGCATGGCTATTGAAAAAAAAACTAAACAAAGTACAAACTTTTTTTTCTGGGGCTACATCAAACATCATGTGTTTGTTCAATCGCTACCAAATGACGTTGACGAACTTATGACACGCATACCTGCAGCCTTTCAATGCTGAAAAGAGTGTGGGATGAGTTATCGTACCATCTCGATATTCTTTGTGTTACTAAAGGGGCTCACGCTGAACTGTGTTTATCTTATAACTGTGTCAAATTTAAACTTTCAACTGTTATTTTTTATTTCCGACGAACAGCAAGTTTGTACTTATGTTTTTTTTTCAATGGCTCTGCAAAATTGGGATATTCATTTATGTACACACTGTATTTCGAAGAATTCCCACCCCACCCTAGAAGGGTATTTGGCTTTCCTTACTGACGACTAGATCGCTCAACAGCAATTTCACTCAGGAGGGGCGAGCAGGGATCCCATAAACTGGAACGACAAACGCTACGCGACGCGGAACCCAAGCCATAAGGCCAACTTATCCAACTTTGCCAGCAGGAATGAGCCATTGTACATTCCCTATCGAAACCTAACCTTGTGGTCACTTTATTTAGAGAATTACTACCTTCATCTTCATGGTGCATCATGTACTTTAACTGGTGGCAGTATAAATTACATGTTCAAACAAATTTTAGTACAATAAATTCAGGTACAATAACAATACATATGAAGTACAGTCGCACGCACATTGTATCCTAACTAATAGCCAGTTGTATAAACACATGGTACAGCATAATAATGAATGTCCATTACCATATGACAAATTATGGACTAGTTCAAAAAGCTACAGTACAATTTAATATGAACTTAATGTACACATAATTACCATATATTACCGAATACTCATACACATTACTACTCGATGCAGAATTCACAATACAAATTTTCAAATTATATATATATATATATATATATATATATATATATATATATATGTATATATATACACTTAGACAAAATAAAAAGACGCACAAGAAGGGGTAATGCAAATTGGACACAAATTGATATGCATAGAGGTTTCGACAGAAAATGCAAAATTTGAAAGTTTGGTGGCCAATGAATGAACATGTAACGCTGCAGCGCATCTTAACTGCACAACTGGCAGGATATTGAAGAGGAGAAATTTCGATTCCAGGTCATAAATTCTTAACGAATTTCATTCCATTTACTCAGGTAGACCGTAACTATGCCTCTCATACAGGTGCTCTAAAAATATGCGCAGACATCGGCATTTGAGAGAGGACGTGTAGTTGGGCTCAAAGAATCCAACTGATCTAATAGGCGAATCGCTCGACATTTGGATAGGAGCGATGCCACTATTATACGATGTTGGCAGGAATGGGTGAACCATGGCCGAACACGACGTCAAGAAGGAAGCGGTCGCCTTAGAGAAACGACAGAACGTGATGACCGAGCAGTCAGAGTGGCACTCACTGCCCCAAATTCATTACTGCGGCGCTTCAGTGACCGCAAGGATCATTCATAGGCTGCTCAGAGAAAGGGGGCTGAGCTCACGGCGCCACTTGCGCCGACTACCATTGACCTCTGTACACCGACAAAACCGTTTGCAGTGTTGGGCACATTCGACCTGTAATATCACTGACTGCAGTAGAATTGTCTTCAGTGATGAGTCCCGCTTCGAACTGATCCCCGATGACCAGCGAATACGTGGAGACGCCCCGGACAGCAGTGGGATACCAACCTGACTGTCTTCCGCCATACGGGCCGACAACCAGGAGTGATGGTCTGGTGTACCATTTCATTTCATAGCAGGATCCCTTTGGTTGTCATCCGCGGCACCCTTACAGCACAGAAGTACGTCGACGATATTCTACGCCCCGTTGTGTTTCCTTTCATATCACGCCATCCTGGACTTACATTTCAGCAAGATAATGCCCGCCCGCTAACGGCGAGAGTTTCTACTGCCTGTCTTCGTGCTTGTCCAACGCTACCTTGGCAAGCAAGTTCGCCGGATCTCTCTCCCATTGAGCACGTTTGGAGCATTATAGGCAGGGCCCTCCAACCAGCTCGGTATTTTGACGATCTAACGCGCCAATTGGACAGAATTTGGCACGATATCCCGCAGGAGGACATCCGGCACCTCTATCAATCAATGCCTAGCCGAATAACTCCTTGCATAAGGATTAAAGGTGGACCACCGTATTATTGACTATTTCACATTGTAAAGCTCTTTCTCTTGAATAAATCATCCAATTTTTCTCAAATTGCAATCATTTGTTTTCTGTACATGTACATCACACCCACTGATTTTTGTCCCATTAACTCCTTGTTGATAACTCCTTCTTGTTGCGTCTTTTTTTTATAAGAGTGTGTGCGTGTATATATATATATATATATATATATATATATATATATATATATATTATAATATACTAATGTACAATTTAATTACTATAACGTACTACCTAGTGTAGTTCCCAACTGTATCATAACGTCATGGCAACCATTATATAATTAATAGAAGCATAGAGATCAAACTACTTACAAAATAAGGTGAGTAAATTAAAATTCTAATACATAACGAAATAGCTATAACAACATAGACAATACGTTAGAGTAACAATGATAGCTGGTACTGAAAAGTTCAAAAATAAACTTCGTGGCCTCGAAAAACCAACGCTCAAAATATATGTCAAAAGTAAGTTTGTCTCCACTTTTAACTTACAGTCTGTAACGTTAGTGGCTTCTTGTTATTCATTGAATTCAGAGGCTTGTTATTCTCGTGAAAAGCTGCCTTTTAATGATAACCTTTTTTTCACAAGCAAAAATTTTCGCAAAGAGGGTTTGCAAAGGATTTTGAATGGAAAGTGTGCTGAAGAAAAATGGATAAAAAGCTTGAAACTATTTTATTTTATTCAGGCATTTTCATACTCATACTGATGACCATTATTTTCAGAAATTATTATGAATTTTATAATGAAAGGAAATTCAGTATAAGCCTTCCTAAGTCTATTGGCTTCATTTATATGCAAGACGCAGCAGTTATAAAGAATAAATTTATGGAAGACAATCGTTTATACCATTTATAAAACAGGACATTTGAATCTAATGCACGTTTCCCATTAGCATTTAAATCTAGTGCTACACATATTAGAGAAATTGAACTTCCGTTTATTCATATGGTCTGCCTGGATGTACATTTATATAAACGAGTATAATATTATAAATACATGCACCAGAGTATTTTCCAAACAACAAATATTTCTTATTGAATGATATTTATAAGCATTAATTTTCCGTAGCATATGTTATAGAATGTCTTTTAGTTTATCGATATCAAAACCCTATACATATCTATTAGAAGTTTATATAATTGAATTTGAACGATTAGAAAAATCCATGTTTCTCTACTTTGATACCTGCAAAGGCGATTTGAATACACATACTCTTAATTCACTATTTTTGACCTGAGGAATCAGCAGTGGGAAAATTGAAAGCGGGAATACATTTTATAAATTTTTTAACAGTTCTGGAATACAATAAAATATGTTCTATATCATCAATAATTTTTTATTATAATATATTTTGAATTTTTTACGATAGTAATGCTTAAATTTTGTTGTTTATAATTATTTTGAATATTTCATATTAAAATCTATCACATGTAACAGGAAATCCGATGTTTTACTAACACTCGTAACTCGTTATTTACAAAAAATTTCACTATTTCTGCTACAGAGTAGATAGGTTTCTATTAAAACTTTCTTACATTCAAATACATTTCACGATAAAACTCGTATTATTTCGCATTTTAATTTTGACCATTTCGTAATAGACGGTAGAAATTCTAATGTTTATCCAAGCATAGAAATGACTCTTTGAGTAAATCCTTTTAATTGCAGAATAGCAGAACTTAATAGAAATACGCTATGTTTCAAGCTGTTCTCCTCAAATCCCTGCGTAAACATTTTTTCTTTATTTTTGAAGTTACATTTCAAATAAATGTCTCTTCTAGAAAGTATAATTCTTTTTACTTGACACTTTTCTTTTGAAGCTAAATTTAACGCGATCTTTGCTTTTGACTTGACATCACATGCAGCAACATTCTTTATTATACAATTCATGAACAGTGAATTGAATAATAAAGAAAAGTAAGTGTATTTACTTGAATACAGATTATAAATCTTTCATTCTAAATTTCTCTCAAAACATAGCACTTAAATGAAGCCATTAAACTAAATTACTTTAGCCCTAGCTGCAAATTAATAATTATAATGTAGTTAAAGCCTTTATTACTTAAAATCATTTTAATCAGACAAAGATAATTAAGTAGCTTGATCATGAAATTTATTTGCTACAATGAAAGCAATATGTACAAACATACATTTATGTGCAAGCATACATTTAAATTTATTAATTAAACCTGATAACTCATGTATCGTCAAATATGATACATTTCTGATTTATAAAACTAGAAACATGTCAACAGATAGTACAACGATTTAGAAACGCAGTCTTGATACTGAAAAATCTCTTTAAAGAAAAGGCAATCTTTATGTGTAGCTTTACTTACACGTAATCTTAACCAATCATATGTTATTCCTTATTCACTTCCAATAGTTTAGCGCTCTGGGGTGCTTAATATTCACAGATCATAACTTTTGTTAAAACTTTTCAACGAATTCATTAATTACAGTAATTTCTTTCAATTATGCGCTAAGTTCACGGCATTTGAGGTCTAATTAGAGTTCCGAAGTACACTGTTTGACTTATAAGCATTCATCTTGTTTTCCAAAGTTGCCAAAACACTAACAACCTTTGATGCCGATTCATCTGCAACACATAGAAACACTTTTTCTGTCTGTGTCTGACGGAGTCAGAATGCGACTTGACGGAGTTTTTTTTATCTTTCTGTTTAAACAAATTTGTTGTGCATACAGATGTGAATATATAACTCAATGAAAAATGTCTTTCATATCAAATTTATTTAACTTAAAAAAACTTTAGGGGGGATTTGCTCGTTAATCATTCGGTTCTGAGGTAGGAGGAAAAGTACGTACATTAAAATTTCCCTCTCCCATGAGGTTTATAAAATAGTCATAATTTAATAGTTAAGGAGTGTTTGTAAAAGAGGAGCCTATCTACAAGCATCAGATTAAAACAGTGACTTAATTTAGCTACAATAGGCAGCAAAATCTCGTGTTCGTTAGCTTATATTTTTTTTCAAAAGTAGCAGGATGTTAACCCATACTCGACGCGATTATTGTTGGCCACATAATTTTGGAGCATCAACAGATAAACCAACATTGCTTAATATCAGGGTGCTGCACGGGAGAGCGTCAGCTCGAAAAGCTTCAGCAACTTCAGGTATCTTGATAATGCAATATTTTGCCACCTAATGGTTGCCCTTAGCTCTTCCTTATGTACATTGAAATAAATAAAACAAATTTAACAGTTAAAAACGAAAATAGAAAACGAAAATTATTATTTTGCGATGTTATAGTAAGTTCCTTAAAACTGTTAAACACTATTGTTTATTATTTGTTTGAACTAAAAGGAAACCAAGCAAAAACAGTTCCAAAAAAATTTTCTAACTCAACATAGTTAAACTAATCAATTTTAAAAAAAGCGAGTAAGAATTACTTATAAATATCAGACGAAGAATGTTGTTTCATTTATTAATGTAAATATTGGATGGAAAAGAATTATTTGTTCCCGGACATTTTTGACAAATTGAAACAAAAAAAAAAGGGAAAAAAAAGACAAGATTTCTGATTTATTTCTGTACGAGATCGAGATAAGATATTTTATTCTTAAGAGTTGTTTAGCATCTGGTAATGGCAAGTAAACTTATTTAGGATAAAAGTCTTATATTTCTTCAGGCAGATTTAAGCAGCTTTATGCGAAAAAGAAGTTAGATCCTTTTGAAAATGTTGCTTCGAAAAGCGATTGCGGAATACTTACGCCATTGCATTAAGTTTTTTTTTTACATAGCCATTAGATTTTACACGTATTTAAAACAATAAATAGTAAGTCGCTGTGGCTGTAAAATATTGGTATATATATGAGATTGAGATATTAATAGTGGGTCCATATTTACTGCTTTTTTTGTAAGAATTCCCTTTAAAAAATAAGTAATTATTTTTTTTAATTTTTATTAGACAGGCGTCATCATAAGTAAAATAAATTAAAATTAGCAGAAATAAGCCTAGAGCAGAATTTCATATAACAGTTCCAAGAGTCTACTTTCAATAGAGAGACTTTTAAATAGTACTTGTTTAAAATCTGCTAAATTTGACTTGAATCACTATCATCAATACAATAGTCTATCACAAGTATTTAATTTCTTAGGGCTTTTTTTGTTCGTGTATTCTTCTACACCACTGTTCTATGGACCCATATTCGTAAGATATATTCATAATATTTCAAAGAATCAATTAAGGAGAAACCTTTTTTTTTTAAATCACAACCCAGTAAAACCAAAAGAAAGCTAAGTTTTAGTTATATTCGATTTTGATACCCTCCTTGAATTCAGAGCTACTCAGGAAGTTTCAAACAAATAGAAATTTTTCAAATGTGATTTCTTTTTATATTTCGGGATAAAAATAGACTAAAAGACAAAAGGGGGCATTATTTAATTCAGTAACCAAAGTATGTTTCATAACATATCTTTAATGCTGCACAGAGAAAATCTAATTGCAAGCATGGTTTATTTTCAAGTTAATTTTTCTGCTATAGTCCATTTCTAATAAAAGATAATTTTTTTCACATTTGATACATGGGGTAACAAGTTCAAGGTTCACAGTTTCAGAGTTAACTCCACTTCATCACTGCGTATAAAAATTAGAACCACAATATGCTGAAAACTATTTGATGCACAAACTACGAATTTTTTTGCTTGGACTCATATGCAATAAAAAGAAGTCTGCCTTATACTAATTGAAATTGCAAATTTTTTTTGGCTCATGAACGATACCATATATTTTCTCATTATACCGAATCGTGAGATATCGATATCCCATTAGACGTTAGGTCTGCTAATTTAACTATCAATCTCATGAATGAAATAGGTTTCAGTGGTTTTTAACCTTGAAATAATTGTATGTAATGAGGAAAAAACGATTCCATTTGGTTTCAATGTAATATATAGTCAGAGAACTTTGCAAATGATAATATTTCGCAAGAATTGGGATATTTCCTGCTAAAAAGCCTAGAAAGAATTTATTGCCAGAGCTCATTTCAGCCATTGTATTATGATTCTTCCACTGTACAGCTGCATTTATGTTATATTTCATAAGGGGGTCAATATTTTTCTAACTAAAAGGGCAAACAAAGATGAAAAGTGACATCATTAATTTACTCTATGGACTGAGGTAATGAAGTTACCATTCTACTCCTCATTCTACCAAGCGCTTTATCTATGCTATAACTCTGCGCTATAAATGATTTATATTTCTCCATTCCTCATCTATATATTTAAATTGCTCAGCCGACATTTTGGGCAGTCCGTGAGAGAAAACTACTGCATCAGTTTACTTCTTTTTGGTCTTAAACGAAAGATTGTAATCTGTAGATTTGTCAAATATGGTTTTTGTAACCGCAATTTCTATTAATTACTGATAATTTACAATTAAAAATTTATTTCTGTGCATGCTCAGTGACACGTTTTAATGATAAACACGTTTATTCCGATGAGTGTCTCTAGATTTCTCTCACTCTCTCTCTCTCTCTCTCTCTCTCTCTCTCTCTGTCTCTGTCATTTTTATTTTTATGATAATTATGTTTGCGAATTATAAGATTAAACCTGATGGAAATTGTTTATTTCGCGTTGTTTAGTTAGCGGTAATTTACAATTTAAAAAAAAAAATGCTTTCTACGCATGCTCAGTGACATTTTTAAATCTGGCTTTAGATACTCACTAAGCACGAGACTACTTAAACACATTAATTTGTTTCTGCGTATTATTATGATTTCCAACATTTGGCAATGATGTGTTGGGTATAATTTTTGTATTAGTGCATTTATTTACTATCTAGCCGTCATGCTTTGACGTGTACCAACTAGTGCATTTTTTAAAATCTCTGACTGGCATAAAAAGAAATTTTGTAGCTTTCAAAAGAACTGGGTTTTTTTATTACAAAATCCTTTGCAAAAATTTTGATAGGATCGCAATATATCTTCACAAGTGCTAAACTGTACCGAGATTAACTGCAAGGTATGCAAGTGATGGAAAAATCTGCTAAGACATCCAGGTACAACAAGTCGTCTTTTAAGTACTTCTAGATGTTAATACCCGAGAATTGTGTTTCTATCTCTTATGTATAATGACATAATCGTGAATGGATATTTTGGGAAAGGAAATCCATCACACTATTATCCTGTCTCGCACAGATTTCGCCGTGATGAATTTAGTATGTGATGTATCCTTATTTTTGTAAGGCTGTGTCGTTAACACGGTAACGTAAAAAAGTATCCTTAATCTATCGAGAAATATCAATCCTTATGTTTTAAACTATGTAGATAAGATTTTCGTAGTGCAGAGATTTTCTTTAGAACTAGTCGCATAATAAAAACAATCAGTAAAATCAATGGATTCTGGCAACGAACGAGCTTAAGAATTCCTTACCAGTTTTATTGGAAATAATGAGTGATCGGGAAAGTAATGAATAATGTAAAAGCGATATATATATATATATATATATAT
This sequence comes from Dolomedes plantarius, assembly GCA_907164885.2. Lineage (NCBI taxonomy): Eukaryota > Metazoa > Arthropoda > Arachnida > Araneae > Dolomedidae > Dolomedes > Dolomedes plantarius. Next base: position 5,870,146 of record OU015495.1, read on the forward strand.
ATATATATATATATATATATATATATATATATATTATATATATATATATATATATATATATATATATATATATATATATATATATATATATATATATATATAATATATATATATATATACTGACCGACCACGGAAGCAAGGTCCCTGGAAGCTGTTACGCATGCGCGAGAAAATCTAGTCTACTTAGAAAATAGGGGAAAACGTCATATTTTCGGATGTGTTTGTTTATGAAATACGGAATGTATTTCAGACTGCTTTTTGTCAGCAATTTTAAAGTTGTTTTTTAAAACTTTATTTCGAACGAATATGTGAATAATTTCAAAATAATAAAAAGAAAGAAACAAATCTATTTAAAAAATAGGAGTGGATATTTTCGGGTGTGATTGTTTAAGAACTGCAAAAGAATGTTTTCAACCAACTTTCTTTTTCAGAATTTTTCTTTTGATTTAATGTATAAATAAAAACCGAAAAACATATTAAAATGAAGGTTTGAAAAATTCCATTTTTAAGTGATATATTGTAATAACATAAATATATATATAATGCAATAAAAATAATATATTTGATTCGCAGTTTTATAATTTGCAGAAATAATTAGGATATACAACTCAAAATTTTCAATCTTTTGTGATTAGCAATAAAAAATTTAAAATGAATTTAAGATAAAACTTTCTCATAATTTTATAAATAATTGAAGTGTGAATATGCGATACAAATTTATAATTTCAGTCTCTATGATAATTAAAAATCTAGATTTAAAAAATGCATTTTATTGTAAATTAAATTAATTTAAAAAATTGTATATTTACATTCACTGTGATATTTATAAGAGCTGCAGAAAAAATACACCAGTGATCGGTAAAAAATATTTATTTTTTATTTTTGTATCAAAAACTATCAAATAAAATCAATGAAAAATCTAATATTCATCTGATGAAATATCCGCATCACTGTCCGTGCCTGAAATATCTATTTGCAGATGATCAACCAAATCTTCAATCACACCATCCCTTTTCCAATACATATTTTCTAATGAAACAACATGAGAGCTATTGTTGATACTATTGAATTTTTGGTACTATTTTATGGACAGCATAAAATTCATGAATTGTTCTTCGAATTACATCACAATCAAAATTATCTAAAGCTACGTTTTCGGTGGTTCTTTTTTTTGCTTCTCTGCGTATTCTTTTTACACTCGACATTGATATCCCGGCCATTTCACTAGCTCTCTTCGGGGATTGCGAAAGTGGAACAATAACATTTCCTTCTTTATCACACAATTTAATTACATTGTATATTATACGTTTACAATCACTACGGAACGGCTTATTCCGAGCAGTTGTGTTGGGTAAAGGAACCATTAATTTTAATATAATAATCAACATAACAGACGAGGAAAAAGCAAGCAAGCGCAGTTAGTAACCGATTCTAAAGAATGTCGAGAGAATACGAGACTTTCCCCCCTCCTTCTCAGGAGCCTTACCTACAGCGTGAATAGAATCGCCTTGGCACTATGCCAACCGTGGTTCTTCGTACTGTGGTCGGACAGTATATATATATATATATATATATATATATATATATATATATATATATATATATATATATATATATATATATATATATATATATGAAACAAATTTTAATCCTTTTAAATACTCCTAACATTCTTTTTCCAAATTCGTTTATATTATTGCACCAGAATACCGTCCCTTAACCTTGGATTGCGACCTATATTCAACCAATATCAATCAATTAGATTTTCCCCTAAGACCACGCGCGGAAAGAGTTATATAACCGTTATATAAGGTTGGAGAACTTTCCACCGATCACACCATATGACGCGATAGGGTCGCGTGTCCGTTTCTGACCATTTAGAAGTTTCATAGACCCGTACTCGGGACAGAAATTGCGCGATTCTGAATTCTTTGTCTGTTTTGCTCTCAACCAGGAAACATGTAGAGCTCTTCGTACGTATTTTCAGCGGTCCTGCCGCTGGTCGGGGCGCCGTACCCGACTAGCCGTGATGTGTTTTGAACGTTAAATTTGACAAGTGTATATCCAGTCTTTTTAAAACCCCATTCTTAATAAAAGATCTGTGAAGTTTTTGTGGAGTACCATGTTTTCTGCTTGTATTTCCTTCCTATGCCACTACGACTACAAGATTTCCCTGGGACGCTGCGCTTTCTCGTCCCTGATGAGTCAACGGCCAAGTTATGTGCCCGGCTACAACCATTATACTATTATAATTATTTCAAGAGTCGGCAGGATTCGAACCTTCGCGGGAAATTTTATTTTTCCACTGGATTTCCGGCCCATGTTCCGGAGAGCAAAGGACGTGGGTGAAATTTTTTAGCTTCCACTGTGGTGTTTCGGTTTGAGGGATTCCATTCAGTTATCATCTATGGGTGTGATTCATCATAGACGGATGTTCACTGGGCGAGTGTGATTTTGATTAGCCAGCAATTATTGTCAGTGTTTGGTGCAACCAGCGCGAACTAATGTGCTTTTGGAAAGCAGTGGTGCTAGGATTGTGCGTTTCACAAACAACAGCGAGTGGATTATTCATCTCCTCCTGTGATGTTGCATTGCGAGTGATTTCATGCAAGTTTTAGATCCGATGTGGGTGATTTCGAGTCACCTAAAGTGAATTAGCATGCCAGCGTTTATGTGAGTTTCGTTTTATATTGTGAAACATGTGCTTCAAGTTCGTGAAGGTGTTGGCGATCATTCGTCAAAATTAGTGATCTTTCAAACGGATGCTACTATCCTGAAGGAAAATTGATGTGTTTAACACGGTAAAATGAAGTGGCAAGTGTAAATTTCTCTAAAATTATATTTAATGTTTTTTTAACATATGTACCAAAGAGAATTTTTATTTAAAGTGTATTTTGATAGTCTCCGTCCCTTAATAAGAAGAAGATTTTAGCAGAGTTTCAGTGTAAAAGTAAGGACACGAGTTTAAAAGCAAAAGTTTATTAACATACTAAATTAAATAATCTTATATACAACTCTAATACTATCAAGTTGCAAGAATAACTAGGCAGCCTAGACCAGACTCTCACTCGACTGCATGTTGCATTCCTTAAATACACGTTAGAGTCGGGGTTGCCACTGATAGAAAGGAAAGTAACATAAAAGAAAATAACATTCATATGTCATGCAAAACTATGATGTCATAAGATAAGATGTGAGATAAGAATGAAAGCTTAACAATAGGCCCGCCTCTCACATCTTACAAAAACTTGTACCAACTTTACAAGTATATTACAGTTTCACGTAAAACAAGTCTTTGAATCTACTTGCATTATAAACTAAACTAACTGGAAAACATGAAACTTAAGAATACATACATTCCTTGTACTTGATCATGGTAAAGTTACCTAATCATTTAATAATGTACCAAAAATACACAAATTTCGGGTTAAACAAAGCCCTTTACAGAAATAACATTAAATTTGTGTCAAGTATTTTTTGTACTGAAATTCTCAGAAATTTGATTTCTTTTAAACGAAAAACAGTGACAGTCATATATATATATATACATATATATACACTTATAGGCATAACATTTCACAGTTTGTATCAAATTCTTTACATATTTAGAATACATTTACAAATTAATAAATTCTTTACATATTATATTGCACTGTTCATTCACCATCTGACAGTGCTTAAAAATTATGTTTGATATCAGATGTTATATGTTGCAACATATATAACCCCCAAAAAACCTATACAATACATAGTAATATTATAATATAACATGTAAACATTTAGTACGCCATCCCGTGACCCACACGTGCAGTAATTAAAAATTTACATCGAAACCTTGTTTTGCATGGCATAACGCCTTTATGAAAATTCCCACAAGCCAGTCCACCAGTGTGTATATATATATAGTATATATATATGTGTGTGTGTGTGTGTGTGTGTGTGTGCTTGTGCTTGTGCTCGTGCTTGTTAGATAAATATTTAGAGGCTTTTATAGTGTTTGCACCCAAACTCTCCCACTAAGCTATATACAGGGTGTCCATAATTAAAATCCCACTTTCAAAAGGCTGCAAAAAAAGAACCACTGGTCAGAATGACTTCAAATTTGAACGGAATATACTGGAAGAAGGGGGAAACGATTTGGCACAATAAAAAAAGTTCCAAAACGTATCAATGGGTGCGCTGTAACATTTTGGAACTTTTTTATTATGCGAAATCGTTTCCCCCTTCTTTCAGTATATTCAGTTCAAATTTGAAGTCATTCTGATCAGTGGTTCTTTTTTTGCAGCCCTTTGAAAGTGGGACTTTAATTATGGACACCCTGTAAGTGACGCTTCCGAATTTTCTTTATAAAAACCTAAATTTCTATAAACAATTTAAATGTTATAAATATTTTATGAGTGGGCCTTATAACTGTTTTACTTTGCATCGTATAAGACATGTAAAAAAAGTAAACGCTAAGCCAGACACTGCTTATTTCCATTTTGATAAAATTTTCCATAATTTTAGCTTAAACCCCTCTCAAATATCCAGAACGAACAATTACCAAACGGTGCTATAAACAGAGGGAAGTGTTTATAACAGCCTTACTTTGCATTCAATCCAGCATTTTTAAAAAGTAAACTATTCTAATACATACAGTACTTATTTCCATACTGATAAAATTTCGGATAATTTTAGTTTAAACCCTTCTCAAATATCCAGAAGAAACAATTACCAGATGATGCCGTAAACAGAGTGAAATGTTGGAGGTAATTAAAGGGTAGAATTCTATTTGTTTCCTGAGGCATGATTTTCAAAAAAAAAAAATTCTGAGTGGTTAGATTGACAAGAGTAAATAGGAAAGAATATATTTCTCTTCCTTAAGCTGTTGTCAGTTGATTCGCCTTTAGTGAGACATACTCCTCCAAAATTATGCAGTTGGAATAAACAGTTTATAACGGAACAGAGAAATATAAGAAATTAATGTATGGGATTCATCTATTACTTCTTTTGGTTTTAAATAAATTGCTTTTTCGGATTAAATGTAGATATAAAAGCGAAATTTTGTATATAATCTTTAAATGCAAGTGACATGTATAAAAGTAAAATAATTCTCTCTTGAAAAATCAATTTTCCTAACAGTTCAGATATAAATATGTGGTGTTGAAGATTTTGCGCTTGAAAAAAAATCTAGTTATACATGGCTCGCTTATTTAGAATTACCTCGTTAGAGCTGTACACCCAAATACAAAGATTTGTGGTTGTGACATAATATTTGTCGAGAGATATTTCCAATTATATTGATATCGGATGACATGGTTGTAAATGAATATTCCAACAATTAAGTGGATGTTGGGAAAGAATGACATTTTTCCGATGGATAGAACTGCATTTTCCACCGATCGAATCACATTAAAAACACATTGGAAGACAAATTTCTAGGGAATTGTTCGGCAGGTGAAGACGATGCTTATGAAATAAAGCGCAGTTTTCCCGCAAGAATTTGTCTACCCTTTCTTTCTGACATTTGGACAGACGATGCAAATAACGCATGCCACAAGAGCAGGTCATATCCCCAACAAAGAATCTCATATAATATAAATATAAATATATATTATAACCAATATAAATTATAACTTACATTATTTTTAGGTCGCAATTTGGAAGAGGAATCGTGCTTCATTAAAAGGATAATTTATAATATGCATCAAATGTAATGTAATAGGAGGACACTTTTTTTTTCTTGTTACATACGCATATGAAATATATGATAAGACTTACGACAATTCCAAGGGAAATTCCAAAAAGGTTTCACTAGACAAAAAATCCATTTTATTTTAGAGTATTTTCAAATATATCCTCTTATCTCAATGATTTGTCTTGCATACTATGGTTACTTTTATAATACAATTTATTATATTTGTGCGGTATGATAAATATGGGCTCAAGTGTTTTTAAAGTGGTTATGAAATTTGCGGGTTCAAATACGAAAGAATTCACAGAGGTTGAACTACAAGAGACAAAAATAATCACGCATTTCTAGCGACAAATTCTAAAAGAAGGGAAACCAAACAAATCACTAAATTAGAGGACTCCGTTGCAACATTTAAACAGTCTTTACGTTGAAAAGGGGTAATTCAACTTCACGTCGCTCACACAAATAAACTATTGCGTAAAACATTTACCACATGGCCCGTAAGACAACGCGCCGACGGTAAATAAATTTGTGGATTGCATTTGCTTATTTTCTAGGCTAGTATTCTGAGAGACGCATTTAAATAAATAGAATTTGTAAATGTCATGAGGTACATTTACTGAATTTCGTGTACATTTATTTTAAAGCCCTTTGTGGAGTAAACTTTATCATATCAATGCCTCATTATCATATCAATTTAGATGACTTTGCATTGATAGGCATGCACGCTGAGGTAAACCTTGTTCCGCTAGTTTTTCCTTTGCATATTTTAGTTCTTCCGAGTAATTTGTTTGCAACTCTATGAGGAATAACAATACGCTACGATCTGAGTATATTAAAATGAATATATATCATTACGAACAATACATGTCAGCAGCGCAATTCATATTACCTTTTAAGAATCTGAAACTTCAAAAAAATTAATTAAACCGAAGTTATACTCAAAAATATACATAAAATCATTCAATATTTCTTAAGTAATGTTCTACCTTATAAGTCCAATAGTTATTACGAGTAACCAATTTTTCTATGTGATGTAATTCGTCATGGTTATTGACTGATAATAATAAAAATAATCAGATTCTGGTTTAGGATATACAGGGTGATTTTTTTAAACTGACACTATTCAGAGCCACCTGTAGCTCGATCTATCAGCTGGAATTCCACCAAACATGACAGAGGGACTAAGGACGACACGGGAAAGAGTTTCCATGAAAAAAAAGAATTAATTCCAAACGTCACCGATAGGGGAAGATATGGCGCTATTGTTGTCGGTGCACCCGAGAATTTGCATAAAACGCAAGTAAAACATGAAAATGCAAATTCATGACTACGTAGTCGACAGCAGCGCCAGTATTTTGGGCTATAAAGATCGTGCGGAATCTGTTGCGCCATCACTTTAAAGAAGAAAGTGTCATCGCTTGTATTCCAATTGCATTTCCACCTCGCTCCCCGGACCTAACCCATATGACTTCTTTCTTTGGGGTTATTTAAAGTCCAAGGTGTATCTTGGTGGAGTCTCTAAATTGGAGGCCCTAAAGACCAACATATCCCGGACTGTGATGAACATTCTTGGTGACATGTTACGCTCGGGCGTTGAGAACGTAGTGTTCAGGATGCAATGTTGTGTCCACCAGGACGGTGGTCACATTCAAGGGGGGGGGGGGGGGGGGAGAAGTGAATTTGCTGCATAATGCGGTGTTGCAGTGATATTTTTTTGTTATTCACTTGTCTGCTTATTACAACTTTTTCGGTATTCCCACTTTATCTTTATAGCCTGAATTACTGGCGATGCTGTCGACTACATAGTCGTGAATTTGCATTTCGATGTTTTATTTGCGTTTTATGCAAATTCTCGGCTGCGCCGACAACAACAGTGCCATATCTTCCCCTATCGGCGACTTTCGGAACTATTTTTTTCTTCATGGAAACTCTTTACCATGTCGTCCTTAGTCCCTCTATCGATTTTGGTAGAATTCCTGATAGATCGCGCTACAGGTGGCTCTGAATAGTGTCAATTTTAAAAAAATCACCCTGTATGTTCTAAGACATACAACAGGGGTTTCGTTATTAAATTCTGAATATCTCTGTTTTCTTCGTGATATCCTAGGTTGTTTGCGAGCAAATATCTTTTGTAATAACATATTTTAACATTTTTTATATATTTTCCTGGCTATTCTTAAAAAAACTAATTTTTCAGTTGTATTGTTAAGCAGTTATAATTTCATAACTTCTAAAATCAGTTTGTTTACGTTTAAGTTTCTCCATTTTTACCATTCTACAAATGTTTTACTAAGTATAATCTAACTAGTAACAGTCTGCCAGCTTCTTAAATTATATGCTAATAGGATTACTTGTGAATATGCCATCTATTATTAAAGAGCAAATTTTTTCAAAGTTTTGCAGCTAACTAACTGAATGAAGTGAAATTTAACTAATGCAGTGCTGTACTGTAGTATTATTACAAATAAATATCACGTTTCTCAAACTTCAATAATTTAGTATTACTTAAATTCTGTTAAAGTGTTGCGCCACATATTTCGCATGGACTATACCGCGTCTTTCTCACCCGCTGTGTGTTAGCTTGTAACCTTTATAATGTACGAGTATTTAAATTTATAAACAAACTCTTGCGTTAAAGTGTTGCAGAATGTCATATAGCGTTGTTTTACTTTTGAGACCTGTTAAATTAAATCAACGACATCGAGAGTTAAGATTAGAAGGGAGAGGCTTTCGTGGCTTTCCTGTGCCCCTTTATTCTTACGAAAAACACCGGCTTGTTCTTCATTTGTAAAAGAACGGTATTTCTCAAATGCAGTGCGAATTATTTATCCAGCAATATCGCGGAAAAAATAATTGCAATCCAGTATGTTTTTTGCCAATGCGGACAGTTGTCAATGAAGGCATCGCACTTCATCTGCGACAATAGTCGGTTGCTTTTAAGGGGGGCACCGTATAATAGGTGAACCAACACCACCCCCTGGTGCCACCTCAATTTTGAACGAGCATCAACCCCAAAAGGACGACTGAGGGGATCGTACCTTCTCCCATCCCACTCTGACTTCATAGAATGACTTTCCGGTCTACAGATTTAATGTCTCCAAATCCGGCTTAGACAGGAAGGTATTGAATGGCATCTGTCGAGATTCGAACCGAGCATCTCTATTCCTAAATCCAACGCCCTCTAGTATGTAGACTCTTTAATTTTTGTAGTCATATATGAGTAGTGTAGGGTCAAAACTAGCAATCTCCTTTTAGCCCCCCTTTTGGCTGAAGTACTAAATCGGGACCGGTTTGGCGAGATTTCATTTCCGAAAGCCAATTTTGGCGTAGGAAGTTTTCCCGCACCGGGAAAGAGGTGGAAGTGACTACTCCTTATCTTTGATTGGTGGATTTTTTTTTCTGCTCCTCTTCCCTCAGCCTTCTTTCCTTGATGTTTCGCAGAAAAACGTCCGATGTGCTTTAGATCAGGCATTTGCAATTTTGACAACACAGTGTACCACATAGCGATGGCATAGTATTCGCCATGGCGAACCATGGCGAAACCACTTGTGTTTGACTATGTTTCTTTGCTTTACCCACGGCTGATGAGCCAAGCAAAGACAGATGATTTTCTTGATATTTTTGACTTTTTACAGTCTAATTGCTTGATTTTTTTGTCTTTTGGGTGTTCATTCACCTATATTTCTATATTTCTATCTTTGAGTGTTAATGCACCTGTGCTTTTGTTCTTTTTGTGTTAGCTGCTAGGCTGCGCCATGCATATGGCAGAAAAATGCGGGGAAGAAAGTAAGACATGTCTCATCTTCGTCGGACTTTAAGTTGTTTTTTTTATTTTATGTTTTGTGGAAAAATATTGACTTTTTCATGTTCACATTACGATAACTCGCCAAAAATTAATCGTAGAATTTTGATCTTTTTATATCTAAGACTACAGACATTTCTCCTTCAAACAAGACCTCATTTGTTTAAAAATAATTTAAAACAGACTAATATTTTCATCAAAATATTAAAGCCACTTTTTCGAGAAATATCGTCACATATGTGGATGTAATATCGATGCTCCTCAAGTTTTTATCTTACAAAGAAAATATTTACATCATCTAAAAGCTGAAAGCTTTCTTATTCATATATACCTCATTTCAAGTCTATATCTTAAATTTTCGAATCAAGTCTATATCTTGAATTTTAAAGCTGAAACAGTGATTCCCCTTCAACAGTAAATGGATGGAAGCTGTTGCATTGCCCGAGAATCACCCCTATGTATCTCGCTATTAGCAACTTATTCCTTCAACTTGCTGTGCCATGATTGGCGCTGTGCTTGAACGCGCTGCTCGTTTGCGATACTCCCCGGTTCGATCCCGGTGGACACTAATTATTCTAAATATTTCAATTTTATTCTTTTAATTCTTATTATATTTTTTATTTTACTTATCTGAAGAGGGCTTAATTTTTATTTTACTAATTTTACTGCTGAGCACATTTTTCTGATGGACACATCTTGCTACTGGAGGTAAAGTCGTAAGACCATCGCATTCCAACAAACTCAATATACCTTGATCTTGACCCTAACAGAGGAGCGAGTGTAGCGAGCCTAGGGGCGAAGCCCCTAGTATATATATATATATATATATATATATATATATATATATATATATATATATATATATATATATATATATATATATATATATATATATATATAATGCTAGTAATGTGAACTATAATTGACTAGATTGGGTTAAAATTAGGCAAATCAGCGTTAAACGGTGATTTACTATTAGGGAATTTAGTGTTTTTTCAATTCAGAAAGCAGCGTTGTCTTTTAATGCAGCGAAGAATTCACAAGACTATGAGGTCATCAATGATTACTATGAGGTCATCAAAACAATGTAGTTGAAATTTTTAAAAAAATGGGGGAAATATGTTGAAATCACAATATGTAAACCTGGTTGCAAGTTTTGTAAAAATGCAAACATCTAGAAATGCCATTTTTTAGAAAAACTGAATGTAATTAAAAACTTTACCTCTTCAGATCTGCAGAACTGAGCTAAGGATTCTTAAATTTATGGTATTTCAATCTGTTTAAAAAAGAATTTTTTTTAATGGCCTACCAATAAAAAATAATGTGGGACTTTCTCTAAAGGTATTTAAAACTTGTATCTTCCAAAATCCGTAAGATTCTTTGCCCTTCACCGAAAAAAAAGGCCTGGTGGAGATTACTAGATTTGATCCTACACCACTGATATATAATATTCACGCATCTTACATTAGTAGATTGCAAGGCAAACTTTTATCTAATTTTTTTTATTCAAGTATGTACAGTATAACAGAACCTGGAGGAAAGGAACGCATTCTTTTTGGGTAATTAAAATACCTCCATTCAATATCATCTTGTAGTTAAGCGTGCAGGAGGTTCTTTATATTCTATTAAATAAATTTACAGGGAGGGGATGTTTTGTACATAGATATACATTATTATTAAAATTGGCTTTTAAAATTTATCTGAAATACCAAGGCTTGAATACTGGATGTGATTCACTAAAAGATAACATTTAAGCAAATGTGATCAAAAGCGAGGCGTAAGAATTACTATGGAACGTTTTAGGGTGCATTAATTGAGTCATTTGAGAGAAGGAATAATTATATTTTGAAACACTCAAAAGTTTATGATGGCATTAGGAATTTTTCTTCTTTTCCCAACTGTAAGTCATAAATTGTTTAAGGAATCAAATAAAGCTGTTATTAGTGAAACAGTTTAATTGCGTTGTCTGAGACTACTAAACGTTGAGAAACGTAATATTCATTTAAGAGTTTCAGATACTTTGTGAGACATCGTAGTTTTCGAAAAAGGATACAATCATTAAATACTTCTGAGGGAATAATTTAACAATTGATGCTTCATTTTTTTTATTCCTTGAGTTCCACATTTTTGATTTAACATAACAAATTAAAATTGCATATATGATATTTGAAAATTACACATGCCATAAAAGAAGAAAATGCTCATAAATACTACGTTAATTGTTGTAAACTGCGATCGTCGTGCCCAACAACTTTTTGGATTAGTTAAGTAAAACAACTTTATTAAAATGCATTTAATAATGCAAATAATAACCTTCTTAAATAATTGAAACTTTCAAACATTCCCGAAGTAAAACTTTTCGCTAATGGTTTTATTACAAAACTCATTAGTCGTCGTATTCAGAGATTGTTATCAAAAGGTAAGACTGGCAAAGTGATTTAAAAGAGGAAAGAATTTCTTACTTGACTAAGGTTGAGTTTTCTAATTTTGAAGGCAGACTAATGAATTTCAACTTAATAGGACCGAGATTAATTTTTTCCCCGGACTTGAAATGCTATTAGCAAAGTGTTGAGGGGTATTATGCAAAGCAATCTACCTGAAAAAATCTAGTTATTCAGGGCTAAAACATATATTGATTATTCATTTCAAGTGATTATGAAAGAAAAAAAATTCTAGAAACAGATTATTTCTTTGTCTAAAATTTATGATTTAATTGAGTATCGTTGTCTTCGAAACTGCCGTAAAATCTAAACTTTTTAAGATATTTTACCGTCCTAGGAATACCGTGCTAGGTAAAGAAAATCTGATCTTTTGTTCCCGAAATTCGGTTTCGCATATGAGGATTCTTGATCTTAAATTAATACTTTTATTATAATAGTCATTTCATTGATTTATTTAGAAGAACAGAAGGATCTAAGGAATCTCAATTTACTGTCATAACCCATAAGTAATCTATATATATAAAACAGTTCCGTAACTGACTCATTCATTCACTGACTGACTGACTGACTGACATACAACGCACAGACCAAACCGCTGGACCTAAAGGGCTGAAATTTTGCATGGCGATTCTTCTAATAGTGTAGGGGTGCACTAAGAAAGATTTTTCAAAAATTCTTCTTAGATTTTTTTAAATTAAATTTTTAAGCTGTTTAATTTGTAATTAAATTTTTAAACTTTTTTTACGTTTGCATTTAAAATAATACATTGAGGGTTATAAAATTTATATCACGAGAAAGATCATAAAACTTCCTTCAAAATGAAATATTTTTCGAATTTTAACCTCCATTTCCTGATTTTTGGTGAATTTTTAAAGATTAATTTTTAGAATTTAATTTATTAAATGCTGATCACGTGATTTCCTTTTCTGGTACTTTCAATAAATTTATCGTCACGTGCGTAACAACTAAATGGACAAAAAAAATATTTTTTTCTCTTTCTAATGCAGCAGACGATTGGATATTATCCAAAAAAAATGCATATCCCTTACGATTTTTTTATAAATATATATATATAGATAGATATATATTTTACATCAATTATATACATTGATCATCGCATTTATTATAAATATATATATTTATTTTTTGGCATAAATTGCATACGATGACCGTTGTATTTAATTTGAATGTCGGGTTTTCAGCTAGTCTGCACATAAAAGTGCATCTATCTTCTTTCATTCAAAGAACCTAATTTCATTCGTAATACAGTTCATTACTCATGATGTTACTCAAAAATACGAATTTCTAGTAGTAAAATACTTTCATGGATGAATGACAATACTTTCCTTTTAAAGGTGAACGTCGGAAAGAGAAGCTCTAGCAAAGATGGGATGATAGAATGTAAAACGAATTTCACTGCAATATCTATTACGTAATATATTTTCTTTCTATCCAATTTTACATCAAAATAAAATTCTTATATTCTATGACCGTTTCTTCCACATAATTCTATATTCAGTGAAGGATTGCTGAATCCCCTTGAGTAGTGCGATTACTTCTACCCCTTGAGTAGTGCGATTAACATCGACTGGAAAGCCGTACATTTTAGCTATTCAATGTCCGGGTAGAAAATATTTAAAAAAGTTTAGTTGAAATTCGTTGTTCTATTAAGGTGACTGCCTACGTTCAGAGCCAGTTTAATAAAAAATCAATATCTTGAGGATTTTTTATCTTTTGTGGTAAAATAGCACTTAAAAATTAAAAAATGAACAAAAACTTACCTGTAAATACCATACTTTTTTATAAATTGGTCAATTTAAAGTAATTTTTAAGGAAATTTAGCTAACATTCCTATCACTCTGCAGAAAATTCTGATGCTACTATTTTAATTTCCTTCTCACACTTGATACATATGACAGTTATCTTCAAAATTACCTACAACCTAAGAGAAATTTTAAAATGCAAAAATAATACAGACAATTTTATGTTCCAATATGAAAATCTTCCCCAATTCGTCTTTCCTTTCGTTATAAAAACAACCTCAAATAAAAAAGCTATTTATTATACATTATTGTACGTCATTTCAATAACAATAGCATCTAAAACATTTCCTGAAAATTTTATCAAATTATATGCATTATTATGTGAGATATCATGATAACGGTAGAAATTTGTGCTAAAAAACATAATTCTGAGAAAAACGCATTCAAAGTTGTTTGTCACATCAATTTTGTAGCCAGATGTTTTTTAAAATAGCTACAACTCTGCTTCTAATTGATGTAGAGTGAAAAATCCAGACAGTTTTGGGAAGAGAAAAGATTGAATTATACGATTCCTGCAAAAAAGAAAATTGACCAAAATAGTCAAAAAATGACATTTTCAATGTAAGCAGTCACCTTAAATGCAAAATGAATGATATAGACTCAAGGGAGCGTCTAGCCTTACAATAACCTAATAATTGGGAACAAAATAGCTAGGGCAAACTCTAGGCTTACGGTACCATTGTCTGCGTAATCGAGTTCCGCTTAAAACTGCAACATACATTGAAAATGAAGGTTAGTTGTTTTACCCCTTGTGTAGCAAAAGACGACCGTAGAACTTCAGAGCTACGGTCGTACGGAAGAAAACCAACCAAAGAAAAAATTATGAACCATGGGCCAAATAACAATTCTTAAAACTTCAGTTGTACAGGTCACAAGGTAGGTCGCAGGGGGCTCACAGTTTCATTGTAAATGGTTGTCTTAGTGCTACAAAAAAGAGCTCGTTCCTTGTCTACAGGATGTGTAGGGTCAGAATGATGTTATCGTCTGTAAAAAACCAACAGATGAACAACTCAAGAACAACTCGTGAATAATTTTAGTGAAAGTGACTGGAGCAGTGATGCGAGAATACACATACACGGAGCTATGTACCGAAAGGCATCTGAATACTGTCTCCTGACTGCACAAAATTCAGGAAATAGAATCTGACCCATAAAAGAAGACATGTGTTCAATAGTAGAGGAGTACCAAGTCCGAGAAAAAATCAGCTGTCCTCACATTGGCGGAGTGCTATGTTTGCCCAAGGTAGAAATGTGCCAGAAAGTTCTATCGAAAGCATACCGGTTGAACGAATCTAAAACTTTTAATACTTGCTATGAAACATTTATATAGACAGAAACTTTATGCGAATTAATAATATATTTATCTTTGTGGACCAGGTACATCTGACAGTTAATGCTCCTTTTCTAAGATAAGATACCTGCTTGATGTGTACAAATTGTTCAGTAAGGAATTGAGGGATACCAAGAAACTCAAGTTTTTACTCCAAGTTCCCCAAATCTCAATTTGTTGACAAAAAGTGTGATCTATACTATAGTTACAACTAAGAAAGAATTAAATAATCTGCCCGCAACGTCTCAATACCTTATACTACGCCCTTTTATGGCCCTCTTATTACCACGTTATTACCATTCTTTGTCACGATTAACAAAAATTAAGAATAGCATGTCAATCATTTGATCTAACGTTTTGATTAACCAATATGTTAGCCTGTAAGTGTCAGTTCGTTTATCTTTCATGCAGTAAAGAATGACTGAACTGATCAAAGCCTATTAATGCGAGTAATTCATCTATTCTTTATGTATACCTTAATTGGCTTCTAATTCCTGTTACACAGGGATCGTTATACTCAAATTTGAAAAATATATAAAATTAATATGATATTCAGGTATTAACTTTTTATCTTAGTAATGTTATTAAATATATCTTTTGTTCGTAAATTATAAAATTAATACAACATTTCACTACATTGTGTCTCTGGCGATTTTATGATCATCAGAACTTCCTCTCATCTTGATCAGATCGAAGAAATGTTTATGTGTATGAACAAATTTTAATAAAGGGGTATTATTTGTATATGCATATGCATATAAATCTTAAAAATAAACAAAATTTTCCTCCTGAGAATTACTATTATTGTTTTAGAGCCTATAACTTTATTAAAAGACAATAGACTATAAAAATCTAATAGGAAAGATATCTGGTGGAAACCAGGGACGCATAAATCTCTCTCCCTAAAATCTTTCGACAGATCGTCTGGAACATATCTCAAAATATAGGAATCAATTGAATGAAAGCTAAAGTTTCGAGCTTCGATTGAAATCCTATGAGTATAAGAGGGGGTGGGCAAAAGTAACAATTGTCTGAATAGGTTAGTTTGACTTTGATTCATTATTCTAAAACAGGGGCTGTGTTCTTCGACGATAATTTATTATACTGAGTGGTAAATGGACGTCTGAAACATAACAGGTGAGCAGCCTATTATACATAAACAGTTTCTTAATAGTCATAATTAAAAATACCGATTATAGTTTACTTAACATTAATACAATGTATAAGCAATTAAATAGTAGAATATTTATGTAGTTACAATCTGAGGTACATTTGTAAAGCCCCAAAAAAATTCTGAATTTGATGGATTGTTTTTCTCTGTATGAGTATCCATGTTTCACAATATTTAAGAATTTTTAGCTTGTTCTATAATTCTTTTGAATAAAATCTCAAGAAGCAACCATCCAGTTATTTGAGATACAATTCAAAGAGAACAAATTGACGGAACGAATGAACAAAGAGTAAATTGAATATTCGTAAGTTTCTTTATTCCTATTCAGCAGGCAATTAAACCTGTGGACACTAGCCCAGGCACACCGAACTTGTTAGCTACTCTATTAACCATCTATCTCCACCCTACGATAACCATCTTCTTGGCAATGGTTCAGAAGAATCTATGTCTTAGCCGGGATTCAAACCCTGACTCACGTGGCTTTCTGCCCTTGTCAGTATACAGTCTGTAAAATCAATTCTTTTTTCTCAACGAATCAGGTTCTTTATCCTGTGGATATTGACCCATCCATACAGCCAAGCTTGCTTGCTACTTATGCTGCTAAAGGAGCACCATATAGGGGAAAATGCAATGCTCCCTATGAGGGGACAACACAGGAACGTTTATGCCTTATCCGACATTTGAGCCAGAGTCCACTTTGATGGAGCTCGAGAAGCTAACCACTTAAACATGAGGGGGGAGGGCAAATTCATATTCTGTGCAAATTCAATATAACTCGAGCTTTGAAAATATCAAAAATGGGTTAACTCTCTTAAGAAAATAAAAGACTAGATCCAAAATATAACTACTTTTAGCAGAAAAAAAACTTTCTCATCATACTATTTTTATTCTAAAATCTACTAACAAATGTTATTCTATTAATGGTGCTGCTAGCCAAAATGGTCCTGCTAAATTTCGATTTCTCGGGATCCGCCGTTTCGAAAGTTTTATTTTAATCGTATTTTCAACGCATAGACACGATTTAGTATCAATTGTTTAATAAGTCCATATGTTACTTATACTTCAAACTGTATGCTAGTGACTAAAATGCATGGAATATATTAAAGAATCAGTATTTTTATATTATAGAATACACTCATGGACAAAAAAAATTAGCGCACCAAGAAGGAGTCGTCAAAATGAAACGAAATTTTACATACGTAATAATTACTTTGATATAAGTAAATAATAAGAAAATCAAAGAAAAAGGATAATTTATTTCAGAGAAAAAGGCAAAAGAACGGAGGTGTTAATACTCCGTTGGACTCCCTCTAGCGCGAATGCATGATGCGATACGATCGGGAATTGAGTCATACAAGTTCTGTATGAAGTCTTGAGACATTTCGTTCCATATTTGCTGTAACCTTGCCTCTAGTTCATTCAAACTCGTGGGATGCCCAACTCGTCGTCCCAAATGATCCCACATATGCTCGATTGGAGACAAATCTGGGGATCGGACAGGCCAAGGAAGGGTAGTAACAGTGCGGAGACAGTCTTGTGACACCCTTGCCGTATGAGGCCGAGCATTGTCTTGCTGAAAAATGGCTCCTGGGAGTCGTTGCATGAGTGGCAACACATGTTGCAGGATTTCATGAACATACCGCTGGGCTGTCATGGTGCCACGGAACAATACTGGGGGTGACCGTGTATTGTAGGCAATGGCACCCCATACCACCACACCAGCTGTGGGAGCGATGTGTCGCTGTAAAGCAAAGGCAGGATTGAAGCGTTTACCACGGGCTCTCCACACATGAACACGATTGTCATCACTGCCGAGATTGAATCTGGATTCGTCGCTAAAGACGACCTGGTTCCATTCCGCTGCAGTCCAGTTTCCTCGTGCGCGACAAAACTCCAAACGGAGGCGTCGATGGGTGGGCGTCAAGGGCAGCACACGATACCAACTGGGCGCAGCGATACCAACTGTCCTTCAGCCAGGCGCCTTCGTATGGTTCGAGAAGACACAGAGGCCCCTAGTGAAGGTGCTACCTGTGCCTGGATGGCGGCCGATGAAGCACTTGGATGTACGCGTGGATTTCTTACGATGTGGCGGTCTTCTCGACGACTGCGTCCTGAGCCTGGTCTTCGTGTACATGACATCTCTCGGGTCCACTGGTCCCAACACCTCCTCACAACACAATCAGAGCTGCCTAATTGAGGAGCTACTCGCCTAACTGACCACCCAGCTTCCATCATCCCGACGATTTCTGCTCCGTTGCTACGTTGTCCCTCTCAAACTGCGACAACTGCTTATATTGTCTTCGAACACGGCGTAATGGCATGTCTATCTCAGCTCTTCCTTTGTAAATGATTCAGCACACTCAAACAAGCTTTGGTTATCTGTTTTATACTCCACAGAGTACGATGTTCAACGCCCTCTACCGGCTATACGTAATGCGCAATGACGCTGCATTTATAATCATTTGCATATCTCCCCGACATGTACCTTCATTGCAAGTTTCGTTACGATCCCGCAATTATTTCTTGGTGCGCTAATTTTTTTGTCCATGAGTGTATATTAAAATAATGAAAACGCATATTAAAGTGACACTAGTGGTTAGAAGAAATAAATCAAAAAACAGTTCATAGCCTTCTTCCTTTTCACTCACATGTCAGCATCTTCCATAACTAGAGTCTTAAAACAGCAGGTAAGAGTAACAGAAGTTGACTGAAATGCAATGCAAATATCCGAAAAGTAGTTCCTATTTGTTCAAAATGACAAAACTAATCAGTTAAGATATACTGATATGCCTGGAAAAATTATTTAATGGATTATATAGATTAAGAAAAAGTTCGTGAGGTATTTTTCATCTCTCTCAGTCTTCTAATGCTCTTTTTGTAAAATTATCTGAGATAATTATTTCAAACATGTTTTGCACAATTCTTTTAACGATATGTATGTTCAATAGAAATTATGTATTGCCCTTCTCTCAAGTTATATTTCTCTGAATATATACTGAAAGTAAATGAGAGAAATTTGAAATAGTTTATGTCATCTTGAAGAGCAATAAATATATCTAAAATTAAAGAAATACATAAATTTTTCTAACAACCAAATTAATATTTCATTGACATAATAGTATGATAATTAACTTCAAAGAGTATAAAATGGTTCATGCACCTTTTCTTTTTTGTTTAAATATTTTTTTCTTGTTTTGTTAAGTATCTTTATCTGACTCTATGTCAAGAAACAACTAAATTAGCCAATTCTACTTAGGTAAACTCTATAATTAAACATTTAAGAAAAACGTATTAGGTGAGGTTGTCATAAAAAATGCAAACCTGTCGTAGTTCATTTTATTTTCAATATAAGAATACCATTATCTAAATTGAGATAGTAGTTTGATCCCCTTTTAATTTATTTGCTTAAATAACAAAATTTTCATATTTTATACCTCTCACGCATCTTTAGTTAAAATTATCTTGTGAAGTACCAGTTATGTACGTATAACTGTATAGAGTTGTAGTCTACTATCAATGCATGGCCATTTTTTGTGTGTGTGGGGAGATTATTATTAAAATTTTTTCTTTTTAACTGTTTACTATTTACCCAAGCGATACAGACTGGGTTCGGCACACTGCCAAAATTTTAACTCGCGACGACGGACGGTTTTAGCGACTGATATTTTTCTTTCCGGAGGACCGTTATGGAGGAACGTAATCCTACGTTAAGAGAAAATCTCAGCGAATAACATTACTGTTTACCTCATATCTTGCATACACAAAGAAACAGGTGGAAATGACGAGTGAAAACGACGTGTAGAGGGAAAATAACTGTTACGTGCGATCACTGTAAAGAATGATATTATTTCGATAGAACCTATTTGAATGAAATTTTACCATTGGAGGGGGTAGTCATTTTTAATTTATAACTTATTGCTGATGTTTTAAAAAAACTACCGTCAAACTGCGTATTTTTTGCAAGATTTACATTTATTTCACAGTCGATGATCTGCCGACTATTCAATAGTAAATGAAAATGTTCCCTATTTTGCAGAAATCCATAATGTATTTCGAAAAGATCCTACACAAAGATTCAAACGTGTCAAAGATCCAAAAGGAATGTAAGACCATTAATGAGACTAACTTGTCAAATCATTCTGTCAATCTAAATGTAAAAAAAAATTATGAACTTTTATTTCATGTACCGGGTGTCCCTTAAATAACCGACGATTTGAAATATCAATTAAAGAAAAACGGGAGGCGATAGAAATGTACGGTTTGCTGCATTCTGCTTAGGTAACCAGGGAATTTATTCTCACCAATTTTCAAAATTAGTTAAAAAGTTCGTCAACAGATGGCGCTGCTGACTGGGAAAAACTCTAAAACAATGCTTTCAAAATAACCACCGTTTGCAGCAACAACGTGGCGCAGTCTGAGGTCAAAATTCGCAGACGCCCGTGCAAACATTTCAGTTTGAATGTTCTGACAAGCAGCAGAGATGTATTGTTCCAGTTCATCTACAGTTTGTGGATTGTGACGATACACCTGGTCTTTCAAGTACCCCCAAAGAAAAAATCACATGGCGTCAAATCTGGCGAATAGGGAGGCCAATCCATGCCACTTTGCGTATGCTTCTTGCTTTGAAAACATTGTTTTATAGTTTTTCCCAGTCAACAGAGCTATCTGTTGACGAACTTTGTAACTAGTTTTGAAAATTGGTGAGAATAAATTCCCTGGTTACCTAAGCAGAATGCAGCAAACTGTACATTTCTATCACCATCCGTTTTTCTTTAATTGCTTTTTCAAATCGTTGGTCGCTTTTCGGACACCCGGTAGATATATTCAAATTAGCTTGATTTCTTTACTTAAAAAAAAAATCCATAAATTGTTAAGACTCTTAATATAGATTTCATTCCTTTTTTTCTGTACAACGGAAAATCAACAGAGTGTTACCAACACCTGTTCACACATTTATCACGAAATGAATGGTATACTTAAAGGATATCAAGCTTTCAGCTATTTGGGCCATATATTTTCCGCTACCAGATTCAGATATATTTTCAAGCTCCCATAAATCAAGCTTTAGGTGTCAGGCTGGATGTATTATCGCTTAATACAGTTCATCGGATGCAGTTGATTAATAGTTGTTAGAGACTGATGGATGGCATCTCTCTAAAGATGTTTTATGACATCTATTTTGACAAGTCGTTCCTCTTACCCTTATAGATCTCTATGTCTCGTAGGGGCACCGACAGCACAATTGTGATTCTTTTTATATAACTGACAATGAATTTCCCAGTGTGGCTCAGAATTTCCGATTGAATTTCTAGAAAGTAAAACGTGGTATCTCAATGTAATTTTTGTAATACTTTTATTCATTCCTTTTATAAATATATGTCTCGGATATTTTAAAAGCACTAAAGGTATAAAAAAGGATATATAAATATTTTATTGATATTAGACACTTAATTGTTAAGTAAAGAAAAGTAATTCTTAATTTTCTGTAACTTCAAAGTCTCAAAGTAAAACTATATTAAAAAATAATGTATTTTATATTAAAAGCATATTAAAAAATAATTAGTCTATAATCTTCAAATGGACTGGGTTGTTTTAAGTTGTTTTTTTTTAAATAAAAGCAAAGTATGTTGGATATGATAATTTGATTGAAATAAGTTTGGGATATGATATTACATTCTTCCTCATTATGTATAGTACATATCTATATGTATTAAATAATTATTAAAAAATATGATGCCATATTCTGCAATACTGCAAAAAATTATGACGCTATAATAAAAATGTATGACGCAATAGTTTCGATATCCACACAATAAATCAAATAAACCTTCATTGGCTTCAGAAATGGCTTCAGCTTTTCATTCTAGTAATAAAGGACTACCACAATTAGAAGCAATGGATCCAAATGAAGAAATATTCGCGAGTGTAAATCATCGTATTCAGAAAAATCTGGCTTGCTACCAGACAATATACAAGGAAAAGAAGACGCAAACTGTTCAAACTACCTTGGCTAACTCTGTTAAAAAAACTTTCAACGTATCTTCTGTCGCAAATTCTGAACCAATGGATTGTACTAATGGAACAAGTGATGACAAAGAATAATTTATGTATTCTAATTACAATGTATTTTAAATTACGTAAGAAAGTAAAAAATATATGTATGTGCATATACAACAAAAAAAAATTTCTTTGAAACTCGACTTACGACCAACTCAACTTAATGACCAATATCTCGGTCCCTATCTCGGTCGTAAGTCGAGGAATATCTATACAGTGAAACTTCTCTATAGAGGCTAGTAATGGTTCCGAGAAAAAGTGGCCGTTTTGAGGGGCGGCCGTGGAAAAGAGGTTTCTTATGTAACTCTGGCTATGCGGAGTTTTTAATCTGTTCTGAACAAATATGGCCGTTTAGTGGCGTGACCGTCAAATAAGGGTAATAAGTTTAGAGAAGTTTCACTGAAGGCTGATATAGATAAATGTTTTTTCAAGAATCAAGGAACGTCAGTTTAAGGGTTAATATATTGACTGGATGGATTAATAAATTGACATTGTCTTTGACGTTGTTGATGTTGAAAAAAATTTACAATCTGCAGATTTTCTTTTATTTGAAGTACATTTTTTTCCGATTTTTCCAATGGAAGTTGACATTATTTACGTTGAATTAATAAACGATGTCTTTACTAATTTTTACTTCCTCATTCAGAAATTCAAAAGATGTCAATGAAAAATTTGAGGCCGCGATATTCAGTTTTTGCAACGGGGCAAAGTTATTTCCCTGTTATTGAAAAATAGTGTTTTTTATGGATATTAAAAAACAGTGTTTTTTAATATCCATAAAAATTTTAATTTATATTTTCATTTTAATCCCACTTTACTTTTTTTTACAAATAACTAATAAAGTGTTTAACTTGTGATTATATTAGTATATAATTTTACTGCGGTATGTGAGCATCTTTGAATTTCTGTCTTTTCATTTGTGTTCTTTAGGATTGTACGTGTATTTGCATTTATGGTACGTTGAGCCCTAAGAGCAAGTTGTCCTTGTCTTTTTCATTTGTCTTGACTATCTGTTCGTCTCGTGGCCTTGGGATGTCTTTTAGTTAGACCTGTATCCTATTCAGAAAGTTCCCCCCTTGAGGAAACTGATTTGGTTAGGCTCCCTGATGACGAGACCAGTCGGTTACCTCGATATTTGGTTTAGTTCCGTCACTATCTTGCCTTATGGTGCGTAGAGCCCTAAGTGCTTGATTTCTGTTTCTTTTTTGTCTTCATTCTTCCTATAATTATCTAGCTCTGTTGAAATATCTAATTTTAGTTATATTTATATAATTTTACCTTCATATTTTCCTATTTAAAAAAAGCCAATCAATTCCCGGAATTTTCAAAATGAATTTCGAAAAGCCTAGATTACTCCTATGGTCATTTAATAAAATATTCTGTGTATTCATAACTAAAAGGAATATGGCTCTAAACTTTACACGTGTTTTTAAAGAGTGTATTTGCGAATATAGGAAGAGGAGGAATACACTACCGGGTGTTCGTGCTAAAAGTACCCAAAAGTTATGACTTATTTTTACGGAACTACCCATTAGAATTTGAAAAAACTTATTTAAATTTAAAGAACATCTCACCAAGTTTTAATATGAATCATAGATTTCGACATACATTTTGACATACATATATCATAGTATCATAGTATCATAGATTTCGATGTGTGCACCTTTTGTAGCACGACAAACGTCTAAATGATCATCCAGTTTTCTCCAAGTGTTTCGTAGCATATCAGGAGTTATTAGACTTTTTTTTGCTTAGGGATTCATTTAATCTGTTGTGTATAAACAAAAAAATTGAAACTGTGGATGAGTTGAAGAAGCGTATCATTCAAGCAATTCGTGTAATAACCCCTGATATGCTACGAAACACTTGGAGAGAACTGGATTACCGTTTAATGTTTGACGTGCTACAAAAGGTGCACACATCGAAATCTATGATGCTATGATCGAAATCTATGATTGATATTAAAACTTGGAGGGATGTTCCTTCTATTTAGATATTTTTTTATTCTAATGGGTAGTTCCATAAAAAATAAGCCATAACTTTTGGATAATTCTAGCCCAGACACCCTGTATTTTAGGTGAATAGATGCATTTCACGGGGAAATTATTTTATTCTTTACAATTACATATTTATAATATATTAGTCTTTAAACATTAGATAACTTCAGATACTGTATAATTCTAATGACTCAATCAAAATATTTCATTTCAGGATAGCATAATTTCGATCCCGTTTACGAACTCTGTGGAAACTTCACTAGAGTAGATTTATATTCAACTTTTTTTATTGGATTAAAAATGTAGTTGCATGGGTACTTCAGAATCTAAGAACTATTTTTTGTTCAAAAAAATATATAATAGCTTATTAATACAATTTTGCGATTTATAAATGCGTACAACAAAAGGATATTCCAAAGAATTTCTTTATAGAAAAAATTTTCCCTGTTCCGTATGTGTCTAGTATTCCCTTCAAAATCCACATATAGTTGATTTTAAACAAGTTAGTTGAATATCAAATCGAACAAATAGATTATGTTAACTAATAAAATATGTTTCCTTTGCGACCCTGGAATTTAAATTATTTGAAAATGCTTAGAGAGGTATAACTTTAAATATCAATGAAATCTGCATATCTAAAACAGTTATGCATAAATAATTATACACATCAAAACAAGTATGCGTAATTACCTTAAACAAGAATTTTGCACAAAACATGGCGAAACAAATTATCATTTAAGGTTTTTCTGTTCCCCAGTCATCTATTAATCTGGCGCGTACTTAAAATGCTGCTCTTAACTCATTACGCGCCACGCACGTCAGAGCGAAAAATTCTTCGAAAATTGTAAGCTATAACCACTTTTGTGTGCTTACAGACGAAAAGCTTATGGGGGAATTAAATAAAGCATGCTACATAAATTAAATATAATACGTTAATTTAAATATAGGGAAAAAATTCGTAAAAACTTTAAAAATTCATAAAAACGGGAAAATTTATGATAGAGAAGGGCGGTTTGCAAGAAAGGGCTAAAAGGAAGTCGGATTTTTTTTAGTAGCAAAATAAAAATTAGTTTAAAAAGTGAATGGTAGAAGGCGCTGATGACCCGATACACAATGAACAGGACAACAGTACGTTCCATTTATTTATTTTTGCTATAACAATTGTTCAACATAACTTCCAGAACATTGTACGACACAACTAAGGCGACTCTTGACAGCTTGACCCAACAACGCTCGATCGTGATAACATTCTGTAAGCGAAGGTGAAACCCTCATGTATCACTGTCTTTTATTGCAAGATTGATTTGCATAACTCTGATGAATCTCTCGCATGTGAGAGCCATCTACTGGTGACTTTTTTAACTAATTTTTTTGTTGTTGCTGCTAAGATAAATCCGATTTCCTTGTGAGCCCTTTCTTGCAAACCACACTTCTTTATCGTAATTTCTTCCTTTTTTATGAATTTTTAAAGTTTTTACGAACGTTTGGCTCACCCGGTATAGTGTAGTTCAGCCAATTTGAACTATATTACTTCAGGAAGCCTTCGGATATCAACTTTCAAGGGATAATACATAGGATTGTTGTTTTGTTTGTCTTTTTCAATTTATTGAACAATTATTTTTCCAATCTTTCTAAAAACTGCATAAACACGAATGCCTATGGATTTTGATGAATTACCAAAGTTATTTTAGGCTCATCAAAAGTCATAGGAAGTATTGTGCATTTGTAATAGATTTAAGATAATTTTTTACACATTTAATATTATTTAATATATATAGTGACAACAAATATATTTATTTTTCTATCAATTTTTTACTCATGGTCGTCCTCCCTTCGATCTTTCTCTGATTGACCACGTTTATCAGTAGCAGACTTAGCACCACTCGAGTGAATATTCAAAATATTTTATTCCCACGATTCACACACAAAAGCAATACTCAACTTTTCATAAAATTTATTTACAAACTATGAACAATTAACTGACCTAACTCAGTCATCTGACTCTGACAGAGAGCAAACAAAAATCTAGAGCGCCTCTGGGCTCACACTCCCACGCACTGTTCTCAATCGCAACCCCACGCGCAGACTGACTACCCTCGGTTCCCCCTCTGTTGGGAACGAGATTACATCTAATACTTTAGTTGCCCAGTTTGGCAACACCTGTTTAAATATAGAGTTTTGAGTAAATAAAGTAAGATGGCGATTTGTAGAATGTGATACCTTTTCAGTCTAATTTAATACTTAATATTTAACACCTTCATAGTACACCCACGGTGTCGTCTCCCTATGTTGTAAAAGGGCACTATGCACGACACTCATATTTATATGAATATCAAATTTTTCTCTCTAACGATCATCTCGGGCTAAATATAAATAAGAGTTATTGAACACTGGCATTATTTTTTGAAAAAAGTTTCCTTTTGGCCATACAATTTCGCAGTGTTTACACAGTAAATTAGAGCAAGTATTACTGAACGTCCTTTGAAAGGTGCATGGGTTTTCATTCGGCTACAATGCTCTTTCAAATAAGCATCGCAGGCATTTTGCTACACAAACACAATGGAGGCTTAGTTATAGTTAATCAGTGTTTATATATATATATTTCGAATTCAATATGGCTGCTATGCATTAAACCTTTATGAGTTTTTTGTGAATTTACATGGATTCACGACACACGTGGAAACTACATAGCCCTATCATATTCCTCAATAAATTAAAATTTCACTTGAGTAAATTACTTTATTTTTTCCTGATATAAATTATTGTTTGGGGCCACTAACGCTAAATATATACATACTTCATTATATGTCTTTGCTTGTTTAACAATAGTTCAGTTCTTTGCATATCGATGCATGCTAAAGACAGTGGATTCGATCCCTAATTCATTATAAATTAAAGACTAACCTACAACTATTTTTTTCCTAACTTGTTTTCGTCCGTCTACAGCGTGAATTTTTTTGGCTACTTTATTATATAACTAGCATACAGATAAACCAACTTGCTCACTATGAGGGTACACCACAGGAACGTCCAAGTCTTAGTCGAGAAAAACCTATAACCGGATGTAGTGTGAAAGAAATAAGGATTATAGGGCCACCCGACAGATATCGAGTACTCGGGAGTTCCGGAAGTGCTGAGTTAATCTTTCGGGGAAAATGCTGGATAGAATTTATTGATGCAACGCTGCTTTTATCTTATAAATAATTAGCCTTAATACTAAACTTAGAGGATCGAATAGTAGATGTTAACTCTGGTTTGGATCCGTGCCATTTGCTAAATAATGCAGGGTAAGCATCAGGTACCATCTATATATATAAAACAGTTCCGTACCTGACTGACTGACTGGCAGACAACGCACAGACCAAACCGCTGGATCTAAAGAGCTGAAATTTTGCATGGCGATTTTTTTTATAGTGTAGGGTTGCACTAAGGAAGATTTTTGAAAAATTCTTCTAAGATTTTTTAAATTAAAATTTTAGGCTGTTTTTTAAACTTTTTTTACGTTTGCATTTAAAATAATACATTGAGGGTTATAAAATTTATATCAAGAGAAAGATCATAAAAATTCCTTCAAAATGAAATTTTTTTCGAATTTTTACCTCCATTTCCTGATTTTTGGTGAATTTTTAAAGATTAATTTTTAGAATTTAATTTATTAAATGCTGATCACGTTTCTTTTCTTTTCGTGATACTTTAAATTAATTTATCGTCACGTGCATAACAACGAAATAAATTGATAAAAAAATTTTCTTTCTAATGTGGCATACGATAGGACATTATCCAAAAAAATATTAAAATACAGTAAAAGAAATGTTCCTCAAACTGTACTATATTAACTGTACTATATTCTTTATTATGTTCTATTAGATTTAATTTGAATATTTTCTTCTACATTATTTTGTCTATAAAAATATCCGTTACGATTTCTTTATATATATATATATGAAATAAATTTAAAACCCTTTTTACTATTTAACACTCCCTTTCCAAATCCTTCATCCTAACGCAATAGAACACAGTCCCGCTTTCTTTATTTCTACCTAAATCCAAACCGAAGTAATTTATTAGTTTTTCCCTTAAAGCCACGCGCGGTGCATTACATAACAGTTATATAAGATCGAATCGGTTCGAACATTCGAAAACCATCACCCCATATGACGCGACTTAATCAAGTGTTAGTTTCTGACAAATTAGAAGTTTCATAGACCCGTACTCGGAAGAGAATTGCGAGGCTTTCTGTAGCTTCTTTGTCTGTTTGCTCAACCAGAAAACATGTAGTTTTCGCTCCTGTCAAATTT
Organism: Dolomedes plantarius; assembly: GCA_907164885.2. Lineage (NCBI taxonomy): Eukaryota > Metazoa > Arthropoda > Arachnida > Araneae > Dolomedidae > Dolomedes > Dolomedes plantarius. The sequence continues at coordinate 5,898,741 of OU015495.1, forward strand.
GTACGGGCGGGGCCGCGTCCCCGTCCCGGCCAGCGTCGCGCGATGTGTTCGCGTAAATTTAGTAGATGTTCTACGAAACAGTGTCGGAAACTAAAGACTGTATGAACCAGCTGCCTTTTTCCTGATGAGTTCCAAGGTGTTTTATTGCCCTCTCCATCTACCTCGCCACTTGCGACTTCGATTGCACGTTATGGATACAAAATGTTTGAAGATCCCGGCCATTGCTTCGCCCCGCCACAGTTTCCATTTGCCTTAGCTACGACTACAAAACTGATGATTTCAGCGGCCAAGTTATTTGCATATTTACGACTACACCCCGAGCTTACACCTATTGTTATCATCACACACACACACACACACACACACACACACAGATATATATATATATATATGGGATTAATTGCATACATTGACCGTTGTATTTAATTTGAATGTACTCCGTATCGAAGTACGAGTTTTCAGCTAGTCAAAGATAAAACTTTATTAAAATCCATAGAACTTGGTAAAATGATTAATAAGCTATTAAAACATATTTATTATAACGTACATTAATTAGAAATGTTATAGAGCCATAGCTCCTTAAATGTATTAACAATGATGGTCAGAGAGAAGAGGGAAAGAAGTCGTACTCACACCGGTTGATAATCTCATATCTACTGATTCATCTGAATTTTCTAGCTCGCCCGTGGTGTCGGTCTAAAACCGATTGACGCTGTCTTCCGTCGCCAAATCAGCGCATGGCTACAGCGAGTAATCACCTTTTTCTTTCATTTACATCTCGCCATTCCAAAAGCAACCCCATGTCCGAGCTACCGGAGTAAAGTCGCTAATGATCTTCACTTCCTGATGAAGATCCCAAAATGGGGATATCTCCAAATTGAAAATGTGTGAGTACTCTCCCTGACATTATTTTTAACCTACGACATGGCAGTTCAGTAGTAGAGTATCTGCTGATATGGTGATTTTTATATTTGCCTCAAGCAAACGTTTATTCAGTGAGAAAAAATGTTAATAGAATAATGGAAAATGGTATTCTAAAAAGATAACAAAAGAACTATGGGAAATGGCATTTTAAAAAGATATTTTTAAAAAGTATGAGAAATGACATTTTAAAAAGATATAAGAAAAACTATGGAAAATGGCATTCTAAAATAAGATATCCTCCCATCATAGGTTCAGTTCGTAAATGGAGGGATATGACGTTAACTTTCTCAGTCTTGGCAAACAGTTGTTACTATGTCGCTCGAACACTGGGAAAAAATTTAATTGGACCGTAAGATACAAATATATAAACGACCCGGGACTTGTGCTAATTGTGTAAAACACAATGAAATAGAATAACTATGAAATCGGATAATGAACAACCATAAGGGCCATAACTATTTTTCTTATGGCTCTTCTACAGTAATAATCATTATAAAACTTATTCTTATTCCAGATATCAATATTGGTAGGTAAGCCTCAGCGTATATTATTAAATTGACTGCATACTATCATACAGTGCTCCACCGATTGTTCAACACCACAAGAGCAAGTGCTACTTTTTCCGTGAAACCTGCTTTGATAACTACCAAATGACCCATGTCCAGTGATTGCTTGGTTTATGTAAAAATCTGCACTTAGCCTGTCAGTTTTAACTTTAGGAAAAATTTCTCTTACTCTAGTTCCAGCAGTTGTATTGTTCCACCTACACTGCTGGCCACCCAAATTGCAACACCAAGAAAGAAAAGAGATATCACAACAAAATTTATTTTGTAGATAACATGTTGACCAAGTATCAAATGATTAAATTTATAGACTTCTGTGAAGTGTGGTTCCTGCCAAAATCAGTAGCCAGAGTAGCCGCTATTGTTGGAGATCACCGCTGCCACACGCCTCGGGATTGATTCAAAGAGACTTTGGATGAGTTCTTGGGGTACAGCAGACCAAGCAGCTTCCACACGTTGCCAAAGTTGATCTGCTGTGGCAGCTGGGGATGGAATCTGGGTCAATCGTAGAGCAACCATGGACCACGTGTTTTCTATCGGCGAAAGATCTGGAGAGCGAGGCGGCCAGGGAAGCAATTCAATCTGGCGATTGACGAAGAACCGTTGGACAATGCGTGCCACGTGTGGTCGCACATTATCCTGTTGAAATATGGCTGTGGGTAAGCCCTGAAGGTAAGGAAGGACAACTGGCTCCAACACCTCGGAGATGTAGCGCTGGCTGTTTAAAGTACCGGCAATGCGTACTAGAGGTGTGCGAGAGTGATATCCAATACCGCCCCATGCCATAATACCCGGTGCAGGACCAGTGTGGCGGTGCATAACGCAGCTGTTCAGCATCCTCTCTTCACGGTGTCTCCAGACTCGAATGCGACCATCGTGGTGTTGCAGACAGAAGCGTGACTCGTCAGTAAAGACAATTTCATTCCATTCTGCCGTCCACATCCTTCTGTCATCGCACCATTGGCGGCGGAGACGTCTGTGGTTCTGCGTCAAGGGTAGACAAAGCAATGGACGTCTTGCGGACAGACCACTCTGCTGTAAACGGCGTCGAATGGTACGCGCAAACACTGGATGATGCGTTACAGACTGCATGTGCTGTGCTATGGTTCGTGATGTGACTGAGCGATCCGTCACTGCCATGCGCACAATTTGCCTGTCATCACATGAAGTGGTGCGCTGAGGTGGATGCGATCGAACACGCCGGTCCGTCGTACCCTCCTGCATCCAACGATCACGTATCCGCATTACAGTTGTTTGGTTTCGTCCAACACGACTACCGATTTACCTGAAAGATAATCCACAATCTCGGTAGGCTACTATCCTTCCTCTGTCGAACTCGGATACTTGATCAAAAGATGATCGCTGTTTTCGACGAGGCATAATTGATCGTTTTTTTGAAAAAACCACAAGAAAAACACAATTGCCGAACTTGAAATCGTCGAAATCTCCAAGCCTTAAATAGCGCTTTGAAGTGGCGCCACAGGCGCGCGTGATCTGCGTCTGCGCTGAAATTCTAATCATTTGCATATCTCACCTCCGCTAATGCATGTTGTAAATTTCATGTTATTTGCATGTTTCCTTCAGGGTGTTGCATTTACAGTGGCCAGCAGTGTATTTTGCCAGACGTGTTCCGCCATTTGAAATAATTTTGCTTTTACTTGGTTTTTAGTCCATTTAATTTTTTTATTTCTTACTTCCAATTTAGTTGCTTCTTTTGCAGTCTGGTCAACTGCTTCATTTTTATCAATCCCAATATGCGCTTTTATCCAATGACCGTATATGCGCTTTTATATCCGTATATCCAATGACCCAATATGCACTTTTATCCAATTAATTGCACCGTAAAACAAACATGTGCCAAAAACTTTTGTCGGGAACAAAAATTAAGCATAGTAATATAAAAAATGTGTAAAAGATTTTTTTTTTAATTTCACAGGTCAACATTATGTTTCGTTGTCCTCATAGAGCAAGAGAGAAATTGTCAGTAGTCCCATTCCAAAACGAGAGGTCCTTATATTGCAAGAACAATTTAATTGATAAAGTGCCTGTGTCAAGGTTAGGAGACCTAGGTTTTGATGGATAGAGTAATAAGAGTTCGGTCCTTAGGAAGATAATTACTTTTCGAGAAAGTTACAGGGCCTTTCAGCTTCTCATCTGGCAATGTAAAATGTGAAGTTGTTTAATGGCACGTTACGGAAGTGCATTTGATTGAATATCTACCTGGGTTGCTGCAGATGGTCGATTGCTGACCGAATCATATTGTATTTTTAATAAGGGTAAACATATAAATGAGTGTCGTGAGAAATATGAGTTCGTTACAAATGTGTACGGAGTGCAAACACAGGCAAGCTTACATAACATTTGTTTTTCCAGATAGTTGTAGGTTTTGCATTTCAGATCTTCTTAACATCTCCGTTGTCGTTCATTGGCAATGGTTCCAAAACGTGTTCATTTGTAATTCCAGAAAATAATAATTGATTTATATTTCACAGTATTTTTCTAGTTTCAAAAAGAAGCATACCGTGGATAAATGATATTTCTCATTAAACACTGTTCTTAAAAAACTTAACATCCTCTTTCGAAACTTAACGTCACTATTTTTATAAAACTTATATATAAGTGTTTAATATAACTGTTTTAAATCATTGTTATTTTCTTATTTATATTTCACAGATTTTATCACCTTTCACATTTGACTTGTTTTATTATTGCCTGTATTGAGTACTTATATATAATATATATATACACTGAAGTGCCACTGAATTAGGGATAGCAAAGCCTATGCAAATTGTGTAGCGCTGCGCATCATGTATGTGCAAGTGAGGGCGCTGTGGTAACTGCATATATAGCGCGTACTGTGGTTGTTCTGAATTAGTTGTTGGAATTGGCAGTATGGGTAAACTGCCTGATTTAGACGCCTTCGATCGCGGACAAATCGTAGGTACACGAGGCATGGGCCATTCAATTTCCGAAATCGTCAGACAGCTAGGATTTTCAAGGTCGACAGTGTCAAGAGTATACCAAGAATACATGGATGGTGGGAAAAAAACTAGCGATAGGGCAAACTGCAAAGGACAATTAGCCTTGACAGTGCGTGGTGAGAGACGGCTCAGGCGTATTGTACGTAGCCAGCGAAGCCAAACATTAGCTCAAATTACCACCCAGTTTAATGACGGTGCCAGTCGTACAGTCAGTAAACGGACTGTGCAACGCTCGCTTCACCGTGTGGGTTTCGGGAGCCGTCGACCTACGAGAGTACCATTGCTCTATACTCGCCATCGGGCTGCACGTCTTGCCTGGGCAAGAGAGCACAGAGACTGGAGTGTAGAGGACTGGAAACGAGTAGCATGGAGTGATGAGTCTCGATTCCGACTACTTAACGCCGACGGGAGGCTGAGAATATGGCGTCAGGCTCATGAAGCCATGGATCCTGCATGCCTGGCTAGAACTGTACAAGGGCATGGTGGCTCAATCATGGTCTGGGGTGTTTTTTCGTGGCACAGTTTGGGATCTTTAGTGCGTGTACCAACCTCCCTCAATGCAATTCGGTACGTAGAGTTGCTGGGTGATCACCTCCATCCGTTTATGCTGTGTATATATATATATATATATATATATATATATATATATATATATATATATATTGATTGATATTGTGCCAGGAGCATAAAATAGATTAATTGGGATTAAACTGGTTTAAAGCTGGGTGAAATGATGAGAGATACTTGTTAAACACCCAATATTTAATGAGATATTACTCGAAAATGCCAACAGATGGCAATACGTTGTCTATCTCTTGGGTTTTGGGTAGCGTAACCATGAGCGATCAGCAGAAGATTGCTTCAGATATCGAATGTTCGAAATAGCATGACGCTGAGTCATGGATCACGAGATGTTGACTAACGCCCGCAAAATTGCAATGCGCGATGAGAACAAAAGGCGGATTGGGTAGGTTCGCCGCTCTATGTAGACGCGTGTTGTGGGGCTGAGAGAGGATGGAATTAGCGGATTGAATTGAGTTTTCATTAAAGTTAATAAAGAAAGTCTTTAGTTGATATTTAAGTAGGAGTTATTGGCCACAGGCCTATTGTTGATGACTGCCAGTTGGAGTAATGAGTTTAAGGAAAAGAGTTAGGCGGTGTAAGCACCTTGTCATATATATATATATATTAGGGTGGACCAACACAGGGGGTTAAAATATTTTTTTTGAAACTCAAGATACCTATATGTGCAAAATGGTCTACATTAGCGTTTATTCGCCATGAAAATTTTCAGTTCGATAGCACAATATTTTTCGGTGCCGCAACGGCTTTGAAAATTGCAAAAACCATCCAAAAATACAATTTTTTTTAATTTTAACATTCGGAGATAATATTTATCAACAAAAGGGGAAATGATATTAACATACATAAAATGAACGAAAGAAGAAAATTATATGAAGGTATTTAAAATATCCACTATTTTTTTCAAATTTGGGCAGTCCTTGCAAAGAAGAAATCCGAGATCTGATAAGTCCATCTCTTGCTTCTGTACCCCAAACACCTGCAGAAGCTTGTGTCACAAGTCTAACATACCTCTCAACTGCTTGAGAATGACAAGGTAATCTGAAAATTCGATTTTTCCTCAGGCTCATTTTCTACCATTTCTTTCAGATGGTTCTTGGTAAGAGATTTCATTAGAAGTGGTTCTGTAACTGTTTCTGCTTTCCATTGTATCATATCGACGTAATCTTCGGCATCAAAATTCATCATTGGCACTTTGACCTTTCTAAGAGGTTTTGAAGTTCGAACTTTCTGAATCTGTCTGACACAAAGTTCTATAACGTGTCGTCTTTGGTCGCAGAGCATAGCAATCAAAATGTTTTCTGGATGCGTAAAGTATCCGTTAGTTTGTATAACTTAGTCAACAACAATTTTTAAATCAGATGGCAAGTATCGATCTTTTTATCATATTGTACAAATCAATAGAGCCATCTTTACACTTATTATCTATTTTGATGTCGAACCACATCGGAGCATAAACATTCATGATAAATTACACCAAAGTTTTTAAATTTTCCAGTGGATTCACGGTTCCTACGTACAATCGCGATATTCTATTTGCGATTGTTAACCATCTAGAATGTGTTATATTACCGGGTTGCCGGGAAGCTAAACTATTCGTCATATTTCCTTTCGCTATACAATGAACTATATCATTCAAGTACTTTTGATCTGTGCTTAGTTCTTTTGTGTCTATTTTTGGTAGATTTGCAAGTATTATTTGAAACATGCAGCAACGGCTAACTGTTCACAAGATTTAATCATTTTCCCGATTTCACAAGAAAATTCTGAGGTTCCTATTGTTTATCCATCCAACTTCTGAAATAAATAGCGTAATGGTAGCTCATTTAGATGCAGAAGGCATATGAACCATTGCAATGGATGTTCGATGCAAATTTCAATGCGACGAATTACTCCATTATGAATTCCAGTGTTGACAACAGTACCATCACACCCTGTGGCAATCAAATTACTAAGGTTTATGTTCTTTTGAAGATAAAGAATCATAGCTTTTGCAGTTTCTTCAGCTGTTCCAAAAGATATTCAGGTGACCAAGATATTTGGATCCAGGTTCAGATAAGAGTATATAGAGAATCGCTCACTTCTACCCGCACTTGGGTGTATATAATTTGAAGTTACACTCTAAATGAATTTGATACAAACACAGTTTATACATGAAACAATGTTTATTGAATTCGTTGCACATATAGAATTTGCTTTTACAGCAATAAGCATACGTACTACTTGTACGGAATATATATTAGCATTCAATAAAAATACACTTTGCTATACTCACAACCTAGAGAGTCAAACCAGCAGTTCTGCCACGTAAACTTTGCGCCCCCTAAGCACTAGCGCAGGATAGCACCTGGAGCTGCTTACCTCGTAGCTCCCTCTCGCTTATCTATCAACTTTAACAACCCTTTTTTTACTTAATCAAGCTGCTTGGTATTTATACCAAGCGCGTATGCCGAAATTAGCATATCTCAAGCAGCTTCTTTAATTCATTCACTCAAAAGTTCGATTCTTGTGAATCGAATATTATGTATACCTTACAAGTACAATATGTTCTTCATTGACGGTTATTCTGTAAAATTAATCACCTCTCTTCTGCCCAATAGGTTTATCTTTCCAACCATCAAAATAAATAGCATTAACTACCTCGCCTTCATCCACCACGTTATCCCTTATTTCTTGACGCTTGTCTTTTCGTTCACGTCTGACTCTGTTCCGGTCGATAATAAGATTACTAATATCTTCTGTTATTAAGCCCACATATTTCAGCTCAGAACTTATAGCAGCTGACCTATCGAAAATACGCGTACGATAGAAAGCTTTTTCCAAACTTGTCAATTTTAACCGCATTTGTTTCATTTTCATTTCATTTACTGCAGATATTGCATTACATTGCAATCATTGCTATAAATGGGGTCTTCATCTATTGTTGATTCTTCACTGCTCGTGCTACTTAATTGATCAATTTTTTCTTCTAAGTTAGTAGTCGAGGGTTCATTCAAAGATTTTGTCTCCACCTTCTTTCTATAAGATACACGCATGAGCTTTTTTGTTGTTTTCACATCAACACCACCAATGCACATTTCTCTGTCATTACGTTGGTCATGTAGAAAATCCCTTTCTGTTATTGGAATTTTTTTCTTGTATTTGCAAGTCGCATAATCGCTGCAATTACACGCAGATACGTCGAATAATTTCTATTCAGCTGATACTTTGAACTCACTCATTTTTCGACTATAAGTAGTATTAACCATTTTTGCTGATTTTTTTTATATTTCGATATTTTTTATATTCTTTAATCAAATGGCTCATTTGAGCATCCGATACAGTTAGAAGAGTGGCCTTGTTCCATATCAATTTAAGTTCTGTAATCAAAATTTCAGAAATTTGCCGAAGCGTTGGCTTTGCTTTTTTTTCCGAAGTATTCAAGAAATTTTCTCTGATATATAAATAGTTCCGAATCATATCAGCATATGTAAGTAACACATTAGTATGAAATTACGAAGGTGCTCCAAATATAGGGCAGTTGGATTTTTTTCTAGTTTTGGGCATATTGAAAGAGAGCAATTTCGATATTTATAACAAAAATTAAAGAACTTACATATCCTTGGCTTTACTTTGGACCTCTCCAGACGAGAGCCAGTACACAAATGAGGTGTGAATGTAAATATTTATTGTCTTGGTCAAAAGGGAGAAAATCCAGGTGTCAGTCAGGAAGTCGGCTGGCGGGGTTACTGATTCAGATGCTTCTTGCAAAGTAGGTATAGATTACTGCACTTTTACAAACTTCACTGGTGTTGCGCCACCGAAAAATGTACTCCGAATTCTTTTGAATTTTACACTTCTTTTTTACTCCCTAGTAGACCACTTTTCCGAACATAGGCTTATTAAAAATCAAAAATTGCTTTTTTTGAACCACCCTAATATATGTATACCACCTAATATATATATACCACCATAATATATATACCACCCTAATATATATATATATACCACCTTAATATATATACTACCCTAATATATATACCCCATAATATATATATCACCCTAATATATATATTGTTTTTTTTGGACCACCCTATATATATATATATATATACACTCATAGACAAAAAAATTAGCGCACCAAGAAGGAGTCGTCAAAATGAAACGAAATTTTACATACGTAATGACTACTTTGATATAAGTAAATGATAAGAAAATCAAAGAAAAAGGATAATTTATTTCAGAGTAAAAGGCAAAAGAACGGAGGAGTTAATACTTCGTTGGACCCCCTCTAGCGCGAATGCACGATGCGATACGATCGGCCATTGAGTCATACAAGTTCTGTATGATGTCTTGAGACATTTCGTTCCATATTTGCTGTAACCTTGCCTCTAGTTCGTTCAAACTCGTGGGATGCCCAACTCGTCGTCCCAAATGATCCCAGATATGCTCGATTGGAGACAAATCTGGGGATCGGGCAGGCCAAAGAAGGGTAGTAACAGTGCGGAGACAGTCTTGTGACACCCTTGCAGTATGAGGCCGAGCATTGTCTTGTTGAAAAATGGCTCCTAGGAGCCGTTGCATGAGCGGCAACACATGTTGTTGCAGGATTTCATGAACATACAGCTGGGCTGTCATGATTCCACGGAACAATACTAGGGGTGACCGTGTATTGTAGGCAATGGCACCCCATACCATCACACCAGCTGTGGGAGCGGTGTGTCGCTGTACAGCAAAGTCAGGATTGAAGCGTTCACCACGGGCTCTCCACACACGAACATGGTTGTCATCACTGCCCAGATTGAATCTGGATTCGTCGCTAAAGACGACCTGGTTCCATTCCTCTGCAGTCCAGTTTCCTTGTGCGCAGCAAAACTCCAAACGGAGGCGTCGATGGGTGGGCGTGAAGGGCAGCACACGTAATGGGCGCCGCGATACCAACTGTCCTTCAGCCAGGCGCCTTCGTATGGTTCGAGAAGACACAGAGGCCCCTAGTGAAGGTGCTACCTGTGCCTGGATGGCGGCCGATGAAGCCGTTGGCTGTACGCGTGCATTTCTTACGATTTGGCGGTCTTCTCGACGACTGGTCTGTCGAGGGCGTCCTGAGCCTGGTCTTCGTGTACATGACATCTCTCGGGTCCACTGGTCCCAACACCTCCTCACAATACAATCAGAGCGGCCTAATTGACGAGCTATTCGCCTAGCTGACCACCCAGGTTCCATCATCCCGACGATTCTCCCCCTCTCAAACTGCGACAACTGCTTATATTGTCTTCGAACACGGCGTAATGGCATGTCTATCTCAGCTCTTCCTTTGTAAATGATTCAGCACACTCAAACAAGCTTTGGTTACCTGTTTTATACTCCACAGAGTACGATGTTCAACGCCCTCTACCGGCTATATGTAATGCGCAATCACGCTGCATTTCTAATCATTTAGATATCTCCCCGACATGTACCTTCATTGCAAGTTTCGTTACGATCCCGCAATTATTTCTTGGTGCGCTAATTTTTTCGTCCATGAGTGTATATATATATATATATATATATATATATATATATATATATATATATATATATATATATATATATATATACTGAAGTGCCACTGAATTAGGGATAGCAAAGCCTATGCAAATTGTGTAGCGCTGCGCATCATGTATGTGCAAGTGTGGAGGCTGTGGTAACTGCATATATAGCGCGTACTGTGGTTGTTCTGAATTAGTTGTTGGAATTGTCAGTATGGGTAAACTGCCTGATTTAGACGCCTTCGATCGCGGACAAATCGTAGGTGCGCGACGCATGGGCCATTCAATTTCCGAAATCGTCAGACAGCTAGGATTTTCAAGGTCGACAGTGTCAAGAGTATACCAAGAATACATGGATGGTGGAAAAAAACTAGCGATCGGGCAAACTGCAAAGGACAATTAGCCTTGACAGTGCGTGGTGAGAGACGGCTCAGGCGTATTGTACGTAGCCAGCGAAGCCAAACATTAGCTCAAATTACCACCCAGTTTAATGACGGTGCCAGTCGTACAGTCAGTAAACGGACTGTGCAACGCTCGCTTCACCGTATGGGTTTCGGGAGCCGTCGACCTACGAGAGTACCATTGCTCTATACTCGCCATCGGGCTTCACGTCTTGCCTGGGCAAGAAAGCACAGAGACTGGAGTGTAGAGGACTGGAAACGAGTAGCATGGAGTGATGAGTCTCGATTCCGACTACTTAACGCCACCGGGAGGCTGAGAATATGGCGTCAGGCTCATGAAGACATGGATCCTGCATGCCTGGCTGGAACTGTACAAGGCCATGGTGGCTCAATCATGGTCTGGGGTGTTTTTTCGTGGCACAGTTTGGGATCTTTGGTGCGTGTACCAACCTCCCTCAATGCAATTCGGTACGTAGAGTTGTTGGGTGATCACCTCCATCCGTTTATGCTGTTCTGTTATCCGCACGGTAATGGAGTTTTCTAGCAAGACAACTGTACCTCTCACAAGTCCCGGTTGGCTACTGGCTGGTTGGATGAGCATTCCTCTGACTTCTCTGTCATGAATTGGCCACCTAGAAGCCCAGACTTAAATCCTATCGAGCATCTTTGGGATGTTTTGGAACAAGGCATGAAAGGCCATCACACAGCACAAAGAACCTTACTGAATTATGGACAGCTTTAGGCAATATTTGGCAAGCCATTCCCGTGGAACGTTTCCAGAAACTTGTTGAATCTATGCCTCGTCGTGTGGCAGCCGTTATCAAGGCCAGAGGAGGCCCAACTCGTTACTAGGTAGGTATCCCTAATTCAGTGGCACTTCAGTGTATATACTATTATTGTCTTCATCTTGCGTTTGTTGCAACTTCTCTTTTCCGGACCTTGTGGCAATAAACCGCAATCGATTCACCAATGTAAATAAACACTTTTCTCAAGAATTTAGGATAACTCTTTGTAATTAGTAAATATTTTGGCCTTTTTTTAATCCCAAATAAGCATTTTTACCTAACAAATAGAAGTAATAACATGAGCTTTATTTGCATTATTAATTTTTTGTGCGTTAAGGAATTAAGTGTCGCAATCAGGTGCTAATAAGCTTGAATTTAGAAGCTCATTTAGTCCATTTGGCTGAAGAACGATATTTATATCAGTACGCCAAGTGGGGCAATATTCACTGCGGTAACCTCCGAATTTATTCGCTCGTTTCAGGGCGTGCGGGAGGGTGTTTGTTTAAGAACGGGACTTTTTCTAAGAACTGTCGTCTTTTCCGTTCTTAATAAATGTTCAATGAATTGATAACAATTGCTTAACGCTTTATTTGTACATTTTCAAGAATTTTTTTTTTTAGATTTTATATCTTTTTTTTAATACTATTAAATTTAATAAGATATTTAACAAAAAAAATGGTAAAAGAAACACATATACATGATATAGAAAACAGTATTACTTAAACAAATTAAATGTATCATTAAGGAAAATTAATTTAGTAGCAGAACACTCAGCCACACAAAATTCATTATATTGTCACGTAGGAATTTATCTACACAAAGCATTTACTAATTTCCCTTTATTTAATGGAAAGTCAGACTGACAGAATGTATCGAACTGTCAGTCGGTTCGAAGCTAGGAGCATATTATATACACTCAATAGCATCCGGAAAATTCCAGATAAACACAAAGTTCTATAATTTAGGCATGGACAGAAAAAGAAATGTGCATAAGATAAATTATAAGGAAAGAAATTAGCACTTGGGGAAAATACAAACAAAGCTTCAACGCATTCCGTACTGTCGGGTTTTGATCCCGCAATCTTTTGATTAGATGGAACACGAGCGACGCCACTACTCTAGCTCAGCTGCACGTGAGGATTCCTTGTTGCAATAGGGCGAAATTTAAACTGTTTATTTCATACAGAAACGTGCTATGGTATTTTTATAAATTACTTTCCATAAAATATGCCTTGGTTTTTAACCTTTCGGAAGCCTTCTCTCAAAAGTATTCATTCCTTCATTAACTGAGACGGAAAGTCATTCTCGTATTTCAGTTATATACTAGTGTTGAATTATGACACTCGCAAAAATCTAAAAACGGCAATCCATTAAAAACTTTCAATCCGGTGCATTTTCAGTGCTGTGCGTTTAAGGGGACTCACTACCCTTAAATCTTTAAAACATTCGATTTTTTGAAAAAAAATATATGTTAAAGCCTGATCATTTCTAAACAAAATAAAGCAAACCGCATGAAAATATTCCGCTTAGTTCCGGAGATATTGATATTCAAAATATTTAACTACTGATCAAGTTTATGGTAAGAAAAAATTTAAACTCATTTTTCTCAAAATGTAATTTTGCATCATTCCGCAACTGATATCTCAAAAACTATGAAACATAATTCCATGAAATTTTTATTACTGCATAATCATGTTATTTTATTGCACCTGAACTAGCGTTATTGCAATCACTGCACATTTTGTTATTTTTTTTCAGGGGTAAATGAATGCAAAAATTTAAGGAAATTTTAAGTATATTTTGAGCAGTTTTAAAAAAAATTTTAAAATATTTTAATGTTGAATGTTTTATGTTCAATTGTATTTTGAATTATTTATTTTAAATATAAAACAGGAATTATACATTTAAGTGTAAAATTAATTTTATAGTTCTGCGCGCAAGCCAGTATACAGAAAAAAATGCTTAAAAAACATGGTATATCTAAAGCATTAAAAAAGATATATATATTTAAAATTATTTTCATAGTGGAAAATTTGTTTATTAAAATAAATATATCAATTTATCATATACATAGAATTGAAAATATGCCTTATTTCCTCGACTTAAGAGTCATGAGTCCCCTTAAAAGCATTTTGAACGCCCGCGATGTATAACTTCACTACAGGACAAAAACTTAAGGGAGAAAAACGAAGATCCGATGGGTGAAAGCGAGTAAAATTGGCTTTCGGAGCTGAAATCTCGCTACATCGGTAGGAGTATCGTACTTCAGCGGCTAGTTTAACTTTAGTTGTGTAGAATTATGGCAGATGTTGATATGTCATTTTTTTCATATTTTCGGAAAATTAAAAAAGTAACTTTTGTTGTGAAGTATAAAATCGCTCAATAACGTTTTTCAATCTAAATATTCTTTTGTTAATACAGTCGAACCCCGTTATAACGAACTTCAGGGGAACAAAGGTTTTGTTCGCTATATCCGGTGATTCGCTATATCCGAACCGTTAAGAAAAATGTTAGAGTTCACAAAATGTATAACTCATTAGTTGCTATGTATATTCAATAACGATGCATTAAAAGAATGATAAAATCTATTTAAAATGATCATTAATGAATTAAATTGAGTAAAATCGATTACATTAAACCGACACAATACTAATTAAATTAACTAAAAATGAAGACAAATGGAAATAAATTAATTTTACCTTTAATTGTTTCTCACTGTTTTGATACAAAAATAATCGGTAATCTTCTGCTGACGTGATGCCGATTTCAAAAACATTTTATGAATTTCTTTGTCCAATACATCAAATGACTCCAACACTCTTTCTTCCACTGTTTGTGTAGACAAAAACTGATTAATTACACGCATCGCTGCTGTAGTATCTGAGGTGGTGAGGATTTCGTCATTTATGTACTCCTCTTCATAAGCATCAGATGCAGAATCTTCTATTTCATTTTAATTTCTTCCACAATATCTTCTTCAGTGACTTCATCATCACATGTTTCAACAATTGCACTCCACAATCTGAGACTGATGAAATTTTGTGCTTTTCTATCCACATCGTGATAGGTAAATCTTCATCATCTTCTTCTTCAACATTCGTTGTATCTTCAACATTCTTAAAAAGTTTAAAAATAGAAAATAAAAAAAAATCAGTTATCGACTGAAAAAAAAGGTTCGTTATAGCCGATTCTTAAGATTTCAGAGGTTCGCTATAAAAGGAAATATTATCATTAAATACAATAGGAAAACGGCGGGACCAAAATTTTTGTTCGTTATATCCGTGAGTTCGTTATATACCGGGTTCGTTATAACGAGGTCCGACTGTACTCATATTCAACCTCAAGCATATGGCTGGTCTTCAATGAAAATTTTCAATTAGGGACAAAATATTCAATTAAGGACCAAGTATTACCTCTTTTATATATAACAACATTTTCGAATACGAATAACTCAGTATTTTTTCATAATTCTACTATCAGCTTTTGCCACATTCAAGAATCAATAAGTGTGACATATCAACTTAAAACATAAAATTGAATTTTTCGGACATATGAACATCTGCCATAATGTCATACAGTTATCCTTAGTGATTATAATTTAGATATCTCTGTGTGAGGCGTTTGTTATAACATAGCTAAATAATAAGAATAGTGTTTCTTTTTTTAATAATCCTTCATGATAGAATAGGAGTTTATGGCGCATATTTAATACAAGGTTTTATTCAGTCAGCTCCAAATATCAATGATTTTAACACTAGATAAATTAATAGCTATATTCTACCGAAACAAAAAAACAATCTCGCACAATTAAACATTCCATTGTAGCAAAGTAAAATAGTCTTCATAATTATCCCAAAATATTTCCGCCTATATTTTAGCAAAACATTCCCACGTATTGCTCAAAATACTATTTCTAAGTTCGTCTAGTGATTCAATTGAAGCATATCGAATTTATGCTAATTAGATTTAAACAAAAATGTCTGTCATAATCATAGCTTAGATAAAATTGTATACCCATTTTAAATATCAAAGATTTTTATTAAATTTTATATCTCCAAGAATTTAGAATATAGATAAAGGAAAATATACGCTTTGT
Source organism: Dolomedes plantarius (assembly GCA_907164885.2). NCBI lineage: Eukaryota > Metazoa > Arthropoda > Arachnida > Araneae > Dolomedidae > Dolomedes > Dolomedes plantarius. The sequence goes on from OU015495.1 coordinate 5,914,580, forward strand.
GCGCAACTGCTTGTAGTTAAAATTTTAACCTGGAATTCCCACTTTTAATACGGAATATTTTGAGATCCACTCATAATTCGCCGCTGCAGAAAAAAAGAAGTCTCACTTGGAATTAAATCTCGTGAAATACGGCACACTTTCGTGTTTATTAAAAAAGGAAAGGAAAGCTGAAGCAACACCCCCTCTTTAGACCATAATGACTTCAGCCCGAAACAAATATCGGAATTCGCTTCTCGACGGAGGGGGGGAAATAACGTTGAGAAATATGTTCCATTCGTGTTTACTTGAATGCAAGAGAAAATAAGAAGTGCAGTATTTTTCCCTGGAAATTTTAGTTTTTCTTCGAACGGATAACATAACAAGTCATAACCATTTCACAGCTTACTTTAGGCAGCTCGATATTTTGCATTTTCGCGATCAGCCTCAAACAACTAAACTCAGCTCACATTCAAGTAAAAAAAAAGGCGAGAGCTAAGTTTGAAGATACATAGATATATCCGTTTAAAGGATGGTGACGGTTTTTGAATAGTGCGATGTACATTTTCAGGATTATACATGAACTTATACTGCGGATTACTTTCATGTCTGATATTTTAGACTTTAATATAGGTTTTTCAGTTTGAGGAAGCAAAACTATGAAATGGATTTTCTCTTCTTTCGTGCTAAGTTCTTGGAAAGTTGAGTTGCTGTATATAATGGTAGGTTTTATTTTTTAAATCTATGCCACTTTTCGATAAACACAAAATGTGATATAACATAAAATACAACGTTCTTTAAAATTTAGCCCATTTTAAAAGTAAAAATAAAGTTAATAATTGCGTTCATAAATGCTCTATGTTTTTTAATAAAGCTTAACAAACTTAGCTGCATAAAAATTTGACGAAATATATGGTAATTCAGTTATATTTAAAATATGAAAAATTGTGAAATGCCTTCTGCGACATTTCGCATTCTGTCTGTTGCGAATTAAAAGAATGCTTTCATACTTTTTTCTACACTGATATACCTTAATAATATGCATAACTACATATCTTAATTAAATGTGCCTTACTTCATGAATTTTTACTGTACACAGAATAGCGTATAGAATATATTTAAATACCATCTATATTGCGGTAAAAAAGGTTAATTTTCGAGAGAGTATTATTTAGCGAAATTGGAACTACTTGATAAAAGTTGCTACTTTGTCAATCGGAATAACATATTTCAGTACAGTTTTTTTTACTTATTTCATTTCAAAGGTTTATTACTAAACTTATTTCATGTTGTTATAAGTTTTCCTCTCAGTTTCTCTAGGAAATTCTGTGGATTTATACATTATTCTCAGATGTTATATTCTTTATGATTATAAATATTCAATATTGTTTGAAGACTAAAACCATAAGTTTATTTAAAATTTATTGTATTCAGAAGGAATACAGTAAACGAATTACAAATTATAATACAACCAATAATTTCGTTTTTAAAAACCTTCAGTTTTATTTTGATAGTGTTTCAAAATCCTTAAAATTTTATAAATCAAAATAAAGAAATTTTACAAGCATATTCGTATTTTTACAGTGTTATGAGCAAGATGTAATACATTATCATTTAATGCAAAATAATTTTAAATACTCGAAATCGTACTTACAATTAAGTCCATTTAGGATACGAATCGTTCAATAAAAATACTTTAATACCTTGCTCCACTATGCAGATGACAAAATTTTCCAAATTTCTAAGAACTTAGTAGGAAAGTATTTCTATTAATTTAAAGGAGTGTTGAAACTATGGATTCATATTTCCTATTTGATTACAAAGGTAATAATCTTTTCCATACTTTCTTCTGTCACAATTCTGATAAAAGAAATAAATATTTCTTTCTTTTAATTCAAGTACATGAAGAAAATCATTATACCCTTCTGTATAAGAATGAAAATATAATTATAATTAAAATTATAATTTATCTGTATCTTGTAACATATATATATATATATATTTGACATGCATGGAATACCATTTAATAATCAGAATTACAACTGGCTTGTTAAAAATACCTAGACTATTATTAAGATAATTTTTAACTTATCTATTAAAATACTTCTTTAGGAGTATTTGAAATATTATTTTTTTTATAAAAAAAGTACTTAGAGCCTGATTAGTTAGAGTTGATTTATGAAAACTGCTTTTTATGATGGATCACGTGTAACGAAAAATACCTCCAATTATTAAAATAAAAAATAGCGTTGAACTATTTCAAGTGATCCCGAAAAAGATAAAATTACTATTATTCATTGTCCTAACTCTGAGGCATAACTTTTTTAGGAAAATGATCGCAAAAATTATCTAAAATTCCATTGTAAATAAAAATGTCTTATTCTGCATTTGTACGGTTCTCTTAACATTCCTCGGACCTTGATAAAGAGCTGTACATTAGTGTTCTGAAGACGTTCATCGTACTATACAGACATGGATTTACTTGGAATGATAAAGCTTCATTTTAAACTTTAGCTTAAATATAGTTGTTGATATTGTTTTTTATGCTGTCTAGCTGGAATGAATTCCGGATCAGGGCCATATAGGTTAGCGAGGGGAGGGGTGCCGCTCCGGTTTATAATGGCACCACAAGGGTTGGAGTCTTATTTAGCCAGGTGCCACCCCAATTTTGGCCGAGCACTCCCCAAAGGGTTGACACCTGGGGGAATCGTACCCCTCCCACCCTGTCTGACCTCATAGAGGGTCTTTCCGGTCTACGGATTTAACGTGTCACTACCCGGCCGAGACACGGAAATATTAATGGCGCTTGTCGGACCCCGACCCTTTTGGTGCTTATATAAACTGGAGCCGCAGTACTCAGCCCGTATCCTATATATGGATATGGTCTGGGACTTCCGGCCAGGAGGCATTAGGAACAACAACAATGAGAATTTCGCCAATGTTTTCTTCACTGCTTCATAAAAACTCTCTTGGTTGTAATGTGTCTTTTAACGGTACTAAAGAAGCCATTTCTTCATTTACAATAAACTCGTCATTTATACGTTGTTATGAGGGGTACCAGAGATACCCCTTTGCGTTGTGTAAAATAGGGAGGTGAACTCCAAAGGGAACTATGCGTTTATAAATAAAAATAACAACATTTATTATACAATATTTTACAAGAAAAGGTCAAGTTTACATATTACATTTAAGATCTTGGTTAGGCATATTTTAACAGAATTAGGGCATACTTTATCCGCTTCCTGCGGCAGAACCATTACGGGTCGAGTGAAATAAAGTTCTATTTTCCAAAAATTTCTATAAAAGAAACACCAGCACTATTTGAAGGGGAAGAAATGACCAACCTGGGGAGCTTTGATGAAACAGCAGGGCAAGGCATGGAGTCGTTGTGGCACTTATATCGGAGGAGGCTTTAGGTATCGGGCTAAAATCATGTGGCCCTTCACTGGCGGAGGCAGCAGGATTCGGCGCTGGCGGTTGAACACGGACATCTCGCCATTTTACGGGGGCGTCTTTTCTTCCCAGGCTTTCTTCGCAGCTCGCTACCTCAAATCGCTCTCCGACCCTCGTTTTTCTCACACACTCGGGGCTCCCCCATTTTGATTATGACTCCTCCCCAGGTCAGTTATTTACGTAAATTTATTGCCTCTTCGAGTTTTTTATTCGAGGGCAGGATGCTCCGACATCCCCACGGTTGACCCACGTGGTACTCTTATTTCCAAGAAAATTGGATGTCCGTTGAATTTCCTGGAATTTCTTTCTCCCGTCCTGAGGAATTCAGGGGGTGCTATGTTTCTTGGAAAATTGGTGCAGTTCCCCCTTTTTCCAATATGGCCGTTTTATGCCCCGTAATCGTATTGGAAAAACAAAATGGCTATGACGTTGGAAGGAGTTCAAAATGTCCAAATTGTGGATCCTTCACAACATACGTCTAATAAAAAGACAAATTGAGCCTTGTCAGTAGCGTCAGTACTTTCATACATCCACAAAGAATAAAGCTTAAAACTACAAGTTTTACTTTTAAAATCGAGGCAGGCTATTAATATTTTTTTTTCGCTTTAAGCTCTCTCTCTCTCTGGGCCGCACTAATAGTTGCTTTGGGCCGCGAGTTGGACACCCCTGTTTTAGACTCTTGGAAAAATTTATTCTTTTATTATTATTATTCCCTAATACTATTATTACTGTTATTCTTTCTAAGTAATAATATACTATTATTCTTCTCTAACTTTTAAATCTTTTGGAGTCATGGAAAAATTCTAAATATTATGGAATAATAATAGTTGATAACACCTCTTAAAATAATTTTTAGATACAATACACATATCATTGATCTGATATTAAACTATGATGCTCTCTGATACTAGCTTTTAATGGTTCTAAAAAGCCCTACGATGGCCTAGGGCGTTTGCATTTGGTGCCAGGGGCTGTGGTTTCGATTCCTATTGTTGGCCTGTATGTTTGTAGCCATTCGGAATCGGCTCTAAAATGTAGATCCTGGTCTAACTAGCCCTTTGGAAGCAAAAGTTACCCGTAGTCTTATCAAGCAACCAAAAGTTTTAAGAAATATTTAATCACATGAGATAATGTGAATTTCGTTTTATGATTCATTCTTCTCTTAACTGAAAAATTTGCACTTAATTCCTTCAAAGAAGCATTTGAAAGGTTGAGCTGTTTTATGATTTAATTTTAATTCGAGACATCTCGAGATTCTTGTTGCAAAAGATTTTTAGAATTAACTAGCTATTTCATAAAAAAATGATAAAAAGTGGGAATTATTTATTATACGTTGAATTTTTCATCAAAACCATGAAACATTTTTTTATGTTTTTAATGTTTTAAAATGTTCTTTTATGTAATCTGAAGAAAGTTCCTTTGAATTTAATTTCCTTAGAAGCTGCACCACAAAATCGTATTTTTTAAAAAAGAAATAATTGCAGTGTGACTGATCAAAACGGATACAGAAAATCATCTTTTTTTTTGACGAAAATGTGCAAAGTATAATACCCAAACTCTGAAAGCCGCATAAGTAGTTAATTCTATTCCAGTGTACCTCTTAACTATTCACTTGGTATTTACATTTATTTGAAAAAGATCAAATGCCTTCAAAAGAAGGATTTAGAGAATTCCACCTGAATTTTCAAACAAAGGATAAGAGTGGTCTTTAAGCCAGAAAGAAAAGTTGTTTTCCAAATGATGTTATGCAAATAGCCGGATTTATACCATTTTAAAAATTACAAATATTTCTTTGAATGTACTGTCTTTTGATTCTATGATTCGAAACTGAAATAGTTAAAAACTATGAGTTTCTTTTTTTATCAGCATTCTACCTTACAATACATACAAAAGCTTTAGTTTGTGTTTTAATGCGTATATAATCCATGTATGAATTATTTTAAGATCCCATTTAAATCCAAGTAGCTGAATATAAACGACAAACATGTAATGTTTAAGAGTATTTCAAATTACATTTTCAAATGTAATATAAATTGGAATACATTTATGTAAGATAATCTCTTATCATCATCTCAAACATTTCTATATAACCTTTATAAATTAACATGTATTTTTAACTCTATGAAAGTTCTATAAATGTTGTAAAATGTACCTTTTTAAAATGAATAATATATTATAATAATGTACAAAAGAGGATCTAAAGAGATTTGTAAAAGATGATGACATTAAAATGTTTTATAACAACTAATTTAATACTGGAGTTTATTATTTTTTATTGAAACGTTCATTAAACGGACAGAAAACGGACCTTTTTAAAATGAATAATATATTATAATAATGTACAAACGAGGATCTAAAGAGATTTGTAAAAGATGATGACATTAAAATGTTTTATAACAACTAATTTAATACTGGAGTTTATTATTTTTTATTCAAATGTTCATTAAACGGGCAGAAAACTTTTAAAAAATTAAACGATAAAGTTTACAAAATAAATTTTTCAAACGTGATATATCAAAAAGAAGAATGTTGTTTCTATTGTTTGTTTTATATTATTGATTGACTTAATAGATTCATGAAAATATTTTAAATAATCGCCTTTAATTTAAGTAATAGAATGATAAGTAATTGATAAGTAATAGAATGTAAAACTTTTTTTAAAAACTGTGCTAAGGTTAATATAAAAAACATAAGCATAAAATCAAATAGTACCGCAGCTCTGCTAAGGAATTAATATAGATAGTGTTGAATAAATACTCTTAACACATGAAAACAGAAATGAAATCTTATGAATAGTGTTTTTTTCTTGGTAATGTCTTTATCTTTTTTACTATGAGATTAATTTACGTTTTTTATGCTCTCAAAACTCCAAGTTTATCAATTATATGTCTCTGCTGAATTTATGTAGTAATGTACGTGCTTTGCTAATGTTTTTTCATATAATGATAATGTCATTATAAAAGAATTACAACATGTAAAATATAGTATTAGACGAAATAATATGTTAATAATCGAACGTAATTCCAACACTGAAATTTGTTGAAAGCTTCAATGAATTAACCGAAGATCATATTTTATATATCATACTCAAAATAAGAATTTTTTCATAGTACCTAAAACTAACATATAAAGGAAGGAATGCAAAATATAATTAATCTCGGCTGACTTGAATTTGAGAATCAGTTTGAATTTTTTTTTCTCTTTGTAATAATTGTAATAATGATTCTATTACATCAGAGAAAGGGGGGAAAATTTATGTTGAATGATTCAAACCTGAGTATTTAAAATCACATTGTAATGAAAAATTGATTAAAATAAATGTGAAGTTGCTGACGTGTTCTGTTAGGGGCTTTTTATATTTTTTATCCGTCTAATTAAAATTATCTACAATTCGTAATGGATAAAGAAAGCCAACAGGAATTGACAAATTTTTGCTTTAATAAATGACTAATATTCCGCCCAGTAGAAACCTTTCTATTTTATACTTTTATCCAATCATTTTGACTTAAAATACTTTAGCCTCCTGTGCACATCGTCAGGAACCTAAATATACAAGGGCATGAGTTAAATGAATCATTCCCCACTACTTGCCCTAAGTGTCCTGCAGTCACAGATTCCGAAGAACCGGAAGTATGTGTTCCACAATACTTTTTAAAATGATGATTAAATGCCAAATAGATAAATTTCTCTGAACAAGATTTTCGGTATAAACGCAGCGGATTCGGGTGCACCTTGACTCTGAGAATTTGAATTTCAGGGAAAGGTCTAGACCAGTGGTTCCCAACCTTTTTCAGCTGGCGACCCACCTTTCCTTATCGGAATACCTCCACGGTCCATCGGTCCATGGTGGAGTAAAAAACCTTATTTCTATCGTATCCCTTCCTTATGTATATATAATTTACCATCAAATATTGCATACATACACATATATATATATATATATATATATATATATATATATATATATATATATATATATATATATATATATATATATATATATATATATATATATATATATATATATATATATGCTTTTATGTAGATACAGATGGATTATTGATAAACAATTTGTGTTCTGATTTGAAAATGGTTGACAAAATATAAGCACTTTGTAGCAAAAGTTATTTATTTAACAATAGATATATGTTTGAAATATATGCAACAAGTGGTCACTGTACGATGTCCTCAGTAAGACTGAGGGACTGAGGTTAGTAAACAATAATGCTCACGTGGCGTGACCTTCGACAGTGTGGAGGTAGAACGAGAGGGGGAGCGGCGTTGCCAGAGTGTGCACCACATGTGTGACTGTGTGAGTCATCTGGGAGGGATGTAGTGGTTCTGTTGTCTGCCCCAGATGCCAAAAATCAAGAACCAAGAAAACAATTAAAACACGATTCGATTTGTTTCGATTTTTCTTATCTTTTCTGATGGTTTATTCGATGGTTTCTGATAGTTTTAGGATCGAGTCACGACCCACCTGTAACACTTCCGCGACCCACTAGTGGGTCGCGACCCACCGGTTGGGAACCGCTGGTCTAGACCAGTGGTCGGCAAACCGCGGCTCTTTGGCCCCTTCAGTGTGGCTCTTCCACAAAATACCACGTGGGGGTGCACACGTATAGTGCGATTGAAACTTCGTGAAGACTGGTTTTCTTATTTCTGTTTTTACATACTTAGTTGGTGTTTAGGTGTCTTTATCTTTAGGCGAGTGCTCTGAAGCGACTTAATGAGAAAACATTTCCTGAAAGATTAAATGTCAACGCGTACCGTTACATCGTCGTATCTTTGCATCGTGTTCTACAATGTATTACTTCCGAGAGCGTGTCCCCGCAGAAAAGACTAGACTAGTCAAAATGTCTTCGAATACAACCAACCACTAAGTCGAAGATCTTAAATCGGTTTAAGCTTTATCAATATCAGTTGACGAGTCTTGTGACACAAATGGTACAGAGCAAGTTTCAATTTTTGTACGATTTATTTCATCTACAGGTTCTAAAGAAGAACATTTAGGATTATTGCCACTCAAAGGTCAAACACGTGGAGAGGATACAGCAAATGCTGCAACTGAGTGCATTGAAAAACATCACATTCAACTCGATAAAATTGTCTCAATTTCAACAGACGGGACGAAAAGTATGACCGGCGTAAGAAACGGGTTTGTTGCTTTTTTGAAAGAAAAATCACGAGATACTTACAATGAGTCCATTACCATTGTATCATTCATCAAGAAGAACTTTGTGCGCAGACATTTCCAGAAGAAATTTGCAAAGTTATGGAATTGTTTATTAAGATTATCAACTCCATTATAGCTTAGATTAAAGCTCCAGTATACCCAAAGTTCTTAATTATCGCCAATTTAAAGAATTTTTAGTTGAAATGGAGAGTGAGTACATAGATCTTCTGCTGCATAACAAGGTACGTTGGTTATCAAGAGGAAACGTTTTGAAACGTTTCGCTTCCTTGAAAACAGAAATTAGAGCATTTCTCCTTGAGAATGGTGTTCACTATTCAGAACTAACGACCGACCAGAGGATCCAAAAATTTTATTTCATGGTAGACGTTACGTCTCATCTAAATCATCTTAATCGTAAACTACAGTCGAAAGGAAACACAATTTTTTCGATGTTAGAAGAAGTTATTTCATTTAAAAACAAATAATTTATCTTTGCTCAAGATTTTGATAGAGAAACTTAATTCACTTTCCAAGCGATGGCGATGTTTCCAGTTGAAACATCCCCAAGAAAATAATTATAATATTAACATTTGCTATTTCAAAACAACACTTTTAAATATGAGGGAAGCATTTCTCAACAGGTTTCGGGAAGTCAGAAAAGGCAAAGCGACGTTAGCTTTTGTTAAAAACCTCTTAATGCTACTGTAACAGAATTAAATTTTTCTTCCTTAATATTGACATTGGCAACTTTGAAACGTAATTGCTGGATTCAAAAAACAAAGAATTGTTGAAATCGAAATTTGAATGTCTTTGTGCTGATATAGAAATATTGGGTAAAAACGAATGTGAACTTAATTCTCACAGCACAAGTGGTCTGCTTTGAAAGGCCTGGAAGATATGTTGATTTTTAACATCTGGAATAGTATTCCTGACTCATATAATCATCGGGTCTACATATTCATGCGAACAATCATTTTCGAGCATGAATCTTTTCAAGAGTAAATTGAGAAGTCGTCTTATTGATGAGAACCTGGAATCGTGCCGAAAATTAAAAACATCAACATACACTCCTGACTTACCCAAACTTTTCAAGGAGATGCGAGGCCATTGTTCATATTAGTGTTTGTCTTTCATTGTCATGATTTAATTTTATGGATATCTTACATTTTAATTTTATCAATAAATAATATCGATATTAAGTATGATATCAAGTTTTATTCAACGCACCTATAGTTTAACTAAGGCTTAAAACTGCAAGTAAAGTTTATTAAGTTAATTTTAGGGAGCGCTGTGAAGTGAAAGGTATACATAATATTCGATTCACAAGAATCGAACTTTTGAGTGAATGAATTAAAGAAGCTGCTTGAGATATGCTAATTTCGGCATACGCGCTTGGTATAAATACCAAGCAGCTTGATTAATACAGAGGTTGAAAAAAGGTTGTTAAAGTTGATAGATAAGCGAGAGGGAGCTACGAGGTAAGCAGCTCCAAGTGCTATCCTGCGCTAGTGCTTAGGGGGCCCAAAGTTTACGTGGCAGTACTGCTGGTTTGACTCTCTGCTGGTTTGTGAGTATTTGCAAAAAGTATTTCTATTGAATGTTAATATATATTCCGTACAAGTAGTACGTATGCTTATTACTGTAAAAGCAAATTCTATATGTGCAACGAATTAAATAAACATTGTTTCATGTATAAACTGTGTTTGTATCAAATTCATTTAGAGTGCCACTTCAAATTATATACACCCAAGTCTGGGTAGAAGTGAGCTATTCTCTATAAAAGATAGACGAAATAAGTATACAAGACGAGTGTGGATGGGAGAGTTGAAAGGGGTCGACCTCAGCAAACATATCTCAATCAGATTGAGGACCTTTTTAGCAAAGTCCAGCTATGGAGTATCCTAATTAAGTTAATAACAATGTACCTACCTATATAGTTTAAATTCTTTTAAAAATGGCTCTCAAAAGAAATTTCAATCATTGTACTATTGATATTTGGGTCTGTTGACTAATTAGTTTTCCGACCACTGGTCTAGGCGTGTTATTAGTGTTATACAATAAAGGAAATTTATCGTTTAGAGATCAACTTGAGAGTAAGCCAAAATAATTGTGACTTATGATGACGTCAATTTTATTTTCGCAAGCATGCTTGTGTGAGTCTGTGCGTGTGTGTGTGTGTGTAATGCGTGTATGCACGATATTTAAAAATTAGAAAATAAGAGTAGAGATTAACCTGATGCCTTTCAGAACATTTGTGTGTATTGCCCTTTTCCCTCGTGTTGCCATTTTAACCAATATTGGTCTTAACAACGTGTTAGCTGTATTAGTGTTTCCTTTAAGCATACATTTGACATATACATTTCCATTGCCAAATAATGCCTGTTTTGTGGTGCTTCATTCTTTTAACGAAAGAAAATACCTATCATTTACTCCTTCGAATGCAAATACATAAATGGGAATATCACAAAGGTTTCATATATATTAAGACGTTATGTTATATGTATATTTTGGGTAATAACCAAGTTGAAAAAAATCTCGATAAAAAGTGTTTCTTTAGAAAGCAAAATCTTCAGGAATCTATATATTTAAATTGCTAAGCCGACTTTTTGGGCAGTCCGTGAGAGAAAACTACTGCATCAATTTAAATCATTTTGGTCTTAAATGAAAGATTGTAATCTGTAGATTTGTTAAATTTGTTTTTTGTAACCTCAATTTCTATTAATTAGGGCTAATTTACAATTGAAATTTGATTTCTGCACATGCTCAGTGACATGTTTAATCTGGCTTTAGAAACTCACTGTTTCTGCGCATGCTCAGTGACATGTTTCAATGATAAATACGTTTATTCCGAGGAATCTCTCTAGATCTCTCTCTGCTATTTTTATTTTTATGATAATTATGTTTGTGAAATATAAGATTAAACCTAAAGGAAATTAGGAAATTGTTTATTTCGCGCTGTTTAACTAGCGATAATTTACAATTTTAAAAAAATTGCTTTCTGCGCATGCTCAGGGACATTTTTAAACGTGGCTTTAGATACTCACTAAGGCTGCTTAAACACATTAATTTGTTTCTTTGCATTATTATGATTTTCAACATTTGGCAATGATGTGTTGAGTATAATTTGTGTATTAGTACATTTATTTACTATCTAGCCGTCATGTTTTGACGGGTACCAACTAGTTCAGTTTAAAATACATAAACGTATTCAAATTTCAAAGGCAAGAACAGATTTCTGCTCTTAGAATCCAGGCAGAAAATCGCGCAGCAGGAAGTTATGGCGATCATTACCACAAAACTGCACATAAGCGTCTTGTAGACTGTATCGCTCGCACATCGTTCGATTCGTTTTTTGGAAGGCTGTGTCAGCTCTCGGAATTTGAATAGTAACTCTATTTTCTTTTTTATCTTATCGAAAGTCAATTTTAGGATTTTACATTCTGCCATTATTTTCACAAGTTACTTTTATATTCAATTTAAAAATAGTAGACATACGTATGCAGTATTTTACATTTTGCGTTTTGTAAAATGTAAAATACTGCATACGTACGTCTATTATTTTTAAATTCAATATCAAAGCAACTTGTGAAAATAATGGCATTTGTTCTGAAATAGGAAATGTATACCTCTTTCAGAATTAAAGAGCAAAAAGTTCAAGCAAGTTAGCACTGGAATATCTCAATAAATTCCACATAACTAACTGACTTAGAGCGCAGTCTGAGAGCAGTGTTAAATATCCCTTCAAACAGACGTAAAGAACATCAAGTGTTCCAAAACCACAGTTATTCCTCTTTGCGTCCATCTAAAATACTGCACTCAGTTCACCTCGCTTTTGCATCACTACCGGCATTCTGAGCGTGCAAAATTTGTTTGTATAGAGCATTTAAAATACCACAAATTGCCCGCTGAGAGACAGAAAATGAAGTGGTTAAATTTAAACCGTGTGTTTGCATAAGACCAACTTGCTGAAATACTTAGAAACGGCTTTTAGGAAGTTGAAGATACGGTTTCTGGATTTATGCGAGGCAACAGAATAGAAATGTCAACCTTGGCATAAACATTTCAAGAGCGTTTTAAATAGATCCGCCAAGCCATTTAAAAGTCAACAATAAATATTTTTCGTCTCAGTCTGTCATCATTGAAGCTTTTGGATTGATATTTTTGCTGAAAAATCTGTAGAAGGTACGAAATATATGGATTGTTCAACAATGTTTACAAAGAACTATATTTTATATCCAGTTTAAATGGATATAATTTATATCCAATTTAAAGTTTCTAAAGAAGTTTTTGGATGGTTCATTGGACAGTTCATTAATTTTTTACAGCATTGCGGTTATCTTTTGTTGTTATAGCACTAAAAACACGGCTGAAACAAGAGAAAACCAAACTAAAGGGAAAAAAGCCTATCATAATTGCTAACGAATACTAAACTATTCAATAAAACTAATTGAAGATACAAGTGACTTGTTATTGATATTTACAGCAAACCATTTCTGTACCTGGCAATTCAGACTTCTATAAAACATTAATATAAAACTATCCTGATGATTTGAGAAACTATAATTTTAAGTGAGTTATCTCACTCCTCGCATAAAATGAATCATCGTCCCTTTAATTTTTAACTCAATGATACGAAATACTGCCCTGCAGGTTTTTTGACAATGCATATTTTTTTTCTCATTTTGAAATTCTATAATCTGATGATCTACTCTTATAATATGATTTAAACCGGGGTCCGCAAACTTTTTCCCAATTCACCCATGCCTTTTTAGGTTCTTTAGGAATTTTTTTAGCTTCTTTATGAAGGGAGTACCGTAGAGGTGGAATAGCAATGCTTTGTATACGGAGACAACACCGTAACTTTCTTACTTTATCCGTGATTCCAAACCAAGTTGACGCTGTGAAAGCTCGCTACACCAGTCCCCATACGATGGACTCAAAACTTTATGCTGTCATTCTACCAACTGAACTATATAGATCATGTGGAGAACTATCAATTTTTTAAATTCCATTCCCAACAATGGGAGTAATTTTAGAAATCAACAACAATCATTATCGATTTACGAGGTAAGTCCCTCCCCCTGTGAATTTAATTGCCCATTTTAAAATACAATTGCACATTTGTGAAAAACATTTTCTAAATTATTATTATTAGTATAGTACTCCTAACAATTGTGGAAAGAGGAGATTTTCTTATCATTTATCCTCTAACTGTGAATGTCCATTGAAGCTATGTATATATTTAATTCTTTTATCAATTAGTGAAACAACTCTGCAATGCAGGGTCTGCCAAATGCTTTGTATTTATGAAAACCTTTCTCGGTGCATTTCTACAATTTGAGAGTTTGCCTCTCAGGGCAATATAATATTATTTTGGAAGATGTGGGGTGGTTTAGAAGGAAACCAAAATATTCTCATTGGAAGGTAGAGACTTGCATAGGAAATTAGATGTGTAATAAAAACGAGGTGCAGAAGGGAAAAGGGGAGAGCGCGATTTTGCATGATTTGCCGAGACTGTGCAGTTATCCAATTTTGGTGAATCCTTCCAGAATTTCTATTCTGTTAGCATAAAGATGATGACGTCATCTGCTTCAGCAAAGCTGATTTTTGGAGTCCGAATTTCACAGTATAACGAAGTGACAGTACAACAAATAATTTTTTAAATAGGATGAGGACCCATTAAATTATTACTTAAAGAATATTAAGCTTAATTATAATTTGTGTACTTAAGATGTATCATGTGGTTATTTATTCATTTAACCGAGACCTTTTAATGAAATGATGTAATGAATTTAACAAGTATAGATTAATATGTAAATAAATTAATATTGTTAATTTTAAATATGGTCCTCATTATTTATACATAAAAATTGTCTTTTTTGCTATGGATTTTACATGCTGGGCATATTCGTTCTTGGGAACTGTAAATTTTAACATTTAAACATTTTAAAACGTAAACTAAGCCATAGCGACCCAGCATATTCAGAAAGCAGCCATCGACTAAAATTTCAAAATAATCTGAAACCAAATAGGCAAAAGTCACAAAAATTTTCACATTTGGCCAGCTATTGCTTAACGTATTTGGTTGCTAATTGGCTCTTTTTTTATCCTTTCCTGTTGCAATTTTTGCGTACTGTTTCGTACTAGCTGCGCATCTTTGGCGCTGGAGCTCGTGATAAAGAGGCTATCAACTGAACCAAAATGCAAATGTTTCGAAAAATGGTGCAGGAGGACGAGCTGTTGATTAAAAAAGAGGCGTTCCTGATAACAAATGAAATTTATCATGTCTGAATAAGATATCATATAAGCTGTCACGTGTCTGCATGGCGATTGTAGAGTAAAGAATTTACGTATTCTTCCAAGATTTAACTGCAATCTGAGAGGTTTTACGTATAATATTAAGATGCATTATTTACTGTACATAGGACGGTGCATGGTCAGTAGCATAATCAAATTAATTATTCAAAGCACTTACAAAACAAGAAAACTTCTTCAATTGCAGAATAACTTATAAATTTACATGTAGCTTAATTTAAATTGTGAGCTTATAATCGGGCATGTCTTCTTTATAAAGGATAGCATGGTTAATGAACTCACTACATCAAAAGGATATTATAAAAACCACATGGGACTAAAATTTAATGATACAGTTACCTCAGTCCAGGGACAAAAAACCGAAAAAACAAATTTAAATCTTAACTTTGTGTATTGTATGGCGTTAATTCCCAAACTTCGAATATCTAAAATGTTTTGAAAATAATGTAAAATTCTTTAATTTTGGAACCCCTTCGTGAAGTAATTGCGTAGTTCTTATTAATCTCATGTATCATATACATTAAAAATGGGCGTTCAGTTACCTTTCACGCAGATTAATTTTGCATTTAAGCCTACGTATTGACACTGACAAACTATATTTACCAATCTTTACGTAGAATGAATAAATATGAATGGAAAACTGCATGTGAATTGCATAGATTAACATTTATGAATAATGCATACGCATCAATGTTTTTCAACGATGCTTAGCTTTATAACCCTTGCATTTTTATCGCCATTTGTAGTATAATTTACAGTTTTATGGTGTAGAATGGCAGTTTTATTGCAAATGATAAAAGTCCAATGTATTTTCAATCAGAAATATCTCCACATAATGCATTTTTCCTCTGTAGAAAGAAATTTCATTATGGACAGTAAGGCCGTCTGCACACGGAGCAACTCAAAAGAAACTGATAACTGACTCAAATCACAAACCAGTCCGTGATGAGTCGCAACCTATGTAATTGAATGGAGCCACGCACACGGCGCAACTGGTTACAAACCCGTCCGACGGGTTTGTAACCAGTTGCGCCGTGTGCGTGGCTCCATTCAATTACATAGGTTGCGACTCATCACGGACTGGTTTGTGATTTGAGTCAGTTATCAGTTTCTTTTGAGTTGCTTCGTGTGCAGACGGGCTTAAGTGTATATTGCTCATACTGTGCTATGAATTCAAAATCAGATTTCCTAAAGAACGAAGCGAGAACTCAGTTTAAAAGCACCTTGTATTAAAAAATTAACCCCCTCATAATGTTTATCGTAAATATGTTTTCATAAACACCCTGGTATATTTGACGTTTCTCCAATTACGACTGTACACAAACACTTCTAAATACATACCATTCAATTCCTTCCATACAGCTGAAACCCAACATTATTCACGAGCCTATAAGAATAACCAATCTATTTATTTTTCCTACTGCTAGCGAGAAACCCACTCCCCGCCTATCATATTAAGTTTATCTTTCCATTTTCACTCTCTTTGCACCAGCTTCCAGGCGGTGTTTACCGACTTTGTTGACAGAAATACGAGTTGCTCCCTCCGTTTATCTCGCCGCTCGAGACCTGACGTGTATATTCCGCGGTTAGAAGCCGCAAATTTTCCGCTGCCTCAAAATATGATGCGGTTAATTTTAACGCACGCCTGCAAACATACCGGGAATTGATATATTGAACATGTGGCTTTGAGCTGGCAGGGAGGCGAAAGATCAGACGTTTCCTAATTGCAGAAGCAATGAATATTATAATTTTGGTTGAAACCAGGAATTAAATTATACCAAATCAGAAAGTATTACAAGTATAGACCTTTATCTGTCATTGACTACATTGTTTTTTATTTAAAGTCTGACATTAGGACAAAAAACAAAGATAGATTAATTATATTAATTTAGCGTCACGTGCATAACAACGAAATAAATTGACAAAAAAATATTTTTTTTCTTTCTTATGCAGCAGACGACTGGACATTATCCAAAAAAATATTAAAATACAGTAAAAGAAAGGTTCATCAAACTGTACTTTTTAACTGTACTATATTCTTTAGTATATTCCTTTAGATTTAATTTCAATATTTTCTTCTATATTATTTTGTCTATAAAAATATCCGTTGCGTTTTTTTCTAAATATATATATCATTTTTTGGCATTAATTGCATACATTGACCGTTGTATTCATTAACTGCATACATTGACGGTTGTGTTTAATTTGAACGTACTTCGTAGCGAAGCACGGGTATTCAGCTAGTATTATTATAAAACACTTGCGGACATTTTCTTTAATTTATTTTATTTTACTTTGTTTGAATCCTCCTGTTAATACGAAGACGCAAGTAAAAAAATTTCGCACCCCTATCCAAATTGACTCATTCGGGCTTTTTTAACTCGTAAGTTTGTTTCAACATTGCACAAGATTCTGTCCAATAAACTACTTCATTTTCATATCCACCACCATTATCAATCCCTCAGTTACAGATATTTTTTTTACCTTGTAAGTTTGTTTCAACATTACACAAGATTCTGACCAAAAAACCACTTCATTTCCATATCCACCACCATTATCAATCCCTCAGTTACAGATATTTTTTTTACCTTGTAGGTTTGTTTCAACATTACACAAGATTCTGACCAAAAAACCACTTCATTTTCATATCCACCACCATTATCAATCCCTCAGTTACAGATATTTTTTTACCTTGTCAGTTTGTTTCTACATTATACAAGATTCTGACCAAAAAAACCACTTCATTTTCATATCCACCACCATTATCAATCCCTCAGTTACAGATATTTTTTTACCTTGTAAGTTTGTTTCTACATTATACAAGATTCTGACCAATAAACCACTTCATTTCCATATCCACCACCATTATCAATCCCTCAGTTACAGATATTTTTTTTACCTTGTAGGTTTGTTTCAACATTACACAAGATTCTGACCAAAAAACCACTTCATTTTCATATCCACCACCATTATCAATCCCTCAGTTACAGATATTTTTTTACCTTGTAAGTTTGTTTCTACATTATACAAGATTCTGACCAAAAAACCACTTCATTTTCATATCCACCACCATTATCAATCCCTCAGTTACAGATATTTTTTTACCTTGTAAGTTTGTTTCTACATTATACAAGATTCTGACCAATAAACCACTTCATTTCCATATCCACCACCATTATCAATCCCTCAGTTACAGATATTAACCCTAACTGAACTTTCTGGCCTCAGTCTCAAGTACCATCAGGCGTTTAATATCAGTCACTTTTCTGAAATCACTTTTCCTTGTATGTGACGTCACATGATGAGTAGATGGAGTCGAGTGGTCGCAACTTCTCGGAGAAGTTGCAAGAGGAAAATCACCTGAAGGTCGCCAGAATATGCAATCGAAATTCGGTCATCGCTGTCGCTTGGACCATTGTGACTTACTAAGTAGCCTAACTATAGAGTATATAGTACTTGGCAACTTGAAATCTTGTCAAATTGCGCTATTGAAAAAAATTTGTTCTAAAAAAAGTATTCGTGGTTTCCTTCGGGAGTTTTCGGAAGCTTTATTGTCTCCCAATCTTGAAAAACAATGAGATGTTATTAGGATCATCCCATAAGTGTTACAGAGTCCATGCAATGTGTTCTTTTGTCCACTGTATTCATTTCTGCCACTACTCTTATTCAGCAATGGCTTTTTTCGGGGAATCTTACCTTTTATGCCAACCTCCGTTAATCTTCTCCGCACCGTTCTTGCACTGACAAAAACTCCAGTTGCACTCTGTTCACTGCTAATCTATCTGTCCCTGAGACAAATTTATTATATTTTCCTATCATCAACGGCTGTTTTCCACTTTTTCCGGCCTATTCTTACCTTATTTTGTATATATTGTATCTCCTGATAGTGTAAACGAAACTTTCGTACTTCTGATGTAGTCACATTCCCAACTACTTCTCTCGCAATTGGTGAGTACGAAAAAACATTTTCCCGTAACGCAACAATCCTCGATCTCTGAAAAAACAAAAAACACAAACATCTAACCGTAATTGTACGTCAATAACAAAACTTTATTATGTAAAATGAAACAGCCAAAGTGACTTTTCCCATCTTTGAATATGACCTTGAACCTTCTCATAAACGACATCTGATCATTGGTCCTCAGAACGACGATTCCGATCGGCTGGTAGTAGATGTTTCTACAAACCGCATCTTGAATCTCACGCATCTGTGCTTCTTTCTCTGATTGAAAGTAGTATAACTTCCCTTGTAATGCAAAAATTTGACCTCTGTTTATTGTGTAGAAATCATCATTAAATTTCCTTTCATTTGATGTACAAGTCATTGCACTGCGTGAAGTGTAACAGTTTTTATAAGCAATCAAAGTTGAAAAACATTCAAATTTAAAAAAGTGTCCACAATTTTGGCCATCACCCACCCACACTCTCTCTCTCTCTCTCTCTCTCTCTCTCTCTCTATATATATATATATATATATATATATATATATATATATATATATATATATATATATATATATATGTATGTATGTATGTATATATATATACACTGCTCAAAAAAATTAGGGGAGCAAGCAAAGAAGTTAAGAAAACCGTGCGAGACAGTCACGTATTGGCATAAAATGGATAGTACACGCGTATCAATGCGCAATACAGAGAAAAAGACGTAAAAAAATTTGTAATTACGGTTTAATTCTTTGAAAATATGGAAAAAACATGAAAAGATGATTTAGGGCAACAATTTGGTTAAATGTAAACGATAAAAAAAAAGTATTGTTTAGAAATGATGCAAGATTTTTAATATGGCGTATGGTCTCCTCGAACAGCTAAGACAGCTGCACACCTGTTTTCCATGGATGCGATGATGTTATCGATAAGACTTTGGGGAATACTGTTCCACTCTTTAAGAAGTGCAATCTCCAAGTCTCGGAGAGTAAAAGGAGGCCTTGGTTCCGCAGCAATGCGTCGTCTGAGCATGTCCCAAACATGCTCGATTGGATTCAGGTCAGGAGAGCACGCTGCCCATTCCATACGCTGTATTGTTTCAGCTTCAAGCATGTTCTCCACAAGACGAGCTGCATGCGGTCTGGAATTATCATGCTGGAAAACAAATTAATCTCCAATGGCTGCAGCGTAAGGAACGACATGAGGTCTCAGTATCTCATCTGCATACTTTCGGGCCGTCAAAGTACAATTCCGAATGATATGCAGGTCCGTACGTCCGCCTACTCTGATTCCACCCCATACCATAAGATCGTCTGTAGATCGTCTGTCCAGATCGTCTGTATTGTGACCTTTCATGAACGAATGTGGGGTTATTTTGAGTGCCCCTTTCCCTCCATACCAAAACACGTCGGGTGTCACACTCCAGACTGAATCGGGACTCGTCTGTAAACAGCACTTGGCTCCAATCATGTTTCTCCCAATCTCGATGTTCAGCAGCCCATCTTCTTCGGGCTGCACGGTGGTGTGAGGTCAACGGAATGCAGACCATTGGCCTACGTGCATAGAGATCTCCCTGATGAAGCCTATTACGTACTGTTTGGCTGGACACCCTTCGTCCTGTTGCCAAGAGCAATTGTCTTTGCAGCTGAGTAGCATTGTCTGTTCTGTTTCGACGAGCTGTTAACAGTATATACCGGTCATCAGTTGCTGTAGTGGCGCGTGGCCGACCTTGTCCTGGTCGACGTCTAACATTTCCTGTTTCTTGTAATCGATTCCACAGCCTTGCAACGATACTTCTAATGACTCCAACAGCGTCCGCGACACTACGTTGTGTTTGCCCGGATTCAAGTCTGCCTATAATACGCCATGCCATGGATTTCGGTAAATCACGTTGTTGAGACATTTTCAAGTCACCTTTTCTCAAAAAGAATAACTGAGCAATCGAATTTCACAGTTAAGGCAGTGAAACAGACGTTTCTGCAACATCCCGATTTCCACCCTTATGTTCTTTTTCTGGTTTTTGACGTCATAAACTTTGATTTGCATATGAAGTTTTCTTCTTCTGTTTCCTGCTAGGCTTTAAATTATGGATGATTTATTTTATGTTACTTATCGGTGTAAGTATTTGCGTAATTTCGTTAAAACCATGTGCTCCCCTAATTGTTTTGAGCAGTGTATATATATATATATATATGAAACGATAACTTTTTATAACCCATAAAGGAAACGCCTATTCAAAATTCTTTTATATTATCGCAATATAATAATTCCCCTCAACCTGATTTTGGCCTGGGAATAACCAAAATAACCTATTAGTTTTTCCCCTAAAGCCACTCGCAGCCAGAGTTACATAACGAAGAAAGTTCGAGAAAGTCTGACGAAATCATCACCTCATGGCTTATTAAGTCAGGTGTCATGATCTGACCAATTAGAAATTAAATGCACCCATACTCCGGGCGTGAGTCGAGGTTTTTCGCGGCTCTTTATGTTATATATATATATATCACGGCCCTTCGTCGCGTACCCTTTAACAAACTAATTACTCTAAATTGCAGTCATAAAACAATAGGCCGGTGGAAGAACTAATGCTTAATTAACATTTAAACAACTTTATTAATTAACATTAAGTGAATACCCAAATAACCCAGCTAAATCGCCATTTTCAATCATCTCTCAGCTCACGACAGACGCACGTCCTACCCTATAAAAATGTCCCTAAACTGCGCTTTTTCTTTCTCGCGCGTTATACAACAGCGTGGGCGATCATCTATATATATATATATATATATATATATATATATATATATATATATATATATATATATATATATATATAGATGATATATATATATGATATATATATATAGATTATATATATATATATATATATATATATATATATATATATATATATATATATATATATATATATATATATATATATGCCTATGTGCGTGTGTGTTGGAATTAACTAACTTTATTTTATAGAATACTTCAAGTGCTTTTTAAGCAAGCGCGGTAATTCCATTTTAAATTCTAAAATATATTTTTCCTGTCTGCTATTCGAAGAAATAATTTCTCAAAATAAATTTGATACAAGTGTAATGATGTTTCTTTCAGATATCCGACGCATTATATTACCTGATAGAAAAAAAAAGTTTTTGGAAAGAAATGTGAAGCTTCTTAAACTCGTTTCTTGCCATATCTTCCGTCTTCTTATATTTCTGGAAAGTTCAAAATTTATGATAAGATTAAATTCAATAAACTGCATGAAATAACATTTTTCTTTATCTTATCCCAAATCTAACTTTCATATTTTCTACCAGATGTTATGCATTCATAAAAAGAGTTATCACTTTAAATTATTCATACAGCATAAATAAATGAATAATTTCGAAATACAGATTCTTTTGGTATTTAATAATTTGATAAATTCCTCTTGACTGTCGTCCTAGAGGCGAAATTGAACGTCGCATGTAACTAAGCCACCGATGGTTAGTTTTAACAACTATTATTCATAGATTAAGAAGTATGCAAGGTAATTAAAATATTGTACCCAAATGAATCTTTACTTTAGAATAATTTAATTCGACTTTCCATCCGTTGGGGTTATTAATAACTAAATAATTGTGATTAATTATACCTAATTATTTAGAGACGTAAAGCACACTTTGTTTCTGGAATCTCAGATTTGGCGTCTGTTTGATAAATATGGTTATGTATCTAGAATTCCAGGCATAGACCATATGGGGAAATCATGACTTGGACGCTCAACTTTAAATCGTGTATTTTAAATGCATAAACATGGAAAATGCGTCAGTTGTTTAGTATCTAAACAATCACCAAAAATATGATTACAGCCTTAATATTTTTAGCAAACGAATTAGTTCAATAAATTTCTCTTTTCCTTGATACAGTTTCTAGCATAGGAATTCATAGCAATAAGATTATTTTTATTTATGACAAACAATATTTGAATAGGTTATTAAATCCTCCGTTTCCACAAAACCATCTCTATATTATGTATTTTAAAGAATGATTGAAAATAAAAATTTCTTCATTAAGAGGCATAAACTTTGATGCACATTTCATTAATAAAAAACAGCAATTCATATTTTCACATTTAAATTTAAAATATCTAGAAAACCGGGTTCCCTCGGTTTTACCGTAACTAAGATAGTGAGTCACCAAAAACAAAATTATATTTTCACAAGACAAGTGGCAGCACTAAAATTTAAAATGATCCTATCAGTCATCATGAAGGTCCTAATTTAATGATGAATAACCTCCGAAATATAATTAATAAATGTGATACTCCATGTCTCAATTGAAACGAAATTTCAATTTTTACTCGTGTCGTAGTAACCGTGTTTTAAAAATATTGTGCTTTTTGGACGCTCTTTTGCAGTATCTATATATTTTAGTTGCTAAGCCGACTTTTTGGGCAGTCCGTGAGAGAAAACTACTGCATCAATTTACTTCATTTTGGTCTTAAACGAAAGATTGCAATCTGTAGATTTGTCAAATTTGGTTTTTGTAACCGTAATCTTTACTAATGAGCTATAATTTACAATTAAAATTTGATTTCTGCACATGCTCAGTGGCATGTTTCAATCTGGCTTTAGAAACTCACTGTTTCTGCGCATGCCCGGTGACATGTTTCAATGCCGAGGAGTCTCTCTAGATCTCTCTCTGCCATTTTTATTTTTATGATAATTATGTTTGTGAAATATAAGATTAAACCTGATGGAAATTGTTTATTTCACTCTGTTTAGTTAGCGATAATTTACAATTAAAAAATTGCTTTCTGCGCATGCTCAGTGACATTTTTAAATCTGGCTTTAGATACTCACTAAGCACGAGGCCGCTTAAGCACATATGCGCAGAATTTGTTTCTGGGCATTATTATGATTTTCAACATTTGGCAATGATGTTTTGAGTATAATTTGTGTATTAGTGCATTTATTTACTATCTAGCCGTCATGTTTTGACGGGTACCAACTAGTCTATATATATAAAACAGTTCCGTAACTTACTCACTGACTGACATACAACGCACAGACCAAACCGTTGGACCTAAGGGGCTGAAATTTTGCATGGTGATTCTTCTTATGGTGCAGGAGTGCACTAAGAGAGATTTTTGAAAAATTCTTCTTAGATTTGTTTTAATTAAATTTTTAAGCTGTTTTAGTAACTTTCTTTTAAGTTTGCATTTGAAATAATTATTTGAGGGTTATAAAATTTATATTACGAGAAAGAGCGTAAAACTTCCTTTAAAATGAAATCTTTTTCGAATTTTTACTGCAGACCTCCCTTCAGAAGAGACCTGAGACCTGTTTTAAGGTTGCTGCCTCGGGGAGGTCGATTCTCAAAATGAGGGGTCGGGGATAATCAACACCCCAGTACCATTTCCCGCGGAAAGTATTTATCGCTCTTTAAGCATTAAGAAAATCATGAAGGTTTTAATTATTTAGACTTTAAGAAAACCATCGCATGTTTTGATTTCCATTTTCATGTAATCAACATATTTTGGGATTTTTTACCCTGCATCGTATTACTTATTATTTCCCGAAGTAATGTAAGGGAGTTTCAGAAAACCTGAATAAAATTTAGAGTCATGTTTATTTTTATAAATACTGGATCATACAAAAATTTATTATTATAGATACAGGTTTCAAGTATTTTGGTTTTGCAACTGTTATTTTTTCTTTCGCCAAAGGAGACACGATCTTTTTCGGTAATTTTGTTTTCATTTAAGGGTCTTACTTTTTTACTGAAGGTGCAATTTAGCATCATGTCACATTTAGTTTTATTTCTCATTCCCTATAAAACATAAATACATGAAATTTTTGCCACTGAAAACTTAATATATGTTGTATGTAGAATAATTATTTCAATGTTCTACAACTGGTATTTTAATTAATTTTCCATTTTTAATTTTGATGAAAATTTTAGAATTGTGTTTTGGCTTGCATCCATTGCGCGCAAGACTGTAGCAAAACTATTAGTTTTAGATTCCCAAAAAATATTGATAAAGTTGTAAAACTAATGTATATTTAACGTATACTCCATTTTTAAGCAATTAAAAACTTAAATTTTTTAAATTTAAATTTAAATTACAAAACTTTGAAAAAAATGCATTTTTTTATTGAAAACATGTTAATTTTAAATAATTAATGCAATTAAAAATACTAAATTTGAAGTATACATTATTCCTTGCATCAAAATAAACGTATTCACCAAGTTTTATAGAAATTGCTTTATCAGTTTCTTTATCAGTCAAAAAATGACCGCAAAAAAGACACAACTCTAGTATAATTTTACCCCAATTTCCCCCTCCAAATATCGGAATAGAACTGCACTTTAAAAGCGCCGGCCTTAGTTATTGCGGGGCCCAACTGCAGAAATTGCGATAAAAATATAATGTACAGATATTTTGATAAAAATATAATTACACACTGGCCTGTGGCGGCCTTGTGGTACAGCGCGCTGGCTTTCGGTGCTGAGGGTGCTCGGATCGAATCCCGGAGTTGCGCCAGTGAAAATGCCTCCGTTTATGTCGTCCCTTTATAGGTGGTTAGTGCTGGTCCGCTTATATGGCACCCCCGTAATAAAATATTTGAAAGTGGTGTATGTCCACTTTAAAAAAATGAGTTAATGGTGATTTTAGTAAGATATAGACACCTTTTTTTCGTACGATTTTTTCATAAAGTAAGCAAAAGAATTTTGGCTATAAAATGTTATCGCAAAAATTTTTTTTAAAAGTGGAATAAGTCCATTCCTAATAATTATAATAAAATCAACTTGCTTATTGCAATTATTATTGATTATTACGACTTCAGTGTACACTACGCTTTAGCATATATTACTTAGCTAGTGTCTTAAAAACAACATCGTTAACAAGATAACGGTATTATTGTTCTGATTAAGTGGTCAGAAGTAATTTCACTGATTTTGTTTGGTTTTCTTTCGCAATTCCTACTGTTTGTTTTGTGTTTCTTATACTAATAGATTGCAGCGAGAGTATTATTTAAATATTTTTATTAAAGCAGAAAATCAAAGTTTTAGATAAATAACATTTAATACAGTTGTTACAATGAGTTCACATACCTATAAAAAAGACGATAACATGTCAATTTGGTCTGATAGTGAAGTTGGTAAGTAAGAGTTTACATTAAAATATCCATTTCACTGAAGCTAATGTATATAAAAATATGGACTTGAATTTCCACTTGTTTTTATTTTTTATAATATGTTATTTTTGAAAGTGGTACAAGTCCATTTGGAGCTAAACAAATCGTTTATTTTTTAAATAATTTTAATAATTATTATTTCATAGTAAAATTTAAAAGGTATATAATGTTAAAAACATCACTCGAATTGATTAACGTTTGCCAATATTTTTAAATTCATTCAAATACAAACCTTTAAATATCTCGATACGTGAAAAAATGGACTTATGCCATTTTTAAAAATAACAGCTCATATGTTAAAGCCATTTCAGTTTAGATATATTTTTTATTTTCCAGATCAAATAGATTCAACTGGCAAGGTCGGCCCTGCCCTTTAAAGTATGCTACCCTAATGACCTCTTCTAATTAAAATTCACAATTAACTTTATCAACACTATAAAATTTTCCCATTTTCCGCAATTTGAATAAGGAAAATTTTTTTCAAACTTTAATTTCCCCCTGTTTGAAATATTTTCTCATAACTTGGTTTTTGTTAACTTTTAAACTGGCCAAAAATATGGCTAATAAAAACGGGAAAGATGTTTTGCTTGGTTGCAAATTTATACCTTGGAAAATAGACTTCAGAAATGATCATTTAAACATTTCAGATTATACAGCATATCACGGCAGTTAATATTCCAAAAGGTATAATAGTTCCAATAGGTAATATCTATATATATAAAACGCGTAGGTATGCGGCACAAAAATCGGCGATATTTCTACACTCCGAATGGCAACGGCTGCAACTACCAGATGTAAACATTAGCGGCCGATCGCGTGTGTGTAGTGGTTTGACGATAGCACGTAATTTGGTACAATTTAATTGCTGTATTTTACACGTGAATAATTTTAATTTATTCCCGAGATAATTTATTCTTTTGTTCCATCGATTTTTCTAAATGTATACAAGAGGACAAACTTTTGACAAAATATGTTTAGACCTATCAAATCCAGTGTTTAGTCATAGACAGTTGTATATAGGTTTATCTAGAGTCCGTTCTTTTGATTCTGTCACTGTAGTATCTCCTATTTCTGAAATACTCAACTGTGTATACCAAGATGTTTAAGGAATATAATAGTAAAATATTAATAATTGCCTTTTGATATCTTAATAGTAAGTAAGAGTTAAATGGCTACACTTTTTTTAGTAGTATTTGCTGAATTTTTACTCCATTTTATAAGTGAAGAAATTTTCCCAACAATTTTTTATTTGGTGTAATTTAGTGTAGATATCTGAATTATGAACAATAGTACATACAGAGAGTGATGTAATCCACACTATATTTTAGTACTTGCTGAATTTTTACTCCTTTTTTAAAGAAAAAAATTGTCTCAAATAATTTCTTATATGATGTAATGATAAAGTGTAGATATCTTAATTTTGAAAAATATTACATACAGAGAAGAATGTTATTTTTAAAATCTTTGTTCTCAGTCTTATCTTTAACTCTGTTCTGAAGTAATGTAAATTCATATTTTTTTTAATCACGATGTTTTAGAATCATCCTTGCAATGATTATGAATTTTTTGGCTGAGATCACACTACCACTTAACAACGTATATTTATGATGACAGGTAATAGTAACATTCCTTTAGTACGTTTCTTTCAGTTGAGTTGTTTTGCAAAAGAAAATATAAAACTAAAAGCGACCATGCTGGTCGCGCAGCGGCTAGTAGTGTTTAAAATTTCCTTTCAATTGTAACTGCAGATGTGTATTTCTCACCATTTGTTTCTTGTAAACACTGCGTTTTCTTTAGACTAAACCATTGTCAATCGGCAGAAAAACACCTGTTCGACTCTTCCTTGGGACAAATGCCGATATTTGGCGAAGAGTGGGGGATGTTTGGTGACAATCTCTTCCTCACTCGTTGACCTTCGCTTTAACGTTCCACCCCTCATCAAAAAAGAACTCTCCCCGAGTGACGAGTTTCTCAGGGATCTTCTCTTCAGAGGTGGACTGTACCTCAATTTTCTAATTTTTGGTGAATTTTTAAAGATTAATTTTTAGAATTTAATTTATTAAATGCCGATCACGTGATTTCTTTTTGTGGTACTTTAAATAAATTTATCGTCACGTGCATAACAACTAAATAGACAAAAAAATACGTTTTTTTCTTGCTAATTGGACATTATTTACATTATAAATTAGACGATTTATAATGTAAATAATTTAGTCTATAAAAATATCCATTACGATTTTTTTATAAATATATATATTTTTTTCTACATCAATTGTATATATTGATCGTCGCATTTATTTTATATATATTGGCATTAATTGCATACATTGACCGTTGTATTTAATTTGTATGTACTCCGTAGCGAAGTGCGGGTTTTCAGCTATTTTAATTATAAATAGACACCGCCCACTTCGTACTCTAGTTAGAGTCATGAGATGCCGCAACATGTGTTCGTATCTGAATACCGGTTAAGACATGGACGTTCCCGAGCTGCCTCCTTATTGGGAGTAGTGTTAATTTACCTATAGGGTCTTGCAATAAGAAAATATCATCGAATTCACGGCGGAGATGGGTGAACGTCGTCAGCACGAAGTACTTGCCTTGTTGAAAATAGAACTACAGACGAATTCAGACTTTCTGTATCAAATTAATGAGACTTCATTTCCTTTTGAACGTGGTTTTCATAATGTGTCACAATATAAAAAAAGAGAAAAAAGAAATGTTTTAGATTACTTTCAATTTCATTTCTATTTTTATTTAAAATTTTCGACATCAAAAATAAAAGGGTCAGAACAGGATATGTAAGAATTAAAGGAGCGCAATTTTAAAAAAGTAAAAAATATCGGTATCAACTAGCAATTAATGACCACATTTTGAGTGATTCGATAGAAAGCTTTAATGTCATTTACTCTTATAGCTTTATTTAAAAAAAAGCTGCAATTCTTGAGAACTGCAAAACACTATGTGCCTTGAAAGGATTGAAAAATCTCACAGAGAAGCATAAATGGTTAACTTTTGATTTCTCCCTCATGTGTCGTTATGGTTAAACACCTTTTTAATAATATTACATTTAGAATAAGATTTAATCGAAAAAAATAGTTACTTTTGTTAATTTAAGGATTAAATATAATAATATTTTCTCCTTTAAAAATGTTTTGTTTAAAATGGCAAAAATACTATCTTCACTCCTATTAACAAACCTATGGTGCCCGGTATAAAAGGCTTAAGTTAAAAAAAAGTTATTTTTAGATATTTGTTAGTATTGATAAAAAACAAGTCAAAAATCTTTTGACTTGTACAAAAGGCTTAAGTCTATCAATTTTGTATACAAAGTACATTTCTTTGTACGAAAGACTCAAGTCGAAATTATATTTCTGTGATTGGTATAAAAGCCAATGACTTGGTATATTTAAATCACTGTTTTTGACTTAAGCCCTTTATACCGGGCACCATAGAAATAGTCTGTGGTTTCGAATCTGACTGTTGGCGTGGGTGTTTGTAGCTGTTCTGAATCGGCTTTCTGGAATAGCTCCCGGTCTCAGCTACACGGTCTTTGCTACACGAAGGCTAATAGCGTTCGTGTAGCAAAAAATGACCATGGCGCTCTCAATAAATCAACCAACTTATTGACAAAGAACTTACTTCAATTTTGTGTTTGATCGCGCAAAGTATTCATTATCGATCATTCAAAAATTTAGTTATAATGACGTATCATAGGAAACCTTATGAACTAAAGCAATGGTCGCCAACCTGGTCCCTACCGCCAACTAGTGTGCGATTCAAGCTCGGCGGTAGGGGCTTCTGTTCATTGTTATAAACTTTGCTCTTTCTCCATATATTGGTAACAACTTGATGGGTTTGACATTTTAAAACAGCCTTTTGCAGTTAACCTTGTGAATTCCATCTCTGAACTTTGAATACAGGTAATAATTCACCAGGCACTTCTCGAAGTTTAATTGCGGACGATGGAGCAACGCAGGAGTTCCGTAACTATCCGTAGCTATCTATGTATATGAAGTATAAATAAAGAGATAATTTTAAGAGCGCAATTTTTTAGAAACTCTCCCCTCTAAAAGTTACTTCACTTGCGTTAATCTGAGTAAATGCGACACCGTGTGCGGAAGGTATCATAATATTGACAACCGCTGAACTAAAGACTAGAATGTCCGATTAAATAACGGAATACCAAAATTTCTGTATCGTTCAAAGAAAATATACAAAATTATTAATAAGGTGGCATTAGACTTTAGCTCTTCAAATAGTCGTCAAATAATCCTACAGGCCATGGGCCCAGAATTTTCGACTATTCTCTTATTCAAAGGGCATCTGTTCCCTGTGAAAATAATGGACTCTGGGAAATTTCTTATAGTGTCAGTCATACATATTTATGACGTAATACTGTATACCTAAGAGTCAGATTTATTTCAGAGAAATAAAAGCAGCTTTCCGTCCATACCTAAAAAAATTATATTTTTGCAGTTATCTTAAGTAGAATGTATTGAACAGAACAAATAAAGTGAAATGTGTTTTTACGAAAATCTCCCTTATAGATAATTATGTGTGATGTTGGAAGGGAGGATTGCTGGAGTTTTTCGAATTAGATAAATGTTTAAAAAATGTTTAAGGCCGAGCATGTTTTAATATTTATGAAAGAGACAAGATCGCGAAAGCAATAGACAAAAGCTGTATATGATTCAAATAAACCTAAACCCGATAATGTAATATTTTTACTTCACAATTATTATGCGACATATAAAAACAAATAAAATCAGAAATATGCATAAATAGCCGGGAAAAGGATGAATGGGTGTGCATCACGGTATGCATCTTTGGTACATATGTATTTATTTAACTATGTATGAACTATTTATCTGAAACCCATTTGACTTTACTGAGGGTGCTCGGATCGAATTCCGACAAACGCCATTAAATACTTTCGAGTCTAGGCCGGATATGGTCACGTTAAATCCGTAGACCGGAGAGTCCTTCTATGACGTCAGAGAGGGTGGGAGAAGGTATGATACCCCCAGACGTTGCCCCTAGGGGTGCTCGGTAAAAATTGAGGGGCTACCTAGTCCGACCCTTGTAGTATCATTATAAACCAGATACACACCCCTCAACCCGCAAGCCTATATGGATCTGGTCTGGAATATTTCCGGCCAGGGGGGCATAATCAACAACAACAACAACAACTTATGAGTATTCTTTAAGGTATCTGCCTACGTTGAAATGGCTGTTTTGGTTCAAGATTTCCGAATTTTTTTTTTTTATTGCTCCATTTCAAAGGATTATCTTTTAGGATTCTAAAATTGTTTTACTTTTATTCGTACGATCACTGGATGAGTACTTATGGCCAATTTAATAAACCGAAAGCTATATTGAAGGATCGGTCGTAGTACCTTTCAATGCATTTTCTAGAAAACTCCCTTTTCAGTCATTTTTGTAAACGAGAAAGCTAATAACTTAAAAAGTTTTCAATATATTTCAATAAAATTTTGCGATAGGGTATCACATATTTCTAACTATGTTTTGAACTACAGGCTAAGCTATATGTGTTAATTTAATCATTCTATAGGTATCTCTAGTTTTAAAAAAATTTTAAAGTGTTTTTTCCCTCTTTTTTTGGATATTTCAGTGTTTTGAAATATTATAAAACTTTTTGTTCAGAACATAGTTAAGTGTCACAGTAGTAAACAGTATAAAGAAAATAAAAAATATATTTAGTTCAAATGAGTGTATAGTCTCTGGAGTAAGCCCTAAATTGTACTAAAAATTTATAAAAAAATTCCCTCTTTTTTAAAATGTTATGAAAATTTTATTTAATTATCTTTTTTATTTCTTGATTTTATATCCCATTTGAACTAAAAAAAAGTATTTAATCATTTCTGTATTTTTCTGAAGAAAAAAGTTCTCTGAACCTAGGCACATAGATACCTTAAGAAGTAGGCATAGCTTACTATAAACCACGACCCTCCGCTAACCGGCCAAGGCATTTCTTTGTTGGAGCTTGTAAATTTTATTTTGGGGATGATGCACAATAATAAAAGTTCTATTCCACATAGAGTTTTCCCAGTTGTTTGTTTTCGATTAAAATTTCTAATCCTTCGGATTTTCAACATAATGAAAGTCTGCAGAAGGATAGAGTTTTTACAGACAGAAGTAAAAAAGGATCAGAAGTTCGTCAAAGATGATGCCGAAGAAAGGAGCGATGAGCAGGATTTCTTTGAAGATCACAGTCGAGTTAGAGGAGGATATTTTTAGCTGAAGAATAATACTTCATTCGAGAAGACATCGCTAGAAATTGGCTCAAAAGTAAAAACACTATCCGAGGAAAGAGAAAACTTTCTTTTACAAAATAATAAAAACGTTAGTGGGGTTAGATGCGGGTAATACGAATATTTACAGATTACGTACAAAATAATCACAGAGAAAATCTGTAAAAGGTTAAAAAGATTAAAGCTAAAATTTAGAGTCATAAAAGGGTGTCACATTCGTTTCAGCGGAATGGACAGGAAAATGGAAACATCTGCGGAAAATTAACAACTTAGCTAATTTAAAACAATTTACGACATGTTTAAACTTTACGTACTTTTAGATGGAAAGGAACACGACTGAAAAATAAAGCTTTTGCTAATATCACTGTGGAAAGGTAAATTAGAAATATTCCTTAATGACTATCATAGCTTTCTGAAAAGAATGCGGGGTCTACTCGTACTCAGGTGATATTAGTTGTTTCAATTCAGAGCTGCATAATCTCACATGATCACTCTGAATGTTTTCACTCTGAAAAGTATGCGGGGTCTACACGTACTCAGGTGATATCACAGTTATTTCAATTCAGAGCTGCATTGAAATAACACTGAGCTGCATTGATATATCTCATATGATCACTCTGAAAAGTATGGGGGGTCTACTCGTACTCAGGTAATATACGAGTAGTTTTTCAATGCAGAGCTGCATATCTCATATGATCACTCTAAATGTTTTCACTGTGAAAGTATGTGGGGTCTACTCGTACAGTGCTGAAAAGTATGTGGGGTCTACTCATACTCAAGTGTGTCATAGTTATTTCAATGCAGAGCTGTATATCTCATATGGTCACTCTAATGTTTTTACGTCGTAGTTGAGACAATTACCAGATGTTTGTTTTGATCTTTGCGATGTTTCAAAGACGTTACGATGTTTGTTTCGATCACGTCCGGGTCACCACTGAAGTGTTTTGGGAGCGTGTAACAAAAAAAATAATCCACAATCAGAAGGTTAGAACATCAATTCTTTATTTCACCGCTCACTTCATTCCATCCCTGGTAAAACTGCTCTTTTTTGTTGCCAACGCAACTTACATAAAAAGTAGATCGTTATATTTTATTAACGTTGCCACTCGTCAATTACTTCGACATAAAATACATTTGGTGAGATACTACAGGTCTATTAAACTCTTATTTCTTCTACACACCAGAGCTTTTTTTTTCTTTGCGGACTCGAGCATTGGACTCCGCTGACATCGATAGATCATTGCATCTCCGTCGGTGAACCATAGCACCTCCTAAGACTCACTCACTAAGCCTCGCAGGTCCTAATTTAACAGAAACGTAAGAAAAAAGATTCTCCTATGCCTATGATGAATATATTTCGTCGGTTTTCTGAAAAGTTAACTGAAAGTTTACTTTCATGTTCAGCCCAAGTGAGGGAGAACACACTTTGCCTTAGCACAAATTTTGCCTTATCCAAGGAAAACAATCAACGCATACGCTTAGGTCCAGACACCAAAGCAATCTTCCTAAAATTGACTGTCGAAAAATTTTAAAACGCAATGTCTCATATAATGTGTCGGGAAGTTTGACATCAGATTATGTTCCTCCAGTGTGATCCGTTGGCGTTACCTTGAAGTTTCAGTATACATTTCCCACCGGTCAAAAACTTGAAAAAGTTTAAATTGAAAGTGATATGTTTTCTGCTTTAGCAAACGCAATGTTCTTCGGGATATTGTAAGAGGAATTTTTAGAATATAAAATCTTTATGCAATAGGTGCAACTTAGAAGATTAGTAAACATCATACGATATTAAATATAAGCACATCGAAGACTTTAAGAATTTGATTTTTCCATTTTCTTTGTCCATCCCGAAGTGTAGAGAAATTCTGACAACAACTTATGTGATATCATAATTTGACTTTATTTTGTATAACCTTTTAAGACAATTTAAAGGAACCTTAGACTCATAAACTAATAATGTATGTGTAGAAAGCATATTTTGATTTTTATTGTAAATAATTTAGTTGCAGATTAAAAATCATTCGTATATTTTAACTATATATTTTCATTTTAGCGAAAACAGGGTAAAACTTTTACGCGATATTGTGAAAAAATATCTCCAAACTTTTACGATTTTATCGACTTAATTACTAAAATGAAAATTTTTATTAAGATATTAGACGGAAATCGTTAAAGAAAAATTAATTTTTTGGGCTTGCTACGTGTAAGTGCAAAATTATTTAGCTAAAGAAACACATTCATCGGGAAACTTATTTGAAACGAATGGAAGAAACAAAAGAATTCTATTTATTCAAATCGAAGATCCGAAATATTTGAAAAGAAATAATCCTTGGTATTTTGATATTAAGGCGAACGAGAAATTTTCTTAATACTGGGAAAATTGGCTTTTACTTTCAAATAAAAACTCCATGTTGAATAAAAATTTATTCGAGGCAAAGTGATCTTTTATTATTTATCTATATCTGTATATCTATATTGATTTCTATATCTCTAAATAAATACATAATTATATTCATACATATAAATTTGAATACACGCACGCACACACATATATGTATAAGTTCAAATTAGAATTACGGAATTTAAGTTCTCGCTTTTTGGAGATGGTTTTTTTCTGGGAATTCCTAATATTTTCGAAAGACAGTTTTGGCAAATATATTAATCGAACCAGTTTAATAATAGGTAGATTCCAATTGTAGCACCTATTTAGTTTGCTGATTGCATATCTTCTTACGCATACCTTGTGAATAGGCATGCCTCGCTCATAGAAACAGTGTGAAAATAAGTGTAGGAGACCATCATTTTTATTTGGATCCAAGCAATCCGGAATGAGTTGTAAGTGTTTATCGAAATACCTACTTCCCCTCAAAGCATACAATGAGACTGGTTGTACCATATAGCCCTCTTTCCTGGTTTTCGATTCAATTGCTAACTTTCGCCAAGAACCGGATGTTAACTCTGATTTTAATGGTGTGACTTAACTCCTCAAATTTAAAGCCACCAAAACATACATTAAAAATGGGAGAGATGAAATTATGTCATTGAAGTTGCAAAAAAATTAGGATAATTTTGGTTATTAAAACACCTGATAAGATGCAAATGAAAAGCAATCCGTGGTTTTTCATTGTGCAATTTCTGATCTACAGTAACTTAAAAATCTATAGCATCTTAATGTGAAATTTAAACAGATGCAAGAGAGTTTATATCTGTTTGCAAACTCTGATAAAAAAATTGAAGTAATAATAGTTTACCACTTCGTAATACTGTTCATAGTAATGTTCGCATTGAAAGGAATGTTAAAAAAATTAGGAATTTCCAACAAATTAAAACAGAAATATTTAATTTGAGGTTTCCGGTTTTTTATGAACTATAAATAAACATTTAATCTATCTCATTAAAAAATGAAACATTAAATGCTTAAAATTCGCTTTTTGACACAAATGCCTAGGTTATAATCGAAACTCGAATTTAAAAATAATATTTTCTTCTCTAAAAATTTTCATTCGTATGATAAGTCTCCATATCTAAATTTTGGATTGCTGAATATAAGAATGAAATCGTAAATTAAAATATTTAGTGCGAACAAACGCTCTTAAAAATTTATGGAAGTTCCTTTGCGCATGAACAGTATTTTTATTCTGTCACCAGAAACATGTAACCTTCATAACTGAGAGAGAAAATAAAAAAGAAAGGTGAAAACCTTTGAAGAATTTTCCTTAGTAAATAAATTGAGTCTTTCTGAAATAAATTTGCTTCTTATACTGTAGAACTTTGGTAAATGGGGTACTTTATAAAATAACTGATTCCTTGATTGAAAATCTTCAAAAAGTAGTAAATAAATATTTAAAATTTTATTTCACTATGAATGGATGAAACCTTAAGAAAGTTTTCAAACTAAATGAAATTCTTAGTTATGTTGCCACAACCTTGTTAACATATTTATAGAAAAATATTACAAATATCTACTAACCGTACAGAACGGAATATTTCAGCGTCATATCCTGTTTTCTCATGCAATTATAACAACATCCTTAAATCATGAAATGGCATCTTTGGGGAAGTTCTCTTTCTAAGAAATAGCATTTATTTTGCTTATGAATTGCTGGCTATTTATTTATTTCCTTTATCGCAATAACGGTGAAAATTGGCCTCTTACCTGAAATATGTCATCAACATAAATTCACTATCAATACGCATGAGAAATATCCTCACATAATTCTTCCCATGGATCGCTTAAGATTTCCGTCTATTCAGATGCAAGAAAATGATAGTGGTAATAATTCTGAATACACTTCATATACAAAGATGTAATGTGCTAATGCGACAGTAACTTCCTACTGAATTTACCGGGATGTAATACAAATTTGATTCATAGGCACATTTTTTTCATCTTCCTGGATTTATTTCATCTATTAATCGTGTGAGAAAAGAATAATTACACATTTAGCCTATACATATAGCAAATTTATACCTTAAATAAAATATAACTTTCTGTAATAGATAATAAAGGTACAATTTGAAAAAAATGTTAATATTTACAAAAGTATATTTGATAATAGACAACGAAAATATTGAAATAATAGTGTTCACTTGAACTATATGAAATGGATTTTATTACATGAAATCATGAAAACAAAAATAACCGCAAATTATTTCCTTTCCGAAACTATACTTTTAATTGTTAAATTACATTTGTTTAGCTGTTTTTGATCAGCAGTTAAATATGTTTTAGTATTTACACCCTATACAGTAGTATTAGGCTATGTGATTGCCATGTCTTGAACTGTAAGATCCTTATCCCAATGTTTAAATGGAGTAATCATACACTCCAATCAAATAAGGTTTTAAGGAAAAAATAATATACACACACACACACACATATATATATATATATATATATATATATGACATGTTTGACACACTCCATTCGTTAATAAAAGACATTTCAATTCAGTCGTGGTCCGGTGGAGAAGAATTAGACAAAACAATAACTTTAAGGCATTATTTATTTAAGTTTAATATTAATTAGACCAGAGCTCCGACTAGTTTCAAGGGAAGCCATTTTCACCCCACTTCCCTCTAGAAACGACTTAGATCTGCTCGTGCTGAAGTTATCCAAAGCTATGTGCTTCCTTCTCTCTCATGACGCTCAGAAAAGGGACACTAGAATGTCATGTGCAAAGGCTGATGCAATCATGGCCTGATCTTGCTATAGCTCATAAAAGACTGATTAGTGCAGCCATCTATCGACTTCCCTGCTAACTGAGTTACGTCCTTCCGTTTAATTTCTTACTTGTTCCGATTTTAACTTAACCTACTATCAATTTCATGACATATATATATATATATAAGCATATAATGCATTTCACGTAGACGGAACACTTTCTAAAAGAATCTTATATTGTTGTCGTTCTTTCTAATGTACCCCGAGGTGAAAGGATTCCAGACGAGGTCCACATAGGCTAGCAGGCTGAGGGGTGCAGCTCCGGTTTATAACGGCACCACAAGGGTCGAAGTCCAATTTAGCCAGGCATGTTATCTTGCTGTATTTGACATAAAATAAATAGGTTTCAGGTGGACATTTCCCAACTTTCCGACAGTTTCCTCACGAATGTTGTTTGTTAAATTAAGACAGAAGTAAAATTATTTTTAAGTGAATTTTTTAATTTATAATTAATCATATTATGTCATATACTACTAAGCTGACATCTTCAGACATCTGAAAAAGATGGTATGCCATGTTTAATGAAATTATATTGCCGCTTATAATGCTTTTCCCATCAAGGATTCCATGGCTAAGTGGTTATCGCATCGGACTGCGGAGCGAGAGGTCCCCGTTTCAAATCCCCATACAAGCGCTGCGGACAAATTTAACTTTAATTTAATTTCCTTTGTTCTGTTAATTCTTAAAGTTTCTAGAATATTCTTTAGTTTACTGGAATGGTGTTCCAGAACATTCTGTTAATGTATAAAAGAGCGAGTAGCTCAGTTTGCTGGGGAGTTCCCGTCCTGTCAACTAACTGTTGAATGCTAAATGAAGAGCTCTGCGTTTCTGTTATTTGGGTGCCTCATCTATTCTATCGATATCAAAGCGACATTTTCTGGTGGAGGCACAGGGTACATTTAAGAAGTCGCCGTGGAAGCAACTACTGATCTACGCAGAAGTCGCCGCTTGCAAGGACTCTCGCCCGCTTTCGGTCTTTACAACCCTGCTCCGAGAATAAGAAGAATGGCTGATTCAGAGCCTGTGGTCGATCAGAAAATTTCCCTGCCTGCAGTTACCATGTATGCCGCCCAGCAATTCCGGAACCCATCTGTCTTCCGAGGAGATCCAGGTCAGGATCCCAGCAAATGGCTAAAGGAATACTAGCGTGTGACGAAATTCAACCGATGGGACGATATTATTTGCCTGCCAACGCATACTTCTTTTTGAGCGGTACAGCTTGGCAATGGTATGAAAACAATGAAGAAAAGTTGGACTCGTGGGATAAATTCAGCCAGCAGCTGATGCAGGACATTGGAGACTCTCACCGCTACCTCCAGGCAAAAGCTCGAAAAGAGCTAGAAAGTGGGGCACGGGCGCCGGGGAAGGGCACGCAGTCGTATGTACAAAGCGTGCTTGGACTTTGTCACCAGGTGAACTCTAGTATGTCAGAAGACGACAAGGTATCCTATTTGATGAAAGGGTTTGCGGAGGATATCTACCAAGCACTCCTCACAAAAGAAATTAAATCCACCCAGGACTTTATCAAGTGTTGCCAGCACATCGAGGACATGAAGCAAAAGAGGGTAGGGGGGCGTAAATACAATCGTCTGCCCAACGTGATCCCAATGGCTACCCTAGACGAGGAGCAAGACCTTGTCTCCCAAAAAAGGCAAATTGTGCGGGAAGAGGTGCAACATGTAGTGGCCTCTCAGATACAGAATCCCGAACCGCAGGTACAGACAAGACATTGTTGGGGAAGAAGTGGAGAAGTCGCTAGCCCCTATCCGCAGACAGAGAGAGTGGACTGATATGAATCCCAGACGCCAGCCACCTTATGCCGCAGTCGCGAGATGACCCAGACCTGTAGTTCAGTCTGAGTGGAACACTGACGTATGGAGGACTGCTGACAACCAGCCTGTCTGTTTCCACTGCGGAAGACCGGGACACGTGGTCCGCTACTGTCGAGACAGAAGAGAAATTTTTAATGCTTACAGAGGAAATCGTGGTAACTCTGCCCAACAACGCATAATATCCGGAACCACCACCGACGAATCCAACCGAGCTTATGCAAGAAGTCAGTCGCCTAGCCCTAACCGAGGTTTATCACCTACTCACCGCTTCAGATCCCCATCGCCGTATAGACGTTCCAGTGTCTCACCTGGCCGAAGAAATGAGGAAAACTAAGCGGTGCGACCTTTCTTAGAGGTGAGGCCGCTGGAAATCAAAATCCTCCCTCTGCCGCAAAGATGACGAAGAACTATCTAGAGATAACCATTAACGATCAACCAGTACGTGCTCTCGTGGACTCGGGCGCATCATTTTCTGTTATCTCAGAGAAATATCGACGTCATCTACGAAAGGTTATGTACCCAACCGATGAAAACATAATTCTCAAGGTCGCCGACAGAAGTCACGTTCGCCAAATGAGGAAATGTGTGCTTCGGTTGAACATTAATGGCCTAATACGGCCCTTTCAGTTTACAGTTATACCTAAATTCAGTCACGATGTTATACTTGGCTGGGATTTTCTTGAAGCCTCTAGGGCAGTCGTCGACTTTGGCCGATCGGAACTAGCTTTAGACGACATGATGCAAGAGCCGCAATCTTCTGAGACCTGGCAGGTGAATACCCTTCAAGACTTCGTCGTACCTCCGCATTCTATTGCTAAAATAATTGTCACGAATCCAAATATTAATGCGATTACAGACGTGATAGTGGGGGAGGGAATCGGCTGCTACCACTTGACAAAGAAGTTGTGGTTCCCGCTACGATCCTGACGTTTCATGATGGTAAAGCCGAACTCTGGGTCACGAATGCCCAACCAGAAGCAAGGTTCATTCCCCAAAGGCGTGTGTGTAGGCTATGCAGAGACCCTAGACGAGGGGTATTTGAACTGCATTTCTAGTTCGCAAACCTGTGCGACCACCAAGATGAAAGTGAGCGCTTCTCCTGTCCACTATTCCCAAATGTTAGCCTCTTATCTCACGGCTGAACGAAGACAGCAGCTCTTAAAATTACTCTCTAAGTTTCCGGAAATTTTTGATCAAGCGAGAAAAGCAGGAACAAAAGTGAATATCCAACATCGCATAGTCACTGGCGACCACCCACCGATTAACCAAAGGGCTTACAGAGTATCCCCTGCTGAGCGTCGAATTATACAAGAAGAAGTAGAAAAGATGCTAGACAGAGGTATTTTTCAACCATCGGAGAGTCCATGGTCGTCCCTAGTTGTTCTCGTAAAAAAAAGGGTGGAAGTTGGCGATTTTGTGTTGATTGTCGTCGTCTCAACAAAATCACGAAAAAAGGAAGTCACCTTAGACTTCTTAAAGGGAGCTAAGTTCTTTTCGTCAATAGATCTCTATTCTGGCTACTGGCAGATTGAAGTTGACGAAGAAGATCGTGAAAAGACAGCTTTCAACACGCCAGGACTTTATGAGTTCAAGGTCATGCCCTTCGGTTTGTGCAATGCTCCGGCAACTTTCGAAAGAATGATGGACAACTTGCTGCGACACCTAAAGTGGACCATGTGTCTCTGTTACCTGGACGACATTGTCATCTTCTCTGAGACTTTCGATGGCCATCTCCAACGTTTAAATGTTGTACTTAACTGTATCCAAGAGGCCGGGCTCGTCCTAAATCCAAAAAAGTCTCTTTGGGGCTCAACAAATTATGATTTTAGGTCATCTAGTATCGGAAGGAGGGGTCCGACCAGATCCAGATAAAGCGAAATCCGTTAAGTGTTTCCCAACGCCCAAAAATTTGCACGATGTTAGATGTTTCCTAGTACTCTGTTCTTATTACCGCCGCTTCATCAGAGATTTCTGTCATAAAGCTCAACCCTTACAAATGTTGCTAAAAGGTGACTCTCAATTTCATTGGGGACACGAACAGGCTGATGTTGTCGACCGACTAAAGGAAACACTTATATCTGACCCTATATTGGGACTTTACGACGAAAACGCCGAAACTGAATTGCACACAAACGCTAGCGGCTATGGGATTGGAGCAGTCCTGGTCCAAATACAGCACGGCGAAGAAACCGTTATAGCCTACGTTTCGCGGACACTAACCAAAGCCGAGAAGAATTATTCTACGACTGAAAGAGAGTGCCTTGCCTCTGTGTGGGCCGTTCATAAGTTTAGGCCGTACCTCTTTGGCAAACACTTTCCATCATAACAGATCACTATTCCCTGTATTGGCTAACTAGTCTAAAGGATCCCTCAGGTAGACTTGCAAGGTGGGCCATGCGACTGCAAGAATACGACATCTCGATCGCTTATAAGAGCGGAAGAAAACACCAGGACGCTGATAGTTTGTCCAAAAACCCAGTAGAAGAGGACAATTTGCTATCAGAAGTTATCACCGCTATATCTGTTGCTAACATTGCTGACGAACAAAGAAAAGATCCTAGGCTTGTGGAGTAAACAAGAGCTCTGGAAAATGGCGAAACAGTAAAAGGAGGCTTCGAACTGATTGGAGACATACTCTGCAAAGGGAATTTCGATCCAACCGGTAAGAAATGGCTTCCTGTCATTCCAAAACATCTACGTCAGGACATTCTACAGTTTTTCCAAGACGCACCCACGGCTGGACATCTAGGATTCGTAAAAACCTACGACCGAATAAGGAAGAGATTTCATTGGCCGGGGAACTACCGAAATGTGCGAAGATATGTCATGCACTGCCGTGAATGCCAGCGTAGGAAAGCCGTTTCACAGAAGCCATCAGGTCAGCTGATGCCTATACCACCTGCTGTCGCACCCTTTCATCCAATTGGAATATATCTCCTTGGGCATTTTCCAAATTCGACCGCTGGAAATAAATGGATCATAGTTTGCACAAACTATTTAAGTCGCTATGCGGTCACAAAAGCTTTGAAACTGCTGAAGCTGCAGATATAGCGAAGTTCCTCGTCGAAGATATACTCCTGAGACATGGGGAGCCGCGGGTTATCATCACTGATCGAGGGCAGGGTTTTCAATCAAGACTTGTTTCAGAGATCATCAGGTTGTGTAACATTAGTCGTCGAATGACGACAGCCTATCATTCTCAAACCAATGGCCTTACCGAACGCTTCAACAAGACATTGGGTGACATGTTATCCATGTACGTAGACGTAGAACGGAGAAACTGGGACGAAATACTGCCATTTGTGACCTTCGCCTACAACACCGCTAAACAAGATGTAACGGGATTCACACCTTTTTATTTACTTCATGACCGATAATCCGAAACAACGCTCTACATTCTTTTTCCTTTCTCCCCTGACGTGGAGAGCGACTATACTAAACATCTCGTTGTGAAAACCGAAGAGGCCAGGCAGTTAGCCAAACTGCGGACGTTAGAGTAGCAAGAGAAGGACCGTCGGTGTTATAACTCCAAGCACAGGGTGGTGTGCTATTCACCTGGAGATTTAGTGTAGATTTTTACGCTTGTTAGGAAAGTAGGCCTGTTCGAGAAACTGCTTAAAAAATATTTCGAACCGTACCAGGTGTTACGACGATTATCTAACGTAACTTACGAGATACCGTTACGAGACTATGAACCTACTTATAGAAGTCGGAAAATGAAAGTCACAGTCCATGTGCTTAGAATGAAGCCCTACTTCGACCCTAAACTACAAGCAGAACATCCGGATGATGACTCTCCACCATCTGAAGACGAGTGATGTGAAGAGAATACGCACGCTACCACTGGAAAGAAGGAGTACACTGGACCACAGACACGTTCAAGATCAAAAGTTACAAGTTAGACAGCCCGGGCCAGCGAGACGCTGTTCCTCTAAGGACGGAGCAATGCCGCTTATAATGCTTTTCCCATCAAGGACTCCTTGGCTAAGTGGTTATCGCTTCGGACTGCATACGAGAGGTCCCCTTTTCAAATCCCCGCACAATCGCTGCGGACATTTTTAACTTTAATTAAATTTCCTTTGTTCTGTTAATTCTTAAAGTTTCTAGAATATTGTTTAGTTTACTGGAACGGTTTTCCAGAACATTCTGTTAACGTATAAAAGAGCTAGTAGCTCAGTTTGCTGGGGCACACACATATTGGAATTGCAACACAAACAACACACCTGGTAGTACAATCTAATAACTAACTATGATATTTACTTACTTGCCCCTGACACACCAACACACTACAGCTATCAAGGCAATGGTAATATAATTGATTTTGCTCTCCTTAAGGGAGTCCCATATCCTATGAACATGCAAACACTAAACACACTTAATTCAGATCACCTTCCAGTTCAGCTAACTATTAACCTAAATCTTAATCTCACCCACAACACTACCAAAACTATCACTGACTGGAACTACTTTAATCAATTTCTTAAAAATACACCTTACAACTTTGACATACCAAGCACCCCTGAAGAAATTGATAACTGTACTGACTATATCACCAACACCATCATCAACGCCTACAACACTGCCACTCACACAATACATAATAATTTCAATAAATTTTCCACCGATAGAACACTTAACCACCTAAAACACCTCAGAAACAAAACCAGGAAAACATGGCAGCAAACCAGACACCCACACCATAAAACTCTAATGAACCAAACATAAGATAATATCTTAAAAGCTACATAAAACACAAATCAAACACCAGTTGGAATTACTATGTTTCAAACCTTACTACAGACAACAACTCCATCTGGAAAGCAACTAAACAATTTAAATCAAACACTTTCAACATACCACCCCTCGTTGACTATACTACTAATGCACATGCTCTTACCCAGGAAGATAAAGCAGCACTTTTTGCTAGGAATCTTGTAAATCAATTCACCCCTCA
The DNA here is from genome assembly GCA_907164885.2 of Dolomedes plantarius. Taxonomy (NCBI): domain Eukaryota; kingdom Metazoa; phylum Arthropoda; class Arachnida; order Araneae; family Dolomedidae; genus Dolomedes; species Dolomedes plantarius. The sequence continues at coordinate 5,958,922 of OU015495.1, forward strand.
TAACCTTTCCCACCGCCCCACTGAGAGAGAAGTACAAAACAATGTTAATAACCTTTTTGACACCCCTATCACCCAGCACCAGGAGCTGATAAAATTACTGGCTTCATGCTTACGAATTTGCGCCTAAAAACTTATATTAACATTACTACCCTGATTAATGCTATAATTTGCACCAGCTACTTCCCTATTCCCTGGAAAAACTCAATAATTGTCCCTATACATAAACTTGGTAAATCCCCCAAAGACCCCTCTAATTATAGACCCATCAGTTTATTATCAACTATAAGTAAGATAGCTGAAAAATTTATATACAAACCATAAACACTCACATTGATGAAAACAATATCCTCTCCCCTTACCAATTTGGCTTTAAGCGTTCTCTCTCAGCTCCCCATCAGCTCTACAGAGTGATTGATGAACTCACAAAAGCAAAAACCTATAGTAAATCCACTGCAGCTGTCTTTCTGGATATTAGCAGGGCTTTTGATTCGGTTTGGATACAGGGCCTCATACACAAATTAATAAACTATAATTTCACTCCCAACATTATACACCTTATACATAGCTACCTCACAAACAGAACTTTTCAAGTAAAACTACAAAACACACTCTCTTCAAGCACAGTGTTCAATGTGGACTTCCGCAGGCAAGCCTATTGGGACCTGTTCTGTGCAGTATGTATGTTAACGACTTTCCCACACACTTCAGAATCAACATTGTAGTCTACGCTGATGACATAGCTATCTACACATCACATAACAAAATTAACTTTGCTGTGAATCAATTAAACACACACCTTCATCTGTGTAACTCTTGGACACATAAATGGAAAATTAAACTTAATACTGACAAATGCGTTGCTGTCATGTTTTCCAGAAAAAGAATTGACTCGTACAATGATCACAAAATCATTATTGACATCACTGCTCTGCCCTGGTCCACCTCCTGTAAATACTTAGGTATTATTCTTGATAAAAATCTCACTTGGCGCCCCCCCCCATAAAAAAATATAACTGATAAATTTCGAGCTGCTAAAAGAAAATTCTTCCCCCTTATTGCTTGGAATAGCTATTTGAATCTTAACATGAAGTTGCTCATCTACAGTGCATTCCTTAGACCTATTTTAACTTATGCTTGCCAGACCTGGTCCTACTGTGCCAAATATCATATTACTAAAATCTGTGTTGCTCAGAATAAAACTATCAAAGATATTGTAGAAGCCCCCTATTACTTTAGAAATTATACAATTTACGAAGAACGTAACTTCTCCACCCTAACTAACTTTATTAACTGAACTTTCTAACTATGATTTTAAGAAACATTTCAATAGGAAAAGAACAAGAGCGTCTCTTGCTCTTGAATGGTAATTTCCCTCTTCTTCTCGTGTAAACGGTAGCACTGCGGTAGAGCGCGCTCCTACCATCCTGTAGGTTGCGGATCCTGTAGGTTGCGGCAGGGCCGCCCAGAGAGGGGGGCAACTGGGGCACTTTGCCCCAGGCCCCCAACTGCCGGAGGGGCCCCCAAAAATTTGAAAAATAATTTAATAGATTTCATCCAAAAGAAAATTCTGAAACTTGTGCCGTACTTCGAAATTCAAAATAATCTCCTGAAAAAAGGGGCCACTCCAAAAATATAAAAAATATATATTCGATTAATTAGATTTCTCTTACTCCAAAATAGTCTTCTGAAAAATACGCGATTTAGTTTTAATGAAAAATATAACTGTTTAGTCCTAACTCCTATAAAATTACATTCCCTCTAATAAAGTGAAGACAGTACTAACTACTAAAATAGATAGCAAAAAAAAACTTTGTGGATGGAAGATGTCATATTTATTGGAGAATACAACACGAGAGCAGTGCAATGAAATATAATTATTATGTTAATCATTCATGTAATAAAATTTTAAGTATGAGTAACGTAATTTGAATGTGTGGTTTCGTCTCTTTCCATTTTTTATTTTTCTTGGGGCCCCCCGACAGAAGTTTGGCCCAGGCCCCGTAAAGTCTCTGGCCGGCCCTGAGTTGCGGGATCGTATCCCCAACCTGACAAACTTTTTCTCTCTCTTTTCCCCCCCCCTCCTAATCTCGCACAGTAGGCAAGGTTCTGGCAGGCAATCCTTCTTTTAATTGGTTCTATGGAAAAAAAATTTAATCAATACGTAGACCTAGGTCTACGGCAAAAAACATTATAAAATACTATAAAACTGATACTTGAGTTATGGAAACATAACTCAAGGTAAAAAATATTTGTCTCTACTAACACCTTTTTTTTGTACTTTAATTTTAATTATAATTTTTCCTTCTATCCTTAATCTTTCTCTGGTCGCAGAAATTCGAAGATTATATCACATCACACAATTCCCTATTTTTATACTGACAACTCCACAGTCAATTATAATTATGGCAAACTCCTGAAGAACTAAAAGCTATATTTTAGAAGTAGAGGGAACAAGTTCCCAGGAACTTCTATACAGACTGTTGCTGTTGCTGTTGCTGAAATTTGCTGGGGAGTTCCCGTCCAGTCAACCAACTGTTGAATGCTAAATAAAGAGCTCTGCGTTTCTGTTATTTGGGTGCCTCATCTATTCTACCGATATCAACGCGACAATATATCCTAACGACATCCTAATATTTATATTAATTTGGTTACTATACCATGTACTAGTGTCACTTAGTACATTCGCTGAAAAAGAATAATACAAGGATTTTTTTCATTATTGAGGAGGTTTTCATGAAAATCATTAAACCTTTTTTTTGTGCAGTTACGATAGTCTTTTATGTAATCGAAAGACAATTTCTTTGAATATGACCTTTGTCGAATGCTGCATCTCAAAAACGAAATGTATAAAAATGAAAAATTCAGTGTAGCTGTTCGAAACTGATGCTGATAATTAACTATTTTTTGAAGAAAGTTTTCATAGTATTCTACCTAAACTCTGAAAGCTATAGAAGGATTTAACATCATTTCAGGGTACACCTTAACGGTTCATTTGGTACATGCATTTATTTGATAAAAATCAAATTTCTTCAAAAGAAAGATTTAGAGAACTCCACTTGGTTTTTCAAAGAAAGGATTACAGTCGTCTTTAAGCTGGGATGGAAAGTTATTTTCATCTGGTAATATGCAAATGCACATCTTTATGCCCTTTAAAAATCTACAAGTAATTGATCCCTTTGAATTCAACTCTTTTTCATGCAATTCCTCGAAACTGAAAAGAGTTCAAAAAATTATCTAGTAGGTTTTAATCAGCAATCTACCTTGTTCATTCAGTCCATGCAAAATATTTTGTTTGTTTTCAAAGTTTGTACGCATTATTGCAAGATCCCATTCAAAATTAATTAGTTAAAATACACAGCAAATATGTAAATTTTAAGAACATTTGAGATAGCATATATAAAACGCAATCTACTAATATACAATGAAATATTGTCTCTGCTATCTTTTTTCGAACTTTTCTTAATTATACAGATAAAAATATTTGTTTCTTTTACAAAAGTTTTGTCAAAGTTGTTTTGTCAATGTTCCGCTAAAAATGAATGATAAATTACAATAGTTTGGGACAGATATTGTTGGTAGCAAAATGTTTTAATGGAACAAAGTTAATGCAGTCATTTATTAAAATTTTAGTGTTTTGTTTATTAAATGAGAAGGGAATTTCAAAAGAATATATCTGTTAGACAATACAAAGCAACTTTTTTGAAATATGATCCATCAAAAGAATGATATATATTGTTTTATTATTTCCTAATTTAGACCTTTGTAGTGACTGGGAAATAAAGAGCTTTTAATTTATTCAGTTGGAGAATGTATATGACGGAAAACTATTTTTTTGGAAATTGTACTAACTAATGCAAATTTTTGGAAAATAAACAACAAAAGAGGAAAAAATTACGCAGTGCAACTAATGAGGTAATGTAGATATTGTAGAACAAAAACCTTTTACATAAGAAAAAAATCTCATTATGAATAATGTTATTCATTAGGTAATTTCTTTGTTAATTTTTTTTAATTCTCAGTGAGATTAATTCCTGTTTTTTTATACTTTCAAAACCCATGTTGGGTATCAATTATAAGTCTGTGCTTGATTTGGGAAGCATTTTATTTACAAAGTTAATGATTAAATGATATATTATGTAAAATAATATCATATAAAATAATATTTAATGAGATATATCACGTTAATAATTCCTTTATAATGGCATTCTTATTTCCCGCCAAAAGGATTTGGTAAATATGTTGAAGATCATCTTAAAATAAGAATTGTTTACTTTTTTTCGAAAACTAATAGAATAGGGAAAGGATGCAAAATATAATTAATCACGGCTGGCGGGAATTTAATAATCAGTCTGCATTTTGTTTTGTATTTGTAATGGTTCTGACCAGAAAGATAAATGTTTCGTATTTCTTTACTGTTTCTTGTACGTACTAGTAAGTGCATTTTAAACTTTGCCTCCAACTAAATCAAATTATCTGGAAATTCATAATGGATTAATATCTTAAATTAAGCTTTTAAATATCAATCATTGTTTATTTTTATCATTTAATACACAGGAAATGCTTTATTACAAAATTATAATGGCATGTCTTTTTCTGTTTTAGGTATTTCACAGGAGATCATAACTGAATACAGTGATTTCGAGAAAAACAAAGAATAAAACAATTTCGTCAAATAGTGGTCGTCAAACCACGGAGAAATGTGATTTTTCAGAGTATTTTTTAATCAGGAGCTTAAAATACTTACCTGATATGAGAATTTGTCATCGTTCTAAATTTATCGATTATAGCATGAAAAATATTTATCATTAAATCTTTTCAAGGACTTGTAACTGAAGAAGATACGCAATTGAAAATTTTTCTAAAACTGCCTTATTTATTCTTGTACTTTATTATTTTTCTTTAAAATGTTCGTCATTTAACCTCCATGGTTTTAAAGTGAAGAAATATGTAAATTCAATGTGAAGCGTGTTTATGTCTGAAACCCCAATTTTCAAAACCTGCAATCTATTTGAAATTATATGAGCAACAACGGTGATGACATAGTATTTTTACATTCTGAAAAATATGTTTTGAAGAAACATCGACTAGTAAAACTCTAAGCAAATTCTTCAATATATTCAATAACTATAGGGGATATTCAGAGATGAATTTTTGCACCCACAAAATAAATTTCACGTTACAGAGTTTTATACTCAGTATTCAAAAATAAGAAAGCTATTCACTCAGCAAGCAAATGCAGAAAACGAAATGGTTTTAATCTATGCTTATATATTAGCATATAATGTTATACTGACAGAGTCGCTCAGATTTTCTGAGTAAGTATTAGTATATAAGAATAATTTACCATCCAAACCATAGACAAAACTTTCCTCTCGCTGTCTTCTTCCGTATATAATGAATTGTATTTTTTCAGTGTATTAAATGTGTACAGAATCGTCAGATCAAAAATTTGAGTCAATATGTCATAAAAATCTTTTATCCGGATTCTACATTCTCCTATACTCAACAAATGTAATGATTAATATATTTTCTGAGTAAAACAGCAACAATTCAAAAAAGTAAGAGAAAATGCCAGGCACTTCCTATATTGTTCTATTGACTTAATGAGAACAATTTCAAGAAATGAAGATATTCTTCTCTTATACGGTGAAAACATTTGAATATAGAGGCAAACATCAGAGGTAAAATATTGATATAATCACCCACGTTACAATTTCAGTAATTTCTTCGTTTCCTTTTGAAAAAACTTTACGCAATATTCTAAAAAGATTGCATAAGTGCGCACGGATAAAAAAGCATATACAGCAATTTTAGAAGTATATATCACTCTTGGAAGCTCTCTCTTGACCAAAACAATGGAATCAAATCATTCAAATCTTGCTACAATTATATACGATGATTTTTTGGACAACCTGAATGCCTCTAATAATACATCCTCTGACTGCACCAATGAATACTGTGTATCCGATGAAGATTACCTTGCCATGATAGAGGAATACATCTATCCCTCTACCTACGAATGGCTGCTCATCTCTTTGCACATCACAGTTTTTGTCGTGGGATTAATCGGAAATGCCCTGGTGTGTGTCTCTGTCTACCATAACCACACAATGAGGACAGTCACGAACTATTTCATTGTGAACCTTGCGGTGGCAGATTTTTTGGTCATCCTTATCTGTCTGCCTCCTACGGTACTCTGGGATGTGACGAAGACTTGGTTTTTTGGCAGCATCACATGCAAACTCGTTCTTTATCTACAGGTAAGTCATTTTTGCTCCATTCTGACTATTTTGACTTTTTTAATGCATTTTGATTTGTGATAGGTCTGTAACATCGCACAAGAATCTTTAAAGAAGTATCTTTATTTTAAAAATAACTGTTTACCCTAAGTTTGTTTCTGAAGTCCAAGACTTCCGCAACATCAAAAGAATTATATTTTGCATGAGGCCTGAAAACAGATCAGTAATAGTTTTAACAGGAGGTTACATTACGTTCTAGAACATGGCAACATGATTTCTCGTATAGGTATCACATTTCTTGTTATGAAATTTTTAAAGTGTTACAAGATATTGACTTTTTGCCACGTTCAGTGCTGGAAGATGATAAACCTTGTAAGTATCGTAGATTCAGCTTTAAATGTACTGACCACTTCGTAAAGCAAAAACTTACTGGATTGTCTGATTTATTTGAAAAAAAAGTGGACCACACCTGGTAGGAGTTTTGTATTTGTTCTCAGGTCATCTTTCACACTTGGATTTTTCCATGGTTCTAAAATTAGTAGATTCAAAAAGTAGCAGGCCTATACAGCAGCCTGTGCTGTAAGCAGATTTGTTCTTTGCCTGAGCACAAGTATCCTTGGAAGTGAAGATGAACCCTGGGTTCGCATTGTACCATTCCTCAAAGTCAAATATTTTGTTAGTTGCTTTAATATTGGTATGTCCAACTGAATCCTCAATTTCTGGTTTTGATAGTATCAATGAAATGTGATTTTGATTTGAGGTTTAGAAAGGGCGTTTGTGTTTTATTAATCATGTTAAACTTTCCAAGTTTAAATAGAATGGCTTCGTCTGAGGGGATCTGCCATCTTAGCAATAATTCTTTAGTTTATTCCTGTGCTTCCCGATTTGAGAGATAAGTATTTATTAATACTTGAGAATACTGATTTGAGTCAGGATTCAACAGTTCAAAAACAAACAACAATTCTTACTATGCTTTCCCAGAAATTTTTCTCGTTTGCTTATCACATAAATTTTAGTCCTCTTACTTACAGGGTTGGTGTAATGCCTTCATATAAAATATTTTCGGGATTCTGGTATAAAATCCACAGAGTATGAAACTTCAAAAACTGCAAAATATCCAAACGTGTACAGGACATAAACATGTGCTTAATTGTAATAGCCATTTCTTCTACCACTTCTGCTCATATGCAGCGATCACAAAAATCTCGTTCCTTTACCTAAGGAAACTAAATCTTTATTTCTACTATTTGCTTGTACCGAGTTCTTGACTGAGGAGTCATTAACAAGAGCACGAATAGACAAACTGAATTTTTTTCTCTTAGCAGGCGGGACGTCACTTAATGCATGGTTGGGGGATGTTTTTATCTTTAAGTAATATGTCTCTTGATTCCCTAAAGTTTCCCACATTTTCCTCGGAATACACTAACTTCTCCCATCGCAGTCTTTTCTTTAATGCGTTGACAGAGGTGCAAATTAAAAGATAGAAAAAGACATTCCCAATAAAAATAAGACTGTGCTGTTTTATACGGGTGACTACTTTTTCGAAATACTTTTCATTTTCTAGCAGACTTTCAGTAAAAGATTGCGCCATTTTCTTTTCCGCGTACATTGATCTTCATTTTACGTAGCAACAGCGGGACAGGCTTTGAAAATCAAATGGGAATTAAGACAGGCCTGTTTTATTTCTACAATAAGCATAATTTTATGATTCAAATTTCACAGTACAGTAAAAATATTATTTGAGCTTCGTAACAACACATTTTAGATTGTAAAGCCTGTTGAACTAATATGTTGTAAAACTCGTGTAAAATAAAAATAAATCCATGTAGGGCATTTTTGAACTTGAGGTTATCATGCATCAGTTCATCCATCTTCATTCCGAGGCCACTTGGATGTTGCGGTCCAGAGAATAAAATGTAGTCTTCTCATTTAAAAAATGATTCAATACTTGAGTGACATGATTTCTTTTTCATATTATTTGTGAAGCATGCCGAGTAATGCGCATTTTATTTTTGTGTTCTTTTGATCGTTATGAATACCAGCATATTTCTCATTCACATCAAGGTAAGTATATTAAAATCTGAACTCTGTGTAGCAGCACAAATGATAAATTGTGATTGTTTTTAAAAATGAGATCCTGCTGTGCTGTTGTTGTGACTGTTGCCCCTTGGCCGACAGTATATTGTAAGTTCAGATCCATAACGACTGTTGAGCAAAGTGGTGCGGCTCCTTTTTAACAGCACCACAAGGGTTGGAGTCCGACATGGCTAAACAACCGGTCCCGTAATTTTGAACCGAGTCAAGGGACGAGACCGAAACCACTTGACCCCTCACCTCCAGAGGTAAATTTGAGAACGTGGAGGACATTGCAGCCACGACATATTTTTCGTGCACAAGCCGCCATTAGTGTACACGGCGGTGGATTTGTCAGCGACCGACATCGAACCAGAGACGTTCAGGTCACTGGCTCGCTGACTTTGCCAACCGGACCACTGCATAATCTTTTTTGAAAATTTTACTGTAAATATCGAACCAGAGACGTTCAGGTCACTGGCTCGCTGACTTTGCCAACCGGACCACTGCATAATCTTTTTTGAAAATTTTACTGTAAATATCGAACCAGAGACGTTCAGGTCACTGGCTCGCTGACTTTGCCAACCGGACCACTGCATAATCTTTTTTGAAAATTTTACTGTAAATATTTTTAATTTTTTACATTAATATTTAAAAAAATGCTGAATCAAAATTAAAACTTACATATTTTTCTTTAATTAAATGAAAAAAAATTGAAATTCGACAGATAATATTTCGAGTTATTACGAATTTAAATTACCCCACTTTAAAAAAAAATTTAATTTTAAAACTTTTTTAAAACTTTATGAGAAGTTTTGTGATGTGATTTCGTTTACAAATTATATGGTTAACCATCACAAAAAAATTCAAAATTTTAACTCAATAAATAAAAAAAAAATTAACATATAACATATAATAATGATGACTATTTGTAGAAATTCTAATAAAAGAGGAAACTAAAACGTTTAAAGTCGAATAATTACAGAATCATAATTTCCAATACAACGAACCACTCAAAGGGGAAAAAAAGGGTTCATTTGTGATTTTTTTCCCAATACTTTGTGACGTTTACTATCATTTTTAAAAAATATGCATATTTTCTTTCATTTAATACCTAAATTTTAAAACTCGATACAAATCTAAACGTTTAATTAAGAGAAATCCATTCTACAATCTCAAATAGATAAACCTTTGAATCGAATGTGAAATTGATTTATCTCAAAAATCCATCATGCACGTCAAATTCCCAAAGTAATGAACTAATTATACTAAATTCAGAAATCGTAAAAGAAAAGGAAAAACGAATTAATATTCTTTTTTTGACCAAACTCCTACGCGAACTTAATCGACGGATTAGAAAAAACTTTTACACGTGTAACTCTATATGCTTTTTAATTAAACTTTACTTTGGAACATTTTAATTAAAAGCATGTCTTCCTTTATTCGAATTTTCTTTTCTATAAAATGTTAATAAAAACTAACTTTACCCTCAGGAAGGACATTTTTAACCTTTTCGTATATTCTTTAGTATTTATACATTGCAATTGTATCATTTTGTTCAATTACTGTAAATTCACTCCCATAAGCAAGGCGTTCACATATTTATATTACTTTCAATACTCTGCGAAGGCAAAAAAGAATTTTGCTGTTGCCACAAAACACTTAATGTCTAAAAATTCAGCCATTAAATTGGTGTTTGTCCAATGCAATCCCAAGAAACACATGCTACGTAATTTCCTCAAATGCCAGGGTTTAAGGAAAACTGGCATTGAAAAATTTACTTTTTTTATTCAGTCACATTTCGTAAAAGGATTTTTCCTTTTAAAATGTGTCTTTTTTTATAAAGATTATCATGCAGTTAAAAAGTACTTGAAAATTTGGAATTTTGTCTTAAAAAGATTAAAGTCGAAATTCAGTTGAATTTTGATGCATCTCTTGAACTGAACGTACTTCTTGCTTATTTTCGCTTTTGCACATAAAGGAGATTTCTAAATAATTTGTCATTAGAATTTAAAAGCACATTTCCTTTATAAAATGTTTACTCATTTTAAAGGTTAAAAAAAGTGTAATTTTTTTTAAAGGAAAATATTTTCAGATTTTTTACTCTCAATGAAAAATTCCGAAGTCTGTGCCCATCTGAATCACTGTGAAAACTTTCATAGTTATATCTTGCAAATAATTTTAGATGCATCTTTTTGAAGATGGCATGTTACATTTGCAGATAATCTGACCTTACGTGCAGATACATAGCACGATATGTTAAGGACTTTACAGAATACATATGTTGTATCAGGCATTATAATCCCGGTAGAAACAACTTAAGAGTTTGTTTTATGTGACTTTGAAAGCTTTTCCATGTGTTTTAGTCAATGAAAATTATTTTTTTAATCCCCCGGACCCTCTAGAAAAATAAAATATAACCCGGAAGTTAAGTTAAAAAAAATGTATCGCTTGAAAAAAAACTTACAAAAAAAATTTCTGATAAGTCTGAACTTATTAAAAGAAGCCTACTGTTATCGCCATAACATCCTCTTATGTATTATGAAATTTTAGAATCAGCTAAAAAAATATTGAATTTAAGAAAACTTCATGCTAGTTTTGCTAATACTTTTTTTTTTCAAATTTCTCTTTGCAGCTTCTGTCATCCCTATAAAGTGCGTACACTTGGGGGTTACCACACTATAAAGCACTGTAAGAATTGTATAAAATGTTGCAACCCAATGGAATATCCTTTATAATTGAGCAACTTTTTAACTAAACAACTTTAATGTTACAAACTTTTAAATTAATATTATTGGAATCGGGTTTGACTTGTTCATCAGTTTACATTTTTTAAGAACTCTCTATCGGTGAATCGCAGTTAGAAAAATTTCTTTCTTCTCTTTTCAAAACTTTGCTGATACATAGAAATGTCTTAATGCTATGACAATGGAAGAGATGCTGCAGTTCTCCTCTAGTTCAAAGGAAGCACACTTCCTGATACTATAAAAAAAAGTTTAAAAATACATTTAACTACATAATTCTTCTATTACGGCCACAAATGCTAGACTTAAAAAATTAACTAAACGTGATTGAAAACATACATTTAACTGTCATGTTTAAACCCTTAAGGGCATAGGAAGAAAACCGCCTAAAGCGATTCTAATTTTAAGTCTCTCAGGATTCAATAACAATAAATAGTAGAGGAACAGAGGGGAATAAATTTGAAACAGCAGTTTAAAAAACGAATCCTTTAGATTAAATTTTTCCGCGGTGAAACAGGAAAGAGCATCTTTACCGCAAGTTAATGCAAAACGTTTGCAATTAGTTTTGTAAATTGTCGGCCTTCGGCAGGCAAGAGAACACGTGATGTTTTCTATGGATTCTCAGTTGGACTTTTTTAATGACAAATTTTCCCCTCCCACACTTACATATTCAGATTATATTTCGTTCCTGTAAGAAATTTCGTGATCATTACTTCCACGAACTTAAAGTTTCCATATTTTGCGTAGACACAGATAATGCTCAATGGCTCCCACGAAATTTTTAAAAAAATATTTTTTATCCCTCAAACTGCTCTACTAAAGTTTTAGGTTTGGTAATTCATGCAAAATTGTTATTGTGAAGCTTTTAGTTTCTGCCACAGTTGCTTATTTATGTCATCGCTAGCCAATGATGTCGAACATATCCATCCTGATTTTCCAGTAAAGATATTCATGTTGAAACTTATTTTGTTCGTCGCTAACAACTCCTTTTCACTGACAGCCATATTTACATACTTTAGCCTGAAGGGACTGCTATTCAGAATAAGTACAGATACTTCCATATTCTGTGAGCGATCATGGCCCAGAGTTTCATGTGTATTTAAATAAATCTATGCAGTCTCTCCCCATCCTCTTTCGCTGAACTTTTGAGGCGTATAAAATATGTTAAATACATCGGAAGAAAAGTAGTTCAGTTCAATAAAGCTAAATGTTGAAAACATATTCAGTACAGTTTTAATGTAACTCTCCTTCACCAATTCTTATCAAGTCATAAATGACTTGATAAGAATTCTCCGCTTTCTGATTGAGATATCTCATCAGAAAGCGGGTTCATGCGTGTTAAACATGTACTTTGAATTGGATTCAGTTAGCGTTGTTTAGTTTTTTCCTCTATCACAGATCCATGCTCTTTTATCATTATTCTTGAGCGTTTTTATCACCTTTAATATATGACTATTTTTATCACTTGTTATTTTTACCATGTTTTTATTAACTTGATTTCTTGTGTGTGTGTGTGTGTGTGTGTGTGTCTGTTTGTGTGTGTGTTTGTCTAGTACAAATCTTGCAATCGATTTTTAACTAACTTCCCGACTAGCTAGACATTTGAAACTTTTAGAATAGCTCAGAACACGATGACAATGCATTTTTTAAATACTTTTAGCCATCTTTAAGCAGAACTAAATTAATTTTCAGTTATTTTCAGTTAATTTTGTTTTGTAGACTGGTGCAGCCATCTATTGGCCGGAAAGGGAATTAAAAGTCAAATGCAAGTTACTTTCCAATCAACTTCATTTTCTTTCAAGTTGATGGAATAATTCATCAAAAAAATTTTTAAAAAGTATTTATTAATACATAGAATTGTCAAGTTTATATGATTCAACAGAAAATTTAAAAACATGGTATATAAAAAGTCTTTTTATCTTGTAATTATTGGCTGATTTTATCACTTTCTGTATACCATTGTTTTTGTTACCTTCTTTGGACTCATGACCTTTTACATCATTGTTGTTTTTTACATACACTTGTTCACTGGCATGTGCATATTAGCTTTGCAGTTGCCTTACGTTTGGCGCAGTTAGTGGCGCAGTTAGCCCTTTGTAGACCTTAAGCCAGAAAAAATACAACCAACGAACCAACCCATCTATACTTGAATCGGTCATTTTGAAAAGAAGTCATCTCCACTTTTCAAAAACTCATCTCCACTTTTCTCCAACTTTTCTGGAAACCCCCCCCCCCCCAAGTTTAAAAAAAATATTAACAAATTATCTTTTTTGCATCAGGATTGATGCCTTATAAACATAATAAATACTAAATTTAGTCTAACTAATAATGCATGAAGGCGAGTTATATTTTTCTGCTTCTCATGAAAAATTTTAAAAAATGGTTGGTTTGGTTTGGAAAGCTACGGTCAACTTTTTGCTACACGAGGGATAATTATACCGGGGCCTACTGCTTAAAGCCGATTTCGAACGACTACACACATCCATGCCAACAGTGGGACTCGAACCCACAGGATCTTAACCGAATGCCAGCGCCCTAGCCATTCGGCCATCACTTGGCTTTGACTCCCTTTCAAAATGACTGATTCACTTGCATTTTTACCCTGATAGGTTGTTTTGTCGAAAATTCTAATATACTAGATAATGGTACATTAGAAAATTAAGCTACTATACCATTTATAACTCTATGGGTCCTCTCCAATCTAAGAATTCAATCATTTAAATATTGTTGCGATATGAAGATTTATTTTCAGAAAATTCAATCGAATTTTTAAATCTATCCACGGTGTTCATAGTACAAGAAACAAAATCAATTATTTTTCCTCATTATTTTTAGAAATAACTTTCCTGCCTCAAACTAAGAATGCTTCGGATTACAATAAGACGATCAACATTTTACATAGACATGATCTACATTTTGAGTAGATTTGGCCGTCATTCCAAGTGCACTTACTTTTCCATTTTCTTGGATTAGCTAAAAGCAAAGAACTATTAGTTTTAGTTAAATAAAACTAATATTAATAAAGTTTTTGCATTTTCAGTACATTTGGCCGTCTTTAAGAGCTTTTACTTTTTCCTCTTGGATTAGCTAAAAGCAAAGAACTATTAGTTTTAGATATTTAAAGTGAATAGCACCTACCATCAGAGGCAAATTCCTGCCGCATTGAAAAAAATATGTTCATGATAATAAAGTTTTTCAGTTTAAAACCTGAAATTTACTGGCCGTAATTAAATGCAGCTATTTTAAAGAGTATAATTACTCCTATCAAAATCATTATGTCTAAAAATATATGTAATAGTTATAAACTACACATATTCTTTTTTAATAAAGAAGATCGGGGTTCTTATTTTTAATTTCATTTTCTAGTATCTATTAATGCCAACATTTTGGTTAATGTGCAGCTGTTCAAGAAAAGTTTGAATATTTATTTTTCTTCTCTCTTAGAATCGCATGGAGTCACATTAACAGAGTAATAAGCGAGGATAGCTTCGTTTATCTAAAATTAAAACCATTTCTCCGTCTTCAAGATTCTTCTTTCTGCAGACAAATGGCATGAATGAATTTTAATACGAGTCCGCCCATATTTCATCCAAATAATGAACATCATTAAAAAAAATTTTAATGCTTGTAACTCGAAACCCCTAGTCCGATTCGGGAAAAAAAAAATTTTATCCCAGTTCTATTTCATCTGTACTAGATTCCTGAAAATATGGAGCTATATTACACCGTTTTTCTGCATTACTTTCCAAGCATATTCAGACTATTAGAATTTAACAATCAGATCCCGATGAAAGCAAATTTTGAGACAACTTCCTTGAAAGCTCTCCAGGCCTCTTTTTCCCTCGAAAGCATTTTACTTTCAAACACTTCGTCTTTAAGAAGTTTCCGAATATCTGGACCTACGAAAACACCTTCCTTTATTTTTGCTTCCGATAGTCCTGGAAAATTGTTGCCTAGGTATTTAAAGCACTCTCCTTCTAGAGCTTTAACAAATTGTTCCATCAAGCCAAGCTTGATGTGAAGTGGAGGCAACAGGACTTTCCTAGGATCAATCAAACTTTCATTTACTACATTTTTGTTTCCAGGTGTTAATACTTTCCTTTGTGGCCACTCCTTTTTGATCCAATGATTCTTTTTATCCCGACTATCCAATTCACACAAGAAGCAAGGGTACTTATTGTTTCCTGCTTGTTGTCCACGAAGCATGGACAGCACTTTTAGATCGCCGCATATCATCCATCCACGTTCTTTATATTTCAAATGGGTGAGAATCAAAGCTAAATTCTAAATTCTCGAAAGATTCTTTCAGGTACACAGAATGTCCTAATAGCACTCAAGCATACTTGCTACCATTAGGCAGAAGCACTGCTTTTAGGCTACTTTTTGAGCAATCAATAAAGGGCCTCCACTCGTTCACGTAATACTGTATATTAAAATCCTCCATCAATCCAGGGACATTGCTACAGTAAACCAAGCCACTATCTCGAGAAAAGTATGGAATGAAATCTCTTTCTCTTTTTCTAAACTAAGAAAAAGAGGTACCAGGGCCAATAAATACTTTTGCATTAGCCTAGAGCCTAATAGTTCGGCAGATTCTTTAGATTGTTTCTTTTTTCCGTTTTTTTTGCACCAGAGACAGAAAAATCTCAGTGTTCTCTAGTAATGATGACTTATGACACCATATGTTCATCCCCTTCCTTAATTAACACAATCGATTGGTGGCTACGAAAAACAAAATTTTCAATTTGTGAAAATTTCAATTTTATCAAAAAATGGTACGTCTGGAATTATTTTACTATTTTCCCTGAAATCAGCGTCAAAAATCTATCAGTATCAGCTATTGGTTTCTAAACACTTTTTTGGTTGCAGTCCTGTGTAATTGTAATAATAGTTATAATAAATTGATTCGGCCCGAGGTAACCCGAGGCTTGGAACTGGTGATGCTCGGTTCAAATCCCAACGAACGCCCTTAAATCTGTGTTTGCAGTGTAAAGAGTGTCAAGTCCAAAATCGTAGTTTTGAGAAAAATGGGATTGAAAAAAATGGCTGTTATAAAGTCAGTTTTTTTAAGTTTAATTTTTAATATTTTTTTAAAATAATTTTTTCCAATTTTATTTTTGTTGAGTAAAGAGTGTTAATTAAGTCCTTGATTGGGACATAACTCCTTTAACACTAAAATGTTTGTGTTTTGTTTCACATATCCAAAATTTTCCCTGATGAATAAAAATATTTAGGACTGGAATAGGACTTAGCTTTCTGTACCCTGCAGTAGCCCTTGATTATTCAAACACGCCTGGTTTGGTAACTCGTTAAGCCCATTTTGGACTTAAAACCCTTTGCACAGCAAACACGGAAATACCTCCGTGTCTAAGCCGGACATGGGCACGTTAAATTCGTAGACTGGAAAGTCGTTCTATGATGTCAGACAGGGTGGGAGAAGGTACGATACACTAGATGTCTCCTCTGGGGTTGCTTGGTCAAAATAGAGGTGGCACTTGGAAAATCGGACCGTACATGACTGTAGCGCTCTCAACTGAGAAAATTAGCAATGAGTAACTTCTCAGTTCTCAAAAATTCATGCTCTTGGTTGATTTGTCCTTTTACAAAATTTCTCACGCCTTACTTTTTAATTTCTTAGAGCCCAAAGAAAGGTAAACTCGCATCTTTTCCCTAAATATTTGTAATCATAATTATAGATTATTTTTATATTTAATACAGACATTTTGTAGAAGATAATCAAGTAAACTAATTTTACAAAACTCGCCACGAGAATAAACATTTATACAATTATTAGCAATAAAAAAGATACCTAATTATATTATTAAAATTCAATGATTAAAAGGATATAAATTTCCTTAGCTAGATAATTGCGTTGTTAAAAGGTTGACGGGAATACTTTTTCAAAGTATCACTGTTTCGTACAAACTCGCCTTCAGATGTTTTTCAAACAGTTGATAATTTGACGGTGTCTGTGTTTTAAAGCTGGCTTTACAACAAACAACGTAATGACCAGAGTGGGACATTAGACAGACCATGTGGACATTAGACGGTACTTTCGAATCACAGATACTGTCATAGTTGTCTACTTTTACTTAGAAGAGTGCTTCAAAATTCACTTGAACAGTGAATGGCTCCACTTAAACAGTTTTCCAAGTATAGCGCTTTTACTGACTTTCCCTACAAAAAATTAGACTTTGAAGTATTCATATTGTTCCGCATTTTTCATTTTTCGATGTATAATTTTATGTTCGCATGTAAAGATTAATACTTTGAGTTAGAATGTTCCATTTTCCTTAACTATATATATTTTGTGTCTGTAAAATTTTTAACAGAAGAAGAAAAATTAAGCAATACCCAATCTAAGGAATTCATTTGAAAAATTTGGGTAGCAGAAGATTTAATTTTGCAAATGGATCTAAAATGTTTACATCAGCAAATACTTTTAAAACTCTTAAACTTTAAATTTTCTGAAAACCCTTAAGGGTGTCTGTCTGATTACCTTACGAGCATTCTTACTATTCCTCAGTGTTTCTCACATCTGAAGCAATTTTGGAGTATGCGCTCAAACAGATGTTATATATATATATATATATATATATATATATATATATATATATATATATATATATATATATATATATATATATATATATATATATATATATATTTATTTATTTATATTTATATATATATATATATATATATATATATATATATATATATTTATATATTTATATATATATATATATATATATATATATATATATATATATATATATATATATATATATATATATATATATATATATATATTTATTTATTTATATTTATATTTTTATATATATATATATATTTATATATATATATATATATATATATATATTTATATTTATATTTTTATATATATATATATATATATATATATTTATATATATATATATATATATATATATATATATATATATATATATATATATATATATATATATATATATATAATGTTTATTTATAAAAGGGACTTTTAGTAATTATATATAATTCAACACCTAAACAACTTCACGAAATGTGTTTTCTTCGGTAAAAAGGAATCATATTTTATCACATTCACAGAAGTCAATCATACTGAAGATTAAATCAGATTTAGAAAAAAACGCATAAAATTATAGAATTGGATTATTTCTAAACGTAATTAAAACAAAACAGTTTATAGGGCCACTCTTGGACATTTTTCACTATAACTTATTATTCTACTACAGCCGCCCCAACAAAATGTTTTGTTTAGTTTCAAGCCGTGACGAATACAACACAAAAAGAAATCAAATATGACCCTAGGGCTCTAAAACGGGGCCGGCTATAAAATTTCCTCTACAACTCCTTGTCTTTTCAAAGGGACTTCTATATATGAGAGGATATAAAAGTTGCGGGAAATGCAACAATTACTTATACGGGATTATTCTCAATCCCACACTTTATTTTCGGTTGTCTGAAGACCTTCCACCATATTTAGAGGCTGTGACCTCTAGCCTTCTCAATGTAAGTAATGGGGATTAAATATATTCATAAAAGCCATTCATGTTTATGATCCTTTCGTTATATAAAAATTTTATTTCATTACAACCGTTAAAATAGGACGATGGAAAAGGTGTAGAGTTTATTACAGGTACGCAGAATTTTAAAGATATATGTCTGTAATACTGATTTTTTTCTTCTTTTTTTCGCCCCCGAGGTAGCCTAGTCGTACGTAACACGTCGGCCTAGTAACACGTCGGCTTTTGTTGCTGAGGATGCTCGGATCGAATCGCGACAAGCGCCATTAAATACCTCCGAGTCTAGGACTGATAAGGGCACGTTAAATCCGCAGACCAGAAAGTCCCTCTATGATGTGAGAGAGGGTGGGAAAGGGTACGATACCCCCAGATGTAGCCCCTGGGGTTGTTCAGTCAAAATTGAAATGACACCTGGCAAAATCGGACTCAGAACCTTGTGGTACTATTTTAAAGGGGACTAAATACCCTTAAATCTTTAAAACATTCGTTTTTTTTTTAAATATATGTTTAATCCTGATCATTTCTGAATAAAATAAAGCAAACCGCATGAAAGTATTCCGCTTAGTTCCGGAGATATTGATATTCTAAATATTTAATTACTGATCAAGTTTATGGTAAGAAAAAATTTAAACTCATTTTTTTTCAAAATGTAATTTTGCATCATTCTGCAACTGATATCTCAAAAACTATGAAACATAATTCCATGAAATTTTTAATCAGTGCATAATCGTGTTATTTTATTGCGTCTGAACTAGAATTATTGCAATCACTGCACATTTTGTTATTTTTTCAAGGGTAAATTAATGCAAAAATTTAAGGAAATTTTAAGTATATTTTGAGCAGTTTTAAAAAAAAAATTTTAAATATTTTAATGTTGAATTTTTTATGTTCAATTGTATTTTGAATTATTTATTTTAAATATAAAACAGGGATTATACATTTAAGTGTAAAATTAATTTCCTAGTTCTGCGCGCAAGCCAGTATACAAAAAAAAATGCTAAAAAACAAGGTATATCTAAAGCCTTTTTTAAAAAAAATTATTTAAAATTATTTTGAGAGTTGAAAATTTGTTTATTAAAATAAATATATAAATTTATCATATACATAAAATTTTGAAAAATTGGGAGTAAATTGAAATAGTAACAAAGAGTCAAAAAGTATGAAAATATGCCTTATTTCCTCGACTTAAAGAGTCGTGAGTCCCCTTAAACCGAAGCCGCACCCGTCAGCCCGCTAGCCTTAAGCCCGTCTGCACACAGAGCAACTCAAAAGAAACTGATAACTGACTCAAATCACAAACCAGTCCGTGATGAGTCGCAACCTATGTAATTGAATGGAGCCACGCACACGGCGCAACTGGTTACAAACCCGTCGGACGGGTTTGTAACCACTCAATTACATAGGTTGCGACTCATCACGGACTGGTTTGTGATTTGAGTCAGTTATCAGTTTCTTTTGAGTTGCTCCGTGTGCAGACGGCCTTAGGAACATGGTTTGGAATACTTCCAGCTAGGGGGCATTAGAAACAACAACGACATTTTTTTTAATGGGAAGACACCTCTCTTGAGAATGTTGGTGCTATGCAGGGCGCGCAGTAAGACAGGGACATTTGAATTATGACAAAGTTCGTTGAAGTTAAAATAATTTAATATGTACAGATGAATATGTACAAATGAAAAACATAATAGTGAGCCAACTGCTCAAAGAAATAATATGCTCGTACATGAAAAATATACTATATCCACACCTCTAACCGAGAGTGTGGGATTTACAGATGCCACAGACAGACACACAGACTGACTGACGGCCAAACATGGTCCGTTAAAAATAAGTAGTTTCATATGGCAAATACGTAAGAAAAAAAAACTATGGCGTCATATTTGCGATAGCCGAGAAGCTGAATACCATCGCATTCTTGCGATGTTTGAAAAGCTGACATCTCAACCGAATGTTAGGAAGTGACAAGATAAACAATAAACAAGGCGAATATCGCCACGTTAAGTACGCACCGCGCAATTTTCCTATCAGTTGGCTTCTTAGTTATGGGAACCCCTTATAGGGGATCAAACATCGCTACCTACGAGGGGACAACGCAGGAACATCCAATCCTTTTCCCGATTCGAACCCGAGCCCACAGTGTAAAAGCACATGACGCTAAAATCTATATGGTGTGGGCTATAATCTTAACCTCCGAAAGGAAACTTTTTCGCAATCGAAAACCTTATTGGCCTATCAGCACGGCTGCACCGTTTTGGGCAGGGGCTTTTCGTTGAAGATTTCGCGCGTCATTTCTAATTATACTTGTGGCACCTCATTTTCTAACATTCACTGTCTGAAAATCCTTTTTCACTGGGTCGGCCCAACGCAATTTGGGTCTTCTGCGACTGCGCTTTCCCTGGGGCTTTGGAGGAAAGATCTTTTACATAGAATTTGAGCCATCCATTATTAAGAGTTGAGCAGCCCAATTAGAATGGTTAATCCTAATAAATTTTATTATATCTTTGAAAAATCAATATCGGAAACTCCATGTGTGCAAATTTATAGGAAGGTTCACATTCCTTGCTTGTGAGATTTTTCCAGTTTTAAAGAACATTTTTCATGACCATTCATAGGGAGAACTGTATAACTCGTCGTATAACCTTCGTATATTCTCGTCCTATAACCTAACTGTATAACCTGTATAACTCGTAGTAGAGTGCTACCGAGAGATACATTTTAAAAGTGCGTAAAAGTTAATCAGTATAATCCCAATAATTTTAAAAAATTGTATACACAGATACTAGGTGTCTAAGCAATCAAATAATTTGTTCTTTGAAAGGAATCCGTTTAACAGAATTATTGTAACAGCCATAATTAAAACAGTAAAATGCCATAAGAAAGTGGGTAATGCATTTTTAACAAATGTACTTTTAAGAAATGCATTCCATATCATTAATTGCAACAATATCGGCATAGTAGTAATGAAACCTCATCCCAATTAAAAGTGGATTAAATGCTTTTATGTTGACATCATTTAGATGAATACAGTTATAAGGTATCAGAGTGTAGCAAATTTATCCATATTTCATTACTGTTACGAGTTATCATCTTTTTCAAACCGATATGTTCATTTGTTCAATAGTAAGTCCAAAGTTATAATGAGTTGGGTTGTTTTGCTAGCTCTAACCCAAGCCTGCATAACTCGAAATATGTGACCCACATTATTTTAAGGGAAGCTGTTGAGTATCCCTCCTATAGTGCCGATAGGTGGCGCTCAAGAAAAAGGGAATTGTTTTTCTGTTTTATTTTTATGTCAGAAAGGAACCGAACACGATTGCGTTGTAAACGTTAAAACAATGTCTGAGGCCGTCTGCACACGGAGCAACTCAAAAGAAACTGATAACTGACTCAAATCACAAACCAGTCCGTGATGAGTCGCAACCTATGTAATTGAGTGGAGCCACGCACACGGCGCAACTGGTTGCAAACCCGTCGGACGGGTTTGTAACCACTCAATTACATAGGTTGCGACTCATCACGGACTGGTTTGTGATTTGAGTCAGTTATCAGTTTCTTTTGAGTTGCTCCGTGTGCAGACGGGCTGACGGCTCCAAGGCCACATAATTCTTGAAAGTCTATGTAATTTATGTAATGTGCTTGTACAATAAATGTGAACTTAATGATGAATCTGACTTCGAATTAATGAGTTGATGCAGGATCTTTTAGAAACTGCCAGATAAAAAAATCAAGTATGTGACTCCTTTGAAATACCGATTAATTTAAAAGAAACAAACCTATTTTCGATAAAAGCTGCTGAGGAAGAAAATTATATCGATGGGAGAGCGATAAATATTTTGTCCAAGAAAAAATAAATTTCATATTTTAAAAATTCAATCAATATTAATATTCATTACTTATATATTATTTCCGAAATATTATAAATCTAAAAATAATATTCCGTATTTTTTAGGTTTATGATATTATGCGTCATCACAAAAGGTTTCATGGGCCATATGTTGTTCAGGCCTGCTAACCAATCAGCATGCTATTAGTGAAGCCAAATGCCAATAGAGTCGAAAAAATAAAGTCTCCATCAGCCAACAGGTTATAAAATTGCATAACCACAGCGATTTGGATTCATGTTCAGAATATTCCATTGGCATCTAACACGAGAAATGGGGAAAAGTTTTATAGATAAAGCGATTATATTATTAGTTTGTGTATGACAGTATTTGCAGGCAAAAAGACTGGTAAAAATAGTTTTTTTACGTAGGATTACGTTTCTCCATAACGGTCCTCTTGAAAGCAAAATTTCAGATGTCCTGAGTCGCGAGTTATAATTTTGGCAACGCGCCAAACCCAGTCGTGTATCGCTTGGGCAAGCAGTAAACAGTTAAACAGAAAAGCACTAGAATGCGTCAAAATTTTGACATACATACATACACACACACACACACACACACACACATATATATATATATATATATATATATATATATATATATGTTATATATATACGTACATATATAGAGATACAAATATACATAACACATACATACATGTATACGTACAAAAGAGATAAGCAACGATAAGTAATCCTATGGTAGTAACCCGCGGTAGTTTAGTTAGAAGAGACTACCTGAATTTTTTTTTTCTTAAATTCCGAAAATGATCTAGGGAATGTTATATTTACTCTACACAATAGCTTTTCCTGAAAATTTGCAGTATTATCAGATTTGAACAGTAAATTTATCTATGCAATGAAACATGTTTTACTTAATTAAAAGATATTATTATATTTAAGTTAATAATTATTTCTTCATATTTTATCTCGATTACAAGAAATAAAATCTCCACACCGTCATTTCAACAAAAAAGTCAAAGAAATTTATAATCTCATTCAGCGAAACTAAATTAATAACCTCTCATAAAGAACTAGCGAAGAATTAGAGCAGGTATTAAAATAGAATTCCATTCATAAAATCTTAAACTTAGTTTTAAATTTAGCCATAAAAAAGTTATTATCATCTCTTCTTTCAAAATTATCCTGCATCTAATAATTAAAATGCAGAAGCGGCGATATATGAACCTAATAAAATTCTTTATTCTAAGAAAAGAATGTGAAATATTTTTGGTAAATAAAATCTATCACTTCTCTTAGGGGGGAAAAAGAATGTTATCAGAATCAGTACTACTTTAAATAAAAAAAAATACTGCGGCCTTTTCATGGTCTTTTTAGAAACGCTCTAAAATTCTTTCAGTTCTTGTGCTTTTGCTTTTAAAATGAAAATTACTTTCCTGTTCCATGAACGCAATGGTACGATATATATTCATATATATTTTAAGCTATAAAGATACCGATTCTCTGTTTCTGGGCTTTTATGACTCTATAATTACATTATATTAGTTTTTAAAAAAGTTATTAAGAAATTTTAAAAAGCTAAAAAGAAATTAAGATAACAATAATGACGATTTAAAAAGTTACAATAATGACGTTTTAATCTTAACATTAAAATTTTAAGATTAATTTTCTATTTTTCTTTTATTGTTAGTTAATGATAAGATTAACCTCATTAAGAATATTAATTTCATAAATACGTTTCTACTTATTAATTAAAAATCGCAGAATGGGGGCGAAATTATAATCAATATGGATTTTTTTTTTCAATTAAAACTGATTCCAATTGTTACATTACTAAGCATAGAGGTGTAACTATTGAAAAGAAATTGCTTCGTCCAATGATGAAGCTCTCTAACATATTTTAAAAGCTTAGAAATATTTAATTTATTAGTACACAGTACTAAAATCATGTATTTACCGAAAAATAAACCATTCAGTCAACGTTTGAACATGGATTACTGAATATAATAATAACTTAACCCTCAAACGGTAAGGTGGTTTGAGAGGAAATAGATGGTACGGTCGGGTCGGATCCGACCCGATCTCTTTTTTGATGAGGCTTCTGTAGAAATAAGTACACAGTAAGCAATTTTGTTGAATAATAACATTTATTGATAATATTTTATATAAAATAAAATTATTTTTTGTAAAAAAAAATGACCAACGAATTGTCGTTTTGCTAAACAAAGAAAATCACTTTGGCATTTACATAGAATGCTGTATATATTAGGTCTAATATGTAATGTTGTCTACCTCGTTTTAGAAGTTAGTGAAACCAACTTTCCGAACACAAAAATGTGAAAAATAATATACACTGACATTTTTGGCCTTCAAAATCGAAATAAAAAAATTAAAACATGTAAAATAAAAAAATTTAAGAATTGACTAGTGATCATGAATAATGTTTTCAACAAAGACACTCGTATTTACATATTCCTATATCTAGTAGGGGGGTCTAATAGGTCTATCTGGTAGAGTTCCTTGTCAACTTGACCTCTTGCAATGAGAGGGGAGAGTACAGGAGAAGGAAGACATACCCTAAGGTCGAATCCGACCCCACTCTACCGTTTGAGGGTTACTTTCGTTTCAGATGATTCCAGTATCAACTATAAATCCTCCAAACTCGCTGAACCTCAATCCATTTGGAATGATAAGCAGATTTTTTAAAAATTAGGCAAAACAATTTTACGTGCAACGAGCATAAATGAATGTCATACCCTCTTAGAGCTATTTTGGCTTATTATTGACGGACATTTCCTTTCTCTTTTTTTCCAGTATAAATACACTGGTTATCAAAAATTAAGGAAAAGTCACAAAAATAGCGATTACTCAAAAAGTTACGCGTAGAATTTAATGAAACTTATACACATTATACAACACACGGGTAGGTATAAAATAGCATAAAAAGAAATCCCCAGACAATGATGGTGTTATAGTAACTAGCATATGTATACAATTAGCAAATCGGATGTGTCAGTTTGGTATAGGAAAAGTACCTTTAATATGGCGTATTATACCCCCGAGAAGCAATACAGCACATACAGCGATATGTGATGCTGTCAGTTATGCGGTCTATGAGTTCGGTAGGAAGTGAGAGCCATTGCTCTTGCAAAGCAGTTGAAAGCGTGGATAGGGTCCTAAGAGGAGGATTGGGAGCAGCTATACGTCGTCCTAAAGCGTCCCAAACATGTTCGATAGGATTCAGGTCTGGTGATCGAGCTGGCCACTCCGTGCCCTGAATTGTTTCCTGCTCAAGATGAGCATCCACGATGCGAGCCCTGTGCGGCTTCGCTTTATCGCCCTGTAGCACGAAAGCATCACCTGTTGCCCCAGCATAAGGGCGCACATAAGCATCAAGAATGTCATCTCTATAAGTGTGAGCATTCACATTTCCACGGGGAAAGACATGGGGGTCTGTGCGTCCACCAAACGAGATACCTCCCCAATCACAGACACTGCCTAATCCGTATGCATTTCTTTCAAGGATGTGTGATGGATGAAAACGAGTTCCAGGTTCTCTCCAAATCAAGATACGCCTACTATCGCTTTGGAGGCTAAACCTTGACTCATCCGTACAGAGATCAGCCCTCCATTGATCACGCGTCCAGTGGACATATTGACGTGCCCACTGCAAACGTTCCCGCCTATGACGTGACGTGGGCGGGAAGTAAATGGCTGGTTGACTCTCAAAAAGACCATCTTCGTGAAGCCTTCTACACACGGTTGACGTTGATACCAACCTTCCGGATCTTGCAGCGAGGGAGGAGCTGTTCAGGCGGAGTTCATACGGAGATGCGGTTCTAGTACTTCGTGCGCATAATGACAAATATCGGTCATCGGCATTCGTCGTAGCGTATGGCTATCCTTGGCTGAACCTCCTGGATGCCGAATCCGTGGTTAGAAATTGTTGCCAAAGTCTATGAACCACAGGCGGACTCACATTTAGCCATCTGGCCACTTCTGTCTGACTTGCCCTGTCTCTAGTCTCCCAATAGCTCGCCATCGCATTTCTTCGGTCAAATGATGCCTGGAGGTCATTGTTACAGTTTGGCTATGCCAGATGTCTAATCTGAGCCTCGCAGTGACAATTGTCGCCTTGCTCTGAGACATGCACTTTTATGCTCCTCGCAAATGACGTATTCCGACTGCAGCGCCACTATTTTGCATAATATTGTTCAGCACCTTTTATTTAACAACATATTCAAATTTTAAAGGAAAATAGCTATAGCGATTACTCAATAAGTTACGCGTAGAATTTAATGAAACTTATACACATTATACAGCACATAGGTAGGTATAAAATAGCATAAAAAGAAATCGCCAGACAATTATGGTGTTATAGTAACTATTATCTGTTTATAATCGCTAATAAACAGATAGGCCTAGTTTTGAACGTTTTATCCCTCTTTTTGTAATTTTTCCTTAATTTTTGATAACTAGTGTACTTTAAGACATCCAAGCGAGCATTTAAGATATACATTATAACTATCGTCATTAATAGATAAAAGTGAGCAATGGTTTAACTGGACTTCAGCCAAAAATTTTCTCAAATGAAATAGCTTTTCTAACTTTTAAAAATCAAAGTTCTATGGTGACGTGGCAATAGAATGTTTCACTTTGTGTAGGTGGTTAAAATCTCCAATTTTAAATGTCCATACAGATTTTTTAAAGTAATGGTCATGTTCTCTTGGAGCACCGTGTTTCATATGTATTAAATATATTTCCCTGTGTATTAAATATATAATTGATATTAATTGAACTAAGTGGCCTACTGATTTTTATTGTAAAATGGCCCGAGGTAGCCTAGTGGTAGGGCGTTGGCCTTTGTTTTGGGATACTCAGTTCGAATTCCGCAGAATGCGATTAAATACCTTTGTGTCTAGGTCGGATTTTGGCATGTTAAATCTGTTTATGAGGTCAGAGGTGAGAGAAAGTACGATCCCTCATGATATCTCTCCTGCGGGTTTTCGGTCACCTATTCGGTATCTCCATTGAAACCAACCAACGATTCTAGCGGTAAAGGCTGCTGTGTACTAACCGTATTGGATTTGCTCACCTCAGCGTTAACCTATGGAGAAAATGTGTCTTCTATTTACAGCTACATAAATGCCGATAATCCAATAAAAATGGTATTTTCAAGTAGCCTGAACTTTTATGCACCGTACAACAGAATTCCTTTTAGAAGTTTCATCCAAAGGAATTTAGGAGTGTTTTAAACACATTTGACCCTATTTTTCTCCGAATAATTTAAATTTTAAATATTATTTGCCTTCTAAAAAGAAAAAAAAGAAAAATATCCCAAAATGAAAAATTTCTTTTTCTATTACGGAGAACAATTTTTTAAAAAAATCTATCAATACAAGTCACCAATCGTTGAACACCTTTTCTTCATAGGTTAATATTGAGGTGAGCTAACCCAGAGGGTGAGTAAACACCAGCCTTAAAGTGCGAATGTCTTCATTGATAAAAGCCCCGCGTTAGCAAACAACAACAGATTTACTCTAAATGCGTTTCTATTTGTATCAGGCTGTAAGGACATGTACACATAAAGGGGAGGTTGTTTCTTGTTCCATGTATGTTGTCAAAAGTTAGGATAGGTCGATGATACGGAATAGGTTGAAAACAACTCCTACCATTATATAAGATTAGGTCGAGGAAAATGACTGGAATCTGCATATTTTCTCGATAGGGAATATTGTAGTTTCACCGGGGGGGAGTCGTATTCCGCCCCTTGTGGTGCTCAGTAGCTGTCCACATCTCTACGCCCTGCAGCACCCAGTGGGTCTGGTTAGGATTTATCCGGACAGGAGGCATTAGTAACAACAAACAAAACTCTTTCAAGAAGCTGGTAGATTTTATACATTTCTTCATATGAAAAATTTTATTAATTATTTTAAACATTTTGAAAATATCTCTCAGTTCTATTAACATTATTTATTTTATTTTATTTTATTTTATTTCTCAAATGCGGGGGCACTTGTCGTTTCCAGACACACGCCCGAATGTGAATTACCGGGCAGACAACGCCTCGCAGACACCAGAAATGCACTGGTCAACCAGCATTCGATGTTGACCAGTTGTGGTCAACTTCGAATGCTGACGGCCGCCCTAACTCCCACCGCGAGACTGTTGGGGGGCACGATATAGGCGCCAGCACTATCCCGTACGAGCCGGTCCCGTAACTTAGAACCGAGTCAAGTGACAAGACCGGAACACTTGACCCCGCACCTCAATAGGTAAATTTGAAAAATCAGTTCTATAAACATTCCCATAATGTGGAAGAGATAAACTGATCTAGTAGCAAAGAAATAAAGCATGATAAATAACATATAAGGTTAACGTATTCTGAAAAACTACTGAGAGACAAACAAACAGTGGTGTGGTATCGCATTAATTCAAAAAGCCTACATGATAATACTAAATTTCCTAACTCAATTCAACAATACTCGTCGATAAAAGTTTTATCTGAAACCTTAATGAGACAACACCTTTCTGTTTTCACTGGGACGTTAAACCATTTAACTCCCAATAGGCTGGATCGTCACAGCCAGAAAAGAATGTTCACAATTATTAACTACCTGACAACAATTTGCATTTTAAGTTTAAAATCTATATAGGGTAAGTATGCCTAATATGAGACCTTGCCTAATATGAGACCCCAGCTTATAGGACGTATAAAGTGCTGCCTGGACGTATAAGTAACACGCCTGGAGCGTAAAACAGTAGTCTATTGCATCATTCGTAATCGGTGAGTCAGTCGAGTGTTTGCAAGTGAGCAGAAAGGTGGAGTATTTTTTTCCTGAATGTGTGCTCGTCGACTTTTTTGCATCACCATTTTCATTGGCTGTTTTCACCTTTAAGGTACGACTCTTATTAAAACTATTAGTATTCGATAGGTAGCTATAAATGTGGAGTGTAAACACGCCTGTTTGTTTTTAAGCTAACATCAATCCTAACCTGAAAAAATCAATGGCGTGTTCAATAACATGGTCGTGCCCAATATGAGACCCCAAATCATGCCTAATATGAGATAGGATCTTATATCTGGCATTTTAGTTTTCACTCTCACAGCCTTGTTTCCTCTAAAGGTACAGATGAAATGACGCCCAGGCGAAATCCACAACCATGTAGCAGTAGTAACAATGAGGAAGGTATTGATCAAATAACAAGTTCAAACCAAGTAGGGCTCGTAAAGCCGATATTATCACATCATCGCCCTATAAATATAAATTGATTGATAGTATTAATAAAAGAACTGCAGCATATTCGAAAAAGACTTTGTTTCCTACAATAAAAAAAGGAATAGATCTAAAAGATAACAAATCAAAGGATAAACAAGGAAAAGGAGATCAAGATGAGAAAGAAAAGTATAAGGAAACAATAAAGGGAAAAAGAAAAGGCAAAGGGGTCCCTACAGGAAGGGGAAAATTAAGGATGGGTGAAAATGCAACACTAGTTAAAAAATAGAGAATGAATAAGCCTAATTATAGCTATGATGATCTTTGCTCATTTGAAGATGATGAAAAACTTTCTCTCCGTGACAGCAGTTATGATAGCATTGAGAAAAATGACGCTGAATGCCTCCTTTGTGGTTGTTTATTTTCAGAAGACAAACGGGGAGAGCAGTGGCCGCAATGTAGAAGGTGTTTCAGGTGGGCCCATGAAGATTCTAGAGCTGACGAACTTTTTATTTGTAAACAATGTGAAAAGTTTCAATCTAAAAACAAAAAGTAAACAAAACCCTTTAGTGTAAACCAACTAATTTGTTTAAAATGTCACTTTTCTTTTTCACCTATTAGTGTATATTAGTAACTGTTATCTGATTATTGTGTACAGTTTTGTTTTTACGAACTTTTCAGTAATTCTAATTCCTATTTAGAGTTGAAGAATGGGGGTCTCATATTAGGACTACTTTTTCAGACCCCAAAAATGGAGCATTTGTGTTTATAATTTCATGCACGAAAATTGTAAAGTTATTTTCAATTTTCTGTCATTGTTGTATGTAGTAAAATATATGTATTAAAAGGATATCAAGTTTGTATAATAATCGCTCACTTACTTTCCTAGTTATATATGAAAATAAAAAGGGGTCTCATATTCGGCATACTTACCCTATATTATTCATTAAGACAGTTTTCTAAACATATATCTCAGTTTATTTAATTTCCCTTAGACCGTTGAGTTTTTGCCTTCTGGTTCTTCCCCCAGCGTTGGGTTATTTTTTTGGCAGCGCATTTCTGAGGATCCGTGTTTTGAAGGGACGTTAAAAAAACTCGAGTTCTATACAGTTAAGTTATTTAAATCAAAATAAATAGTACAAAATAAGTGAAACATAAAATTTTTAAGAATACATATATATAATTATATAATGTACAGATTTTTTGGGTTATAAATTTCTTATAGTATGGTAAATTTTAAAGCAAGGTGATATGCATAAACCCACTTAGTCTATTCATCACTTAGTTCACTATTGTCTTTTCATCACTTTTGTCATCGAATAAATCTGAATATCACTCATGGAATCACTTGAAATGTCAGTTCCTTTCGAAAACCCAAAATTCCCGCCACTTTATACTGCATGTATTCTAAAAATAATCCCCTAAAAATCTACTTCTTATCAGGAGAAATGGTGTTCGAATGTCTTTAAAGTGCTGTCACCTATTGATGAATGAAAAAATCAGTTTAGAACGCGTTAAACGCTTTTGTAACCCGCAAAACATTGGAATATCCAGATGGACGCGTCCAGCGCGTTCGTAACACTGGGGGAAAGAGTCTGATGAACGCGCTGAGCGCGTTCGTAACGGTCTAAGGGTTAATTTCCTGGAACATACACATATATATATATATATATATATATATATATATATATATATATATATATTCCATAAAATCTTCTAAACATAAAACGTAAAGTTCACTAATTAATGATTATCATTTCAGATTATCATTAATGATTATCACTAATTAATGATTATCATTGGTTCAAAGAACTTCTTTGAACCAATGACAGTCTTTTAATTAGATTTCAGACAGCATTAGCATATCGCAGTCTGGAAGCACAGTGACACAACTACAAAAATTTATGTTTTGTAATTTAGATGTTGTTCCAATGTCTGATCGCAAACAGCTTATATTACAACAACGACGCAACTTCAATTCAGCGACGTAACACGTTACTACAGTTATGTCATTGTTCGTTTGATTAAATTTAATATTTACAAATCCCGAAACGCATAATACGCAAAATTCCCTATTTCGCAGTTGTGTCATTGTTCTTCCGGAAGATATTTTCGAAACTAAAATTTACAAATAAAGGGACGAGTGTACACTAACGATAATTCCAACTCACTTATTTTTAGACAAAATTATAATAATTATAATTTATTGCCGATTATAATAATTTATTGAAAACAATAAAAATATAATTTATTTTAAGTCTAAATTTTAGCTCTCGATAAAAGTAAATTCCCATGTAATGTATCCATCTGTCCTTAATCCAAAATTTCTAATATGTTCTAATATACAAATTTTTTTTTAAAAAATCTGCATTTAAAAAAAATCTGAACTTGTTTTCATAAAGAAAGGCAGTTTAGCATTCATTTAAATAATTTTTTATACAAGAATGAAATTATAGAAACTTTAAAGGTATCCAAATTTAACAACGTTATATACGGGGGATGGAACTTTATAAGTGGTAACACTGTTGTAGAGAGCCCCCACGCAGCAGAACTCAGGATATCACCTTACACCACACATACGTCACATACCTGCCTTACCCCAGAGCGAATGCGGTCTCCCCACAAACATCACACGCCTTCACAGTGACAGGTTGAACACAGCCATGTTTTAGTTACCGGTCTATCGTACGTAATAATTTGTAGCATCGTACTGATGGAAGTAAGATGCTTGTGCTTAAACTGTGGCTCATGTGTTTGCTCGCTGGGGCTGGGAATTGCTCTACCATCCCCCATATTCTCCGGTTCAAAGTCCTTGTGGCTTTGATCTCATCCCCAAGATGAAGGAACCTCTCCGTGGATTCCACCAGAGATTCTGCAGGCTGCAGACAGCTCCATTCGAAGGATCAACAGATCAGGTGTTGCCAATCGCATCCTGCAGAATCCAGAACGTTAGCAACGGGTGCTAAACAATGCTGGTTATTACGTTGAAGAGCTCTAAAAGCTTCACCCCTGTATCTTTTGTGTATTCTTTGTGCATACCTAGTTGTCACTGTTAAAGTTCCAGCCTATGTATTTTAGTTGCACCATGGTATAGTGGTTAGCATCTTGAGTTTCCACGTGGTGTGCTTGGTCATTCTTGTGTTGTGCCCTCATAGGAGCAATGTTAGCTCACTTAAATGGTGCTCTTATAAAAAAGTCAACATGATTTGGCGTTGTCGATGGGTGAATGTCAAGAAAGTGCCTTCCGCATTGGAATATATATATATATATATATGTGGGGGGGCACAGAGACACGGACACGGGCTCGATATGAAACGTTTAATTATCTCTAAATCTAGTCTAGGGGCATTATTTACAGTGGGGCAGCATTTACAGTTCGAAATTTAAAGGGGGAGAGTTCATCATAGCGGTCGCGTCTCTTGCTCAGTCGTTACTCGTTTAGCAGCATCGCGTCTTCTGGCTCACTCCTCGCTTCGCCACAGAGGGCGCTATCGTTGGTTGAAGTCGGAGCGTGCGACATCTCCACTTCGCATATATATATATACAACGTGACAAAAACAAACAAATAACATTCTTGGCCAGACGCTACAGCAGCCATTAAACACAAAGCACAAATACATCACCTGTCAAAATTTGCAAATTCTATAGCCATATGCATGATGCAGCATAGCAACTAACAATAAACATAGGTGCATTAACATTAAAAAAACTATAGGTGAGTTAACACCCAAAGAACAAAACTAAAAATACAGGTGAATCAACACCCAAAAGACAAAATGCTAAGCAATTAGACTGAAAAAACAAATAAAATCGATCCCCTTTCTTCGATTGGCTCTTCAGCCGTGGGTAAAGCAAAGAAAAGTAACTAAACGCAATGAAACACAAGTGGTTTCACCATGGTGTCATATTCAAAATAAGTTTTTAATTAAAATTATCATATAAAAATTAAATAACAAAAAAACAGAAAGATTCTTATGACACGATGGTCGTAGGTAGGGGCTACAAAAACAACCGCTCAAAAAAGCGACATATATAAAACGTATATATGCGTATAAACATATTATATATATATATATATATATATATATATATATATATATATGTGTGTGTGTGTGTGTGTGTGTGTGTGTGTGTGTGTGTGTCGAACTCGTTCTTCACGCCTATATTTTTAACCATTGTAGTCCGAAATAGTTGACTATACCATCCCATAAAACAGCAGTCGACTCCCAAAAATTCTCCATCTTCTATCAGCATGAGATGTGGCGAGTAGAACAAACATTAAACCATTATTCTTCTGAAATGTATTTATTAATCCACATTCTAAAACTCAGCTCCATATCCTTAATTATTTCCCATCCCTTTCCAAAATTCGTGGCCGCCAAGCGGCACGTCTTTCCTAGTCAGTCATCCCATTGTCTCTGAAATTTCAACCATTTGTGTCCAGCTTCTAGAAATACTGTGCATGCACACAAGAGCTCTTACGTATGCACACAACATGAGGCTGGGGTGGAGCTAAGCTATCAATCAAATCCAACCCTATTATCTATTTTCCCCGCAATGCTTCTTTTCGGATACTTCGTAAATTAGTAGAATTTAATTGATAATTCCGATTTTCTCTAGCAAACCCCCTTTTAAATTTTCTTACTGTTAGCCCCCCATAATAATTCCTTATATATATATATATATATTTCAGTGCGGATAAATTTGAGCTAATTTGCTTTATTCTTAGGAAATAAATGATTCCATTGAAATTGTGAATAATGTTAAAAATAAAAATATGAAAGATTCGGCAAATTATGAAAGATTTATTTTAGGTTACAACTTGTAAAAATACTTGCCGCAGAAATGACTAGTACATAATTGTGTTTAAAGAAATCCAATCTTATTGGATTACTCGTTTGCATAAACTTTGATTCATTAGAAGTATGATTGCCTGAATTAAAAAGGGGAACTTAGCATGCCAGTGAGCGAATTTTCTGAATGTACTTTTTACAAGCACTGTTAACTAATTACCTGTCACATTAAGGCTGCGTTGCACTTTCTTGAGGTAACATTAAAGAGCCTCAAATTCCATCAGACTGCAATCATGTATAAGTTCGTTTATGTTTATCTCACTCTTCTCCCATCAGTAACTGCATTAATGATGTCATTTGTTTGGAAACATTTTGAGACAATTCCTTAAAAATTTAACTTTCAGGTGTTCTAAATTACCATATATTAAAATACTTTCTCTTCCGTAATTTTAGTTGAAATCCCTATATGATCTGAATATTAAATGTATCCATCAGTGGCACAGTCTTTCACCCCATTACTTATGTTACAACTACAATTCTGCTTATAAATAAAATGACTGCTTATAAGCAAAACTACAATTATGCTTATAAGGAAAATAATAATTTGATATATACATTAGAAAAGTTTAAGAAATCAAACACATTTTATAAAGGAAACATTTTTCTGAACATGTATGAAAATTTTATTTTTATAATAGTTTTAAAACTCATAATAGTTTTATAAGTTTAAAGGAAATTCTTTTATTCAAAATAAAAAATGGTATAATAACTTTCAAGAAGAAAACGCATTTAAAAGTCCTTAACTATCCAAAATGTGAGCAATTTCCCGACAGCGGATTATTTTTTGCGCCACAGTTAATCTATATGTTGCTGTCCAAATTTTTCTTTTGTTCGTTCGAAGAACAACGTTGAAGTATCCTCATAATTTTAAAATTTGATGTACAAAATACGGCAGGCTCAATACATTATTTGAACCGGATGCAACATAGATTATAAACTGTTTAAGCGGAATTTTATCTTTTTATTTGCGAAGAAAAGTCTGGTAGTAACTTTACTAATGAAATGGCAGTTTTCCTAAACTTTCCCAACTTCTTTATGACTCTGAAACAATCCCGTACATCTATAGTATGTTAAAATATAATGAGATAATTAAACGGTTAATTTAAATTTAAGGCATTTCCGTCATACTTTCGAGTGAAGAAAGTAAAATATGTTACAAATTGCTTTCTAACTTAGGAAGAGTTTTATTTTCTTGAAATGTGAAAATTGTTATGTAGGGAAAAAGGTTATAATCTGTACATATTCTCACTGAACATAACGACTGAAATACTTCTGAATATATCAAATTAATGTAGTAAAACTATTTTTCTGTTGTTTACTATAAATTATTACATATCATGAAATGAATCAATATCTTTTCAATAAATCATGAAACAAACCAATTAAGAGAGTTTTCATCTTAACTTTCTTTCTTTGATATAGAAAGAGTTCAGCTTGGTTCTGTTAATTTGGTTTCAATTTGTTATTGCTATGGTTTTGAACCCTGTTTCTCGTCTGATCATACTCTGGGATTGTCTTTTATGTAGTTAGTAATCAATTATTGCAAATGTATATAATTTCAATTATTGTTATTCAGAGAATATTTAATACTCTATATAATGTTTTTTTTTTCTCCAATGTAACATTTTCTTTATAAATGTGTATGGCAAAGGATACAACCTAGCACCCCCACACACTTCTAGTTTATGCAGCAGGCCCATTTCTTCCCTTCAGATGAGATATTGGCCCCTAAAGAGAAACACCTTTCATCTTTCTTTCGTCCATCATGAAAGTTTGAGGATCGCTGTAGTCGTTTTAAAAACAATCTGCTTTCGTGTATATTTGTAAATAGTGTGACAGTTTTATAGTGTTAAAAAACGTAAGTCATTGCTCTTTAAAACGTGACAGTAGAGTTCGTTACATCAAAAGACATTGCAATGATTGCCCACTACAAGTAACGATTAATTTAATTCTCCAAAGGGAATTCGTCGGGATTTGCCGATAACCCTTTACTAAGTTTATCAGAGTCATAAATTTAGCACGAACAACCTTATTAATTAATTCTGTTGCATTCGCCATCAGAAAAGCATCGGCCTTGGAGTATAAATTTAGGTATCGAAAATCAATGAATAAACGAACTGTTCGTCCTTCTCGAACACGTACTCTACTAGACGTGAATAACCATCTTCTGAGCTTCCCGTGAGAACGAATTTTAACAAATCTTCTATTTGTCGGTCAAGTTCCTCCCTTAATATGCCTTCGGAATTCTGTAGGGATTCCAGCTCTTAGGATCCCTTTTGGGTTTCAGTTTTATATGGTTAAAGCGTTCTCCTAGATTCGTGATTATGGGAATATGTGGGACGAGAGCAGGCAGATTTTGCAAAATAAGTAGTTAAGATAAAATTTTGAATTTTCGTATGTGGGACGAGGGCAGGCAGATTTTGCAAAATAAGTAGTTAAGATAAAATTTTGAATTTTCGTATGTGGGACGAGGGCAGGCAGATTTTGCAAAATAAGTAGTTAAGATAAAATTTTGAATTTTCGCATGTGGGACGAGGGCAGGCAGATTTTGCAAAATAAGTAGTTAAGATAAAATTTTGAATTTTCGTAGATTGCTTCAACATTAGATAGTTGTGTTGTAAAATACGTAATACAAAGTTTAAAGATTTATAAAACATATTAATGAGTAAAAAAAAGTATTATGAAAGTTTTATTTACATATTCTTTATGCATAAAATTTAGAGACGATTAACTTTTTTTATCTTGAATGGTTTTTATTTTAAAAACAAAGAGTAAAAGGGGTTGGTAGGTCATTAACGGAATAGTTAAGAAATTAGCATGAGAGAGAAAGAGAATAAAGACATTAGTTTTTAATTAAGAAAAATTCAACCTGCTGAACACGCTCAAATTATTTATCGCGTATAATGCCTCTTAACTACATGCAATTTTTTTGGCATAAAATTAATAAAACAGCGAAAATAATTTTTCCTACCTCTTCAATAACTAATGCATTCAGTTCAGTTTGTAAGAGCTTTGCGAATAAACTTTTCATTAAAAAATACTTTTCACTAAGTTTTAATCAATAATCTTTTCTTTTGCTTTATACTGTTATTAATGGAAAGTCATTATTTTATCCGCAAAATTATAACTCGTCATCAGGATGTGTTTTTTGAAAGATATCAATGCTTATGCTACGTTCCATTTCATTATTTAGGAAATGGATCGAGATAAACTACAACTGCCAAAATAATCTAAATCTGCCTCCTCAAACTAACGTGATAAGAAAATAGAACCGAAATTAATTAGGAGAGCTGTGTTTTAATTGACAATGCTGTTTTAAGAACATAATTAGCGAATTATGTAAAAGTTTACGTGTACTTGAATAAAAGTAGTCAAGCAAAAATTCATTTTCACGCAAAATTCCCAATCTCGTAGCTGTGCCGTTGTTCTTCGGGTAGATATTTTCAAAAATGAAATTTGCAAATGAAGGGACGAGTGTACATTAAAGATAATTCCAAAATCACTTATTTTTAGAGAACTAGCACTTTGTAATAATCTATCGAAAATAAAATATATATATATAATTTATTCGAAGTTTAAATGTTAGTTCTAAATAAAAGTAACTTCACATATCGCACATCTGCTGGAAGAATGTTATATCTCAAAATAGCCATGTTTTCAGGAAGAGCTAAAGAAGATATATCTCGAAATTCCATTTCATATTTTATGATTGCCTATGATAATTTTGAGAAAACTTAGGCCGTCTGCACACGGAGCAACTCAAAAGAAACTGATAACCGACTCAAATCACTAACCATCCGTGATGAGTCGCAACCTATGTAATTGAATGGAGCCACGCACACGGCGCAACTGGTTACAAACCCGTCGGGTTTGTGCGTGGCTCATTCAATTACATAGGTTGCGACTCATCACGGATGGTTAGTGATTTGAGTCGGTTATCAGTTTCTTTTGAGTTGCTCCGTGTGCAGACGGGCTTATTGTTCGAATCACTTCAGAAGGCAAAACTACATACTATTAAAGTTGTTTTCAATTTTTAAAGCATGATTTTGAATTTTAATTGCAAGATATAACCTTCTTCTAGTAACTTCATTTTGTCAACTTGGACTTAAAAGCTTGAGGAAATACTGCCATATCTCTATGCCAATGCACAATCTATCGAAACTTTTCACAATACAAAGAAAAAAAAAACTTGATAACATGAAAAGCAGGTTAGAGAAAATACAAATTTATTTTCCAAATTAAAAACATTTATTTTCCAAATAAAATTTAATGAACATTTTAATACAACAACATTAGGCACTGACAAAAATCTTATTTTCATTCTTCGCGCATGAGCAAGTTCCCCCTCCTAGTTGTGGAAGGGGGTAATAAGCGCCGTCTAGGAGATTGTGTTGGTACTAGGCTTATAACATTATTCGAGAATGAGAAGCACTTCTTATACAACATTGTGGTGCAATTATCTTAAAATCGAAAATTTCGGAGATGTAATACTCGTCTAGGTGCGATTTAATGCATCTGTGGTTATTAATCCAAAATTTCTTACATCTCAAAAACTAAAATGTTTAAGGAAACATTGTGCGAGTTTTTGCTTTCATACTCAACAACGTATGTGTTTTCATTAGCAAACTCAGTAATAAACGCAAGTTTAGATAACATTGCTGTGGAAACAACAACGATTAAAGTCACGTCTCATTTTTTTTCCTCTTAAAATCTCCAATGTCATAAGAACCTATAATTTGTTGAAGTATTGAATATCCTCCCGGCGTTATAATGAAATTTCTGTGGTACAAAAAAAAAAGTGACCATAGGAGCTCAGTAAGGAATTCTGAAGCTTTTTACTACGAGGCACGTGAAGAAGTTATTTAAGTTTTATTTTCCTTCTGCGTGGGATTTAATGAGATCCTTTGTCACCTGGAAATGGTAAAGATATTCTTTTTACGAATAGTTCAGATTCTTTTCTTGTTAGGAGCCGAGTTTTATTGGGAGCGTATTTCTTTACGTGTCTGCGCTAGGCGATTTTAATTACTGAAATAATCATTATTTTCTTTCAGAGAACGGTAGGAAATCTGAAGATAATTGCTGTACACACGTCGGATATACCGCGGTATTATTATAAGAATGTGGAAGAAAAATTTACCGGTTTTTCAGCGGTGTGATGTGCGTCAAAGGTTTTTTTTTGTGGAATTCATTTATCTCTAAATATTAACAAATGATGCACGAGCTTACATATTATTAAGAAAGAAAATTGATGAATTCTTTTGTTAACGTTATCGTTCTCACGTAAAAAATCGCCTCGAGCACCCGCCAGCGAGTTTGAATGGCAGAAAATTTGGAGGAAATCTTCTTAATTCCGCGTGTAATTTTTTTTAACCAATGCGGAGGCACTTGCCGTGACGACATTCGCTTGTAATACACCGCAGTTTTTCTGACCATTTTATTATGGGGGCACCATATAGGAGGTCCAGCATTACTCCCTATGAAGGGACGACACAAACGGAGGCATCTTAGTGGCGCGACGCCGGGATTCGATCCGAGCACCCTCAGCGTCGTAAACCAGCGCGCTGTACCACAAGGCTGCCACAAGCCCTCCGCGTGTAAAATTATAGTAGTGGAATTTAATTCATGGGAATATTGGGCGATTCTATTTCAACGTTAGGTTATTCGGTGGTGGGAATTTCAGGTAGGAGAATTTTTATAATCTAGGAGTTACACGACATAGTTTGTTCTTATAGTCGTCAACAGTATGCTTAAGGCCGTCTGCACACGGAGCAACTCAAAAGAAACTGATAACTGACTCAAATCATAAACCAGTACGTGATGAGTCGCAACCTATGTAATTGAATGGAGCCACGCACACGGCGCAACTGGTTGCAAACCCGTCCGACGGGTTTGCAACCAGTTGCGCCGTGTGCGTGGCTCCATTCAATTACATAGGTTGCGACTCATCACGTACTGGTTTATGATTTGAGTCAGTTATCAGTTTCTTTTGAGTTGCTCCGTGTGCAGACGGGCTTAGTTTCGAAATAATTAATTCCAGTTTGTCGGTTTAGCTACAGTTCTAATTTTTGACACTGTCCCTTTAATGACTCCAGATCAGTTCCGTTAGGTTGAAAAGCAGCATTCATATCAATATTCTTCCCTGAACTGTCAATAAAAATTTAAAAAACAGTAGGTTAAAAATTACTGCTAACCAGAACTTTCTTAATTTTTTTTCGGTTTTGGAACTCGCTTATGTTTACAAGTATAGTTAACTTATATAACTAACTCTATAAATTTCATAGTATAAAACTCACTAATAAAGACTAAGGAATCTGGGTAAGGGAGAAAATGTGTTTTAATTTTAAATCCCAATAAAATTTCTTACAATCTGTTCATAATTGCGTAAAACTACTTAAAATATTTCCCTCCGGATGCATTATTTAATAAATACATATTTTTGAGAAGATACATTTTCCAATAAAATGCACACCATCCCATCATGTAAGCAGGGATTTCACTGACGAAATTTTTAAACGTTCTCATTTAAAGAAATGTTTTGTTCTCTGACCCGAAAGATGACGTGGTTTGGGTACTACACTTCTGTACCAGATACTGAAGGCTCAAGCCCAGAGGCATGCATGAATATCTATAGTCATTTGAAATTAAATTTTAGCTTCCTATCTTGATCAGTTAGGTTTTTTTTAGCTCAGGATGAGTGACCTCTTGAGTAATTACTGTAACAAACGTCCACAGATATTAGTGAAACAAAAAACAGTCCCTTTTTTTTACAGTCATAACTATATCTCCAGACAGAATAGACAGACTAATAGGTAGTAAATACTAGTATTTAAAAGTGATAGCGCAAAATGACACTTTGAAGCATGTCATAGCTTTATATTGCATACTCCCATTTCGTA
This sequence comes from Dolomedes plantarius, assembly GCA_907164885.2. Lineage (NCBI taxonomy): Eukaryota > Metazoa > Arthropoda > Arachnida > Araneae > Dolomedidae > Dolomedes > Dolomedes plantarius. The sequence continues at coordinate 6,000,332 of OU015495.1, forward strand.
CTTGAGTCGCGTGAAAGTTGGTTTTTTTTCAACTCGGCAGGTACATTATCTTTCTACATACGTCCACTCTACCACGATATTGTAGGTTTCATGCAATGGCGGTGCCGTTGAAGTGAACTAACATTTAGCCTCAGTTCTACCTCAATTTAGACTGAGAATCTCCAAGAGCGACATTTGGGAAGGGGGTTCTTGTACACTCCTCTCTACAAGTAATCCACTCGAACACAAGCTGCCGGTTACGATAACTTACAATCAGGACTTTCATCAGAATAACTTGTAAAAGAAGAGTAAAAGTAAGGCCGTCTGCACACGGAGCAACTGAAAAGAGTGGTTACAAACCCGTCGGACGGGTTTGTAACCAGTTGCGCCGTGTGCGTGGCTCCATTCAATTACATAGGTTGCGACTCATCACGGCCTGGTTTGTGATTTGAGTCAGTTATCAGTTTCTTTTCAGTTGCTCCGTGTGCAGACGGGCTTAGTGTTAGCATTATTAACGTTAGTCGTTCATGTGGAATTCAAGTATCAATATATTTAGCATTTAATCGTTAATATATGTGTCATAGTCAGGTTGTCCTCACAAATATATGTTGTTGTTTTAACTAACGTCCCTTGGCTGGAAAATGCTAACCAGGTGCATTGAAGGCTAAAGGACAAAGATATACGGCTACTGTTTGGCTAGCTTATTAGGCTCCATAGCCATTACGCACCATATAGCCGGAAGGCCTACTTTTTGGCCGGTTCCACTACCATGTTGACCGAGCACCCCACAGGGTGCGATATCTAGTGGGATCGTACTCTCCTCGCACTTCTACAAACCACACGAAGGAACTTTCCGGCCTGCACATTGAACGTGCTCACACCCGGCTTAAGCACGACAGCAATCAGTTGCAATTGCCGGGATTGGAACCGAGCACACTCAGTGCCAAATACCGACGCGCTAACCACGGATTTGATGCACTCACAAAATGTATGTAACCAACTAGCTGAAAACCCGCGCTTCGCTACGGAGTACATTCAAATTAAATACAACGGTCAACGTATGCAATTTATGCCAAAAAATAAATATATATATTTATAATAAATGCGATGATCAATGTATACAATTGATGTAAAATATATATCTATCCATATATATATATTTATAAAAAAATCGTAAGGGATATGCATTTTTTTGGATAATATCCAATCGTCTGCTGCATTAGAAAGAGAAAAAAAATATTTTTTTGTCTATTTAGTTGTTACGCATGTGACGATAAATTTATTGAAAGTACCAGAAAAAGAAATCACGTGATCAGCATTTAATAAATTAAATTCTAAAAATTAATCTTTAAAAATTCACCAAAAATCAGGAAATGGAGGTAAAGATTTGAAAAAAATTTCATTTTGAAGGAATTTTTATGATCTTTCTCGTGATATAAATTTTATAACCCTCAATGTATTATTTTAAATGCAAACGTAAAAAAAGTTTAAAAAACAGCTTAAAAATTTAATTTAAAAAATTCTAAGAAGAATTTTTGAAAAATATTTCTTAGTGCACCCCTACACTATTAGAAGAATCGCCATGAAAAATTTCAGCCCTTTAGGTCCAGCGGTTTGGTCTGTGCGTTGTATGTCAGTCAGTCAGTGAATGAATGAGTCAGTTACGGAACTGTTTTATATATATAGACTAGCTGAAGTACCCGGCATTGCCCGGGATTTTAACAATATTTGTTAACCAAAATCAACACAGTATAAATAACATAGAAAAAGTATATGTGAAATGTTATACACATCTCAGAATTCAGGAATTTCAGCCTTTCATCATTGAAGCACTAAAATCTGAAAAGTAAAAATGTCAAATTGTCTAATGTTTGCTAACCAAAATTAATTTAAAACTAAACACGTATTAAATAACATAGAAAAAACATGTGAAATCTTATACACATGAATAAAATGAAAACCCAATAAAAAAATATATAAAATTATAATAAACTCCTCAGAATTCAGCTAGATTTAGCCTTTTATCATTTGGGCATAAAATGAAGCTGAAATTACAGGTTTAGCTGAAATTTCCAATAGAACCATGATATGACTCTAGCGTTGCCTCTTAAAAAATGAAGTGTTTGATTGAGGGCTGCAAACCATTCAACTCCTCTCCACATTAAACTCCTATAAACATCCTCTACATATTAAATTCCTTTTCTCTCCATAATAAACTCCTCAGAATTTTGGTAGATTCAGCCTTTCATCATAGTACCACTAAAACCTGAAACATCCTCTCCAGAAATATAAATTTATTAATTACAATAATTAAACTCACGCAAATGTATGAATTACATAAGTTTTTTAACCAACATTTGAATAATTCGTAAATGAAAAAGCATATGAAAATAAAGATAATAAGAACTTCCGGAATCGAAATTAATTACCCTTAATTTTTAATTAATAAAAAACCAACATAATATGAATAAAAACGATAGTTGTTTAAAAGCATATGAAAATAAAGCTATTATAAAGATAATAATAAAAAAAGCATATGAAAATAATGCTCGCGTATGAAGTTAACTTTATGATATAAAGATAGTAATAATAATATAAACCGCGTGAATAAAATATTTATCTTTTCAAGCGAAATAAATTAATTTTTAGAAAAAAACTACTTTTAATCGAGAAATTAAATACATTGCACAAAATTTTGATTTTACCAACTTTCTACCCTACAATTTACACCCTACTTCTTTGAAGTTGGGTCTTGAAACATCCTCTTTGAAAAATTTACACCCTACTTCTTTTAAATAGGGTGTAAATATAAAGTTTTAACAGCGAATTGAATGCCAGTTAAAAATTATTGTTGTTTAAAATCATATGAAAATTACGCTATAATAAAGATAAAAAAAGCATAGGAAAATAATGCGTGCGCATGAAGTTAACGTTACGATATAAAGATAGTAATAATAATATATATATATAAAACAGTTCCGTAACTAACTGACTGACTGACTGATTGACTGACTGACATACAACGTACAGACCAAACCGCGGGAAATAAAAGGGCTGAAATTTTGCATGGCGATTCTTCTTATAGTGTAGGAGTGCACTAAGAAAAATTTTTGAAAAGTTCTTAGATTTTTTTTAAAATTAAATTTTTGAGTTGTTTTAGTAACTTTTTTTTTAAGTTTGCATTTAAAATATTAATAATTTGAGGGTTATAAAATTTATATCACGAAAAAGATCATAAAAATTCCTTTAATATGAAATCTTTTTCGAATCTTTACCTCCATTTTATGATTTTTGGTGAATTTTTAAAGATTAATTTTTAGAATTTAACCTTTTACATGCCACACTATGATCAAGGAATAAAGTACCATATTTTGCTGCTTAACTTTCTTCGATAACTTCCAGGAAGTCGGTCCAACAGGTGTACTCCACTCATTCCTTTATTATATAATTTTATAATGTGAGGTTAAGGAAAATCAACTTTTATTTTAGCTCGGACATATCTTTTTGCTCTTCCTAATGGTTTGTGAGTGATAAAATTTGATGTAATAGTTACAACAAAACTATCGTTCCAATGGCACATATAAACTTCTCCATCGCATCGGTAATCAAACTCTCCACGTTGAAATTTCGATATTTCTTTTGCTGTTTTAAGAGAACATTGTCCCGTTCTGGAATCTCACACTGTGCCGATTGCCTTAAAGCCTTTGTTAGATAAATCTGTCAGCAGACTGTACGATGTAAAAAAAGTTATCGAAAAATATTTTGCGTTTCTCTGGATTGTCAATAAAAGATAATAGTTCGGAGACGACTTTTGATCCAAGTGGCAAATTTTCATTTTTCGAACTTTTTCCACCGTAGATAGACATAGCATAAGGATAACCATTTGCTGAGCAGATCATCCAAACTTTGAAACCAAAGTGAATTGGCTTTCCACGTATGAACACCTTAGCCGAACGATGTCCATAACACGGAACCATGGATTCATCGATACTCATATTTTCATGAAAAAAATCCAAATTGACGAAAATTTTTTCCAACCTCTTTATAAAAGGGAGAAATTTTCCCTAATTTATCGCCTGGTTCCAATTTACTATTATCAACAATGTGGAAATACTTTTTTAACATCCGAAATTTATTTCTGGGCATTGTATTGTTAACAATTAGGATATGCAAATCTTCCTGAGAGCTCCAATATGTATTTTCATCAGGTACTGAGTGGTAGCCACTAAACAACAGTAATCCAAGAAACTGCCGAATGTCATTTGCGTCGACGCCTAAAGAGTCTCCTTTTTGTAGGGCATACAGCTTTGTAAGTTCGGCTGAATTTTCTAAGTAATCAGACGGCAGAATCACTGATTGACGGCAGAATCACTGATCACGTGTGATATCACTGCTTTTGTATATCGTTACATGCCAATGTTCCTTTTTTGGAACATTGCATTTTACGCAGTCTTGAGGAAATATTTCTTGTTTATTTTAATTTATTTTATTAACTCGTTAAACTTGTCCTTTGCAAGTACGATGGGGAAATTTTTGGGTGGATATGAATTTTTAGGAATTTTATAGATTTTTTTTTCTTACGTACTGTAAAAATTGTGAAAAAAGCTGATTTTTAGAAATTTTTCTACGCTAAAATATTCATATTTGAAAAAAAAGTCAAAAAATCAATCATGCCTTCTATAATATACGGTAATTTTTTCAAACTGACAGATATCACAGTTTATTTTTAAAAAAATATTAAACATGGTGTTCCAAAAAAGAAACATTGGCATGTAAAAGATTAATTTATTAAAAGCTGATCACGTGATTTCTTTTTCTGTTACTTTAAATAAATTTATCTTCACATAACAACGAAATAGGCAAAAAAATACTTTTTTTCTTGCTAATGCAGCAGACGATTGGACATTATTAAAAAAAATATTAAAATAATGTAAAAGATATGTTCCTCAAATTGTACTACATTAACTGTACTATATTCTTTAGTATGTCCTATGAGATTTAATTTGAATATTTTCTTCTACATTATTTTGTCTATAAAAATATCCCTTACGATTTTTTTTATTAATATATTTTTTTGTTTTTTTACATCCATCGTATACATTGATCGCCGTATTTATTATATATATATATATATATATATTGGCATTAATTGCATACAGTGACATTGTATTTAATTTGAATGTACCGTTCGTTTAGGAACACGTTTAGGAGGTGTTGGTTTATAGAATACTAAAAGTTTAAAATAGTGGCGCCATCTATTGCAAATCTGTGAATCGAAAATCGCATCCTTCAAAAATTGTTAGTTATCCTAATTGTTAGCAATACAATGCCCAGAAATAAATTATTGATGAATGTTTGTTAATCAAAATCATTTTTAAAACTAAACACAGTATAAATAACATAGAAAAGATTTAGCCTTTATCAGTGGAGCAAAAAATTCTGGAAAGTAAAACATAAAATATATAAATTTATAATAAACCTACCAAAATCCATTAAAAAATTAAACACAGTATAAATAACATAGAAAAAAAAGCATACGAAATGTTATACACATTAATAATATGAAAACCAATTAAAAATATATAAATGTATAATAAACTCCTCAGATTTCAGCTATATTCGGTCTTTCATCATAAAAAAGCTGAAAAAATAAATAAATAAAAATAATTTAAAAAAATAATAAAATAAAATAAAAATAAAAATTTAAAAAATAATAAAATAAAATAAAGATAATAATTAAAAAAATAATAAAATAAAAGCTGAAATAAAAAAGCCTTTATAAAAAAGCTGAAAATACAGGTTTAGCAAAATTTGCACGATCTCGTACTCGAACCCGAGTCTTACGGGGTACCAAATGAAGCGGTTTAACGACTACGCCACGATTATACACAAAATTGGTGAGTAAAGTAAAAAATATACGCAATGAGTTTTTTGGAAAATTGCTATGGGTTGGTGAATATACATACATTTATGGAGTAAGAGGAGTTTTAAGTGAGAAATAAGTTAGCAGGATAGAAGCATAGTCTTTAACTCTTCAATAGACATAAAGATATAAGCTAGGGGGATTGCAGTAGCGATTAAAAAAGATCGTGACACTTAGCGTGGTTGATTCGAATTTTCCATCGCGTGTGAGAGTGTCAATATGCCGTTGGATCCGATTTATTTTAGAGTATAAAATCTGACTTGAAAGATTATTATTTTCATTTATTATTCTGGTTTAATATATAACTTGAAACTTTTTGATTTTATTTATTTTTATCTTTTCGCTCGCTGTTTGCCCGCTAACCCTAACGTGGACGCCATATTCAGAGGGGTGATTCCACAAAGTGTAACAGCTTACAAATTGTTGGTTTTTTATTAATTAAAAATCAACGGTAATTAATTTCAATTTTTGAAGTTCTTCAGACCCTCGGCTGTTTTTAAAGACGTCTGTATGTAAAATTTCACGATCGTTGCTCCTAAACTGTGGATTTCTATACAATTACAGAGATACAAACATTCATTTTTATATATTAGATTACTAGTTTTCCTTTCAGCTATTTTCTGTTTCATTGTACCTCAGATTACCGAATTTAAAATTCGTTACACTTGAAGTGAATCCTCAATGAAAAATAAGTAAAAGTCGCATTCTTAATGCCATATCCGGTTACTGGATTCACTATATGTATGTTATATACGAAATTATACAAGGATATTGAAATAATATGGAAAGATATTGTGGCAACAGAAGAGATCTCGCCTTACGCAATGCGCATTGTGCTTGCGCATAACCAAATAGAAGAGCTGTGTGTGTTCTTCCGTCGCCATTTGGATACGAATAAAGTTAGTTGTTGTGTTTGACTATCGATGTATTTCTTTCCCGAACCGACTGATATTTAAGTACGCAACATTTGGCATCCCTGCCGGGACATGAGTATTATTCCGATAGTCAAATTAAGTTAAATTTAAATACGAACTAAAATACGTTTTATTAAGAAATGGAAACGTCAAAACCAGCGAAACCGTATGAGAATTTTGACAACGCCAGACAGCATCGAAAGTCATGTAGAGCATCATTTACAAGAACTGTAAATAAGTTAGCAGAATTGATTGCTGAAGATAAACCTGACTTAGATAACATGGAAATGCTGTTGGATCAATTATTGGAAAAACAAAAAATGCTAAGAAGTGCTCAAGAGAAGTTTTTAGAATTATTGCAATTAAAAGGCTGCACGCAAGATGAATACGATAAAGAGTACGAAGCAGCCATGGATTATTACGAAAAGGTATCTGAGATCAAAGTGAAGTGCAACAGAATTAAAGCAAACCTAAATATGTGCGCCGAAAGTGATAAGTCTTCAGAAGCAAGGACTGTTGCAAAACAGAAATTACCAGAAATTGAGCTTATGAAGTTTGATGGAGATCCAAGAAACTGGCTCACCTTCTGGACTCAATTCAGCAAAATTAATGAAGATAAACGAATTGATGTGCGTGACAAGTTCCAGTATCTATTGCAATCTACAAAGCCCGATTCAATAGCAAGACAAATTATCATGAGTTTTCCTGCAACTGAAACAAACTACGGAAAAGCGGTCAGCTACTTAAAGGAGAGATTTGGCAATGAAAGTACTTTAATACAGATTTACGTGCGTGAACTATTGAAGCTTGTTATAAAAGACAAAACACAGATGAACTTGATGGAACTACACGATAAACTACAAACGCAGTTACGTGCATTAGAGTCCTTGGGCGTCACTCAAGATAAGTTTGCTTATATGCTCTTTCCCCTCATCGAATCAGCACTCCCCACGGATTTAATAAAGATATGGGAAAGGCAGAGAAACACTTGTATTGAAACAGGTAAGAGTGATTTAGATTTATTAATGGATTTTCTAAAAAATGAGGTGGAAACGGAGTTCAGAATTAAAATGACTCATGATACTTTTAGTTCAGAAAAAACTAATGTTAAGAAAAATAAGTACTCTGAACAAAAACTTGGTATACCGACTACATGTGAACTGCTTAATGCTAATATTAAGAGTAGTAGTAACGCTAGTGAAAATTTAAATAAGTTTAAAAAGTTTGAGTGTATTTTTTGTGAGAAATCACATACGTCAGAAAATTGTAATGAAGCATCTTCAATGAGTTTGGATTGTAAAAAAGATATTGTTAGAAAAAAGAATGCTTGTTTTGTATGCTTGAAAAGAAATCACAGGGCTAATCAGTGTAAGTCAAAGCATAGGTGTCCCATTTGCAAAAATCGACATTTCGTGATTTTATGTCCAGATTTAACAAATAGCAAAGTTGATAATGTCTCTAATGTAGAGGGAAGTGAAAACAAAACAAGCACTCTTAACAATCATGTTGATATGTCAGATGTAATTTTACAAACTATTGTTGTAAGAATTCAGAATGGTTCCAAGCAAATGCTTATTCGAGCTGTTTATGATAGTGGGAGTATGAAATCTTATATTTGTGAAGATGTTGCTCAAAGTATGAAATGTAAGTGCATTGCAGAAACAAAAATTAAGCAATCTCTGTTTGGTGGTGTTGAAACCCCTGAAAGCGTATATAGAAATTATTTAATTGAATTAAGTGATATTGATGGTAGAAATAAGTGTAAATTACAAGTACTTGGTCAAAACCGTATTTGTTCTGAAATTAAACAGGTTCCATGTGGTCCTTGGTTGCATGAACTAAAGTTACGTGGAATAAAATTAAATGATTTGGAAAATAATAAATTGGGGGTTAATAAAGAAATAAAATTGTTAATTGGTGCAGACATTGCTGGAAAATTGTTAACTGGAAAAATTGTGAGTCTCAAATGTGGCATTACGGCTATAAATACAAAATTGGGATGGACTGTTATGGGAAAATTAAATGCGAATCCTGGCACTGAGCCAAATTCTGAGAGTTCAGCTTCCCTTATTTCGTCTCTGCTTGTAAAGGATCGTTGTATAAGTAATCTTTGGAATCTGGATGTTTTGGGGATTGCAGAACCTTCGCTAAGCAAAACTAAAGCTCAGTTACAGGAGGATACGCAGAAATATTTTGAAGAGACTCTTAGTGTAAACAGTGAGGGGCGATACGAGGTAGCATTGCCTTGGGTTCATGACAGTTCACTTTTACCCGATAACAAAATAAATGCTGAGAAATCTATGTTAAGTGCCAAAAGAAAATTAACAAATTCTGGAAAATTTAACGATTACTGTAATGTTTTTGAGGACTGGTTAGCTCTTGGCATAATTGAAAAGGCACCAAATGATAAACTAAGGGGTGTTCATTATTTACCGCATAGGGCAGTGATTAAAGAAGCTAGTACTACGAGTATTAGGCCAGTTTTTAATGCTAGTTCCCATTTACCAGGCTTCCCATCATTAAACGAGTGTTTGTCTACTGGACCAAATTTAATTGAAACGATTCCATCAATTTTAAATCGTTTTCGGATGAATTACGTAGGTGTTACCTCTGACATTGAGAAGGCGTTCTTGCAGATCGCAATCAGAGAAAAGGATCGCGATTTTTTAAGGTTTCTTTGGTTCAGTCGAGAAAATCGGGAACTGGTGGAGGGATATCGGCATCGAAGGGTAGTGTTTGGCATTACGTGCAGCCCATATTTATTAAACGCAACTTTACAGTATCATTTGAGTAAGGTTCCGGAAAATTTAAAGCACACCGCAGATATACTGAAAACAGCTTTCTATGTAGATAATTGTGTGACAAGTTTGAAGTCTGAGCTCGAAATGAAAAGGTTTTTCTTAGAATCAAAGGCAATTATGGCTTCAGGTCATTTTAATCTAAGATGTTGGAATTCGAACTTAAGTAGTGAAATATTTGAAGAGGTTTACTCCACAAAGGAAAGTGTACCTCTCTTGGGCCTTGTATGGAATACATGTACTGATACGTTATCATGCAAAGTGGAAGAGGCTATCGATACCCCGATCACAAAAAGACTGGTTTTAGCCGTAACCAACCAAGTATTTGATGTTATAGGCTATACGGCTCCAGTGGTGTTAATTGCAAAATTTATTTTGCAGGAAACCTGGAACTTAAAAATTAAATGGGATGATGTCCTTCCTGATGATTTAGCCCAAAAATTTAAATTATGGAATAAAAGATTGCATTTGCTTTCAAGTATAAGTATATCTAGATGGTTCGGTCTCCAATCCACTGATGAATCAATAAGCTTACATCTTTTTTGCGACTCCAGTAAAAGGGCATATGGTGCATGTGTTTTTTTAAGAGTCGAAAATGACAATGGGGTCAGAATTAGTTTAGTGCAGGCAAGATCTAGAGTAACCCCTTTAAAACCTATTACCATACCTCGCTTAGAACTTTTAGCTTGTAGTATAGGGGCTAGATTGTTATCTTCCGTACTCAAAGATCTTAATTTAGAGGGGGTAAATATTTATTGCTGGACTGACTCGACAACGGCTTTATGTTGGATTCAACGAGATCAAAATTGGGCAACATTTATTCATAATCGCGTTCTAGAGATTCGTTCTTTGACCTCTAATGCAATGTGGCACCATATCTCAGGTTCTCTTAACCCCGCCGATTTACTATCTAGAGGATGTTCTGCAGAACATTTAGTTGAACGAAAATGGTGGGAGGGACCAGACTGGTTGCGCGAAAGGGAAGGAGATTGGCCGAAGTCGTATGAGGACCCAAATGAGGACTTAATCAATGCTGAAATTCGTAAAACTGTTCTCGTGACATTGGTGAAAAATGATGAAAATCATAAATGGTATTATAAATATTTTTCTTCGTTTAAGAAAATTGTAAGAATGTTATCTTGGATTTTTAGATTTTATAACAATGTAAGGAAATTTGACAAAAATCTCTCAAAGGACTTATCTGTGCATGAAATGGAAAGAGGAGAGAAAGCGTTAATGCTACTGATTCAAAGGGAATCTTTTAAGGGAGAAAATGATGACAAATTAAGACAACTTAGACCAATAGTTGACTGTCATGGTCTTATAAGAGCTCAATCAAAGGTTGCTTATAGAGATGATAAATATGATTTTAAGTTTCCTATCATATTACCTTCTGATCATCCTGTTGTAAAATTGTTAATAATAAGTGTGCATAATGATTTATTACATGCTGGTACTTCATTGTTAATGTCAAAGTTACGAGAAAATTTTTGGATTTTAAAATCACGTAAGACAATAAGAAATTGCATAAGAAAATGTGTAAGATGTCAAAAATTCAAAGCTAAAAAATGTGAGACAATCCCAGGAATTTTACCAAGTGATAGGGTTCGCGATGCATGTATGTTTGAAATAGTAGGATGTGATCTTGCTGGTCCATTGTATTTGAAAGATGGTCGAAAATCATATATTGTACTTTTTACTTGTTCTGTATATCGGGCCGTCCACTTAGAATTGATAACTTCGTTATCCACTGAAACCTTTTTTCAATCTTTAAGGCGTTTTATCGCTCGTCGAGGGCGACCTAGGACCATATACTCAGATAATGGAAAAAATTTCAAAGGTGCAGATAAATTTTTGCGAGCTATTGACTGGGATGGTCTCCGTTTTAAGGCTGCAGAACAAAAAATTGAATGGAAGTTTAATCCTCCATCCGCAGCCTGGTGGGGCGGATGGTGGGAACGCTTAATTCAAATTGTAAAACAAATCTTAAGAAAAATATTGGGTCAAGCTTGTCTTGATTACGAGGAATTACTTACTGTACTGTGCGACTGTGAGAGAGTTGTTAACTCCAGACCTCTTACCTATGTATCAGAAGACATTGATGATGACTTTCCTATAACCCCTGAAAAATTCTTGCACGAAACTCCGCATTCAGGTGTACCAGATATTGATAATGTGGATAAAGTGAAATTGAGTAAAAGAACAAAGTATTTGCAAAGGCTAAGAGAAACATTAAGAGTTAGATTCCGTTCAGAGTATTTAGGGCAGTTACGGCAGCATGCCTTAAAATGCTATAAAAACAAACCACTTAAGGTGGGAGAAATTGTCCTGCTTGAAGATACTAATAAAAAACGTTCTTTTTGGAACCTGGCTCGTGTTTTAAAGGTTATACCTGGTCGAGATGGCCAAATAAGACTAGCGCTTATAAAAACTAATAATTCAGAATTATTAAGACCGGTTCAAAGATTGTACAGATTAGAACTGGAAAATGCAATAACAGACGATTATGACGAGCCTACGCCTTTAACAACTAGTAGTGGCAGAATTGTTAAAACACTTTTAAGGTAATTTTGTATTCAGACTATTTTATTTCAAAATTCACTTTACTCGGTTTCACTTCTTTTTATTATGTGTTCAAATGTATGTTATTTGTATAAGTATTGTAAGCTATATATATCATTCTGTGTATGTTTATTTTGAGTGTATAGTTACCCACTCAAAAGGTGGGAGTGTATGTGGCAACAGAAGAGATCTCGCCTTACGCAATGCGCATTGTGCTTGCGCATAACCAAATAGAAGAGCTGTGTGTGTTCTTCCGTCGCCATTTGGATACGAATAAAGTTAGTTGTTGTGTTTGACTATCGATGTATTTCTTTCCCGAACCGACTGATATTTAAGTACGCAACAGATATCAACACTTAATCAACGTAAAACTGCACCAAAATACTGAGGGCCCGATTTAGAAAATTCTGGAACACAACTCGGGATGGGGGCACCCTAACACTGATGTAGGCGTAAAATTTCTAAAATAGACACACAAAAAATAATGAATCATTGTGAAAGTACCATTTTACCAAGAATTGAAGATATTTTGGCTATTTGAAGCGTAGAAGCCTAGAATATTATCAAATAATAAAAAGCAATACAACATTAAACATTATTAAAGCATCAATAAAACATTCATCATTAAAACAACAATACAATGCCACCAGAAAAACTTATTAATCCCTAATATACTCTATAACATATATACATGATGAACTATACATATAACTATACATATGATGCACTAATCAATCAAATATGAAAGGATATATAAAAAAAAGTTGCTATTTAAAAAAAAGTAAAATTTTTAAAAAAATTTGAATTGCGAATTTTTTCTCTTTTCTTTTAAAATAAAAATTTTAGGGGGCCCCCAACATTCGGGGGCCCCTAGGCCCGGAGTTGCCGGGCCTAATGGAAAATCAGGACCTGAGTATAATACTAGAGATTTAATCTCTTTAAATTAAACCATTGTCTCAGTGGAATTCAATACTTTTAAAATGTAAAAAAGTTGAGAAAATTTTTCCGTCAATAACAGTCATACTTAAATTAAAAAAATCATTTTCCTATAAATAACTCAAAGGATATGTCTAGACTTCCATTTGCATGTTTATGAATCTTACATACAAAACACGCTTATTTGTTTGTTTGTTTTTTATTTATTTGTTTCAAATAATCTTGTACTGTATATTTTCATCGCTGACATGAAATAAATATTTGCACTCCTCAAATATGCCAAAAATAAATATTTAAAATTTCTTCCATAGCTCCTCTGATGAATTAAAACGACATGTAAGGAAATACAAGAATACTACCACAAAATTCTCACCACACGTGGATAGAGTGAAAGTCTAAGAGTGACGTCATGTACGCAACAATGGTTTCGACAATTAGCTCTCCGAACGTTTCTTAAATAACTTTTATTTTTGATTGTTAAAAAACAGTTTAATTCAAAAAATCATATGCTCTGGAGTAGTTAAAGAAGTATTCTTTTCATATGCTTCAGTGATTCAAAAATGCAATTTAAATTATTTGTGAGAAAATTCCCAAAGCTTTCTATGACTGGCTAAAATTATCATGAGTAAACATTTATGCAAATGTTTCAAAAATAAACCTAACGCTTCTTTATTGTTCATCTTTTTAAAATTCTTCTGTTTATATTAAAAAAGGAAACTAACTTTTCTCTTTTCAATAAACTGTATTTGATAGATGTGACTTCTAGGGCTTTCAGCAAAATATCCCTCTTTCCTGCTTTATTTACGATAACATGTTCTCAAAACGTCTCAGATGTTTGCATTTCTGCAAAGACTTTTATTTTTAATTCATTGTGTTACTTTCATGCTTTCTCGAATTAATTAGAACAGCCTCGTTAAGAAAAGTAATTATTCATGTTTTTGCCCCTAGATAGCGTAAACACGATGGGGATTAATTAGATTGATAAATCTTCTGTTATTCATAAATACTGGCATTCAAAGTGTACGGTTTTGTAAAATAGCACAAAAGGGTATTAATTAACAAAGAATTACTCAGAAAGCGTTAATCGCTTCTTTGATACGTAATATTACTTAGAGAAATATTAATTGACGCGGTACATAAAGAAATATAAAAGTAAATAATTGGGGGCAAAAACCTTATGAGATAAAATTCCGCAGATTGATTTTTTTTATGAGAAAAATGTATCTTCCTTTAATTAATTAAACAGGTCTTATTTTCGTAGAATAAAAAACATATTTTTTTAACTCATGAAATAAATTAAAATTAAAATTTGAGTTTGGGAAATTTTTACAGAAATGATCGACACCTCGCAATACATTCATCGGAGTAAATAAACAAAACGAATTAGACAGTTTATTCATATGCTAAATGTTTTTAATTTCCGTTGACATTTGATCCATAATAAAATGTTCAATAACGCATTAATTCCAGCATTTTCTAAATGCATTGTCATTGTGGCTTAAATCTTGAAAGCTTATATTTTGCATGTAAGTCTTGAAAGAAATCCCGATAAAATACTTTGAAATGAAAAAATACAGTCTGTAGCATGCAGAAGAAAAAAGAAAATATTTATATATATATATATAGATACAGGACTCGATTTGAGACGGAACGCGCCGGAATGGCGTTCCGGTACCCCTCTCTAGGGAAAAAAATGACAATAGTTAAAAATATTTATTCAATCTCATATTACTCTGTTGTTAGTGAGTGGGCCTGGCCTATTGTTACCACGTTTTTATTAAATGGTTTTCTTGTTTGTCCAGTACAAATCTTGCAATAAATTTTTAACTAACTTGCCGACTAGCTAGACATTTGAAACTTTTAGAATAGGTCAGAACACGATGACAATGCATTATTTTAATACTTTTAGCCATCTTTAAGCAGCATTGAATTCATTTTCAGTTAATTTTGTTTTGTATGGAAAGTTTATTCGGAAAAATCCGCAAGGTGGCGCTTCGATCGAATTCAATTCTTGCACTTTTGCGTAACGGCGTTTGACGATTTTGAGTACTTGTGAATTTAGTTTGTTTACCAAAACATTGTGCGAAAAATTTTAAAAAAATTATAAAAGTTAGCAGTTTATAAAGTCTGTGGATAGTGGAAACGACGAAAAAGTGATTAAAATTAAATAAAAGAAAGTGAAAAAGAATAATTAAGTGAAGGTTTGTGCAACTGGTATTAATGTTTGTAAATATCTCATATATGTAATTCAATTAATAACTGTTTGAAATTTTCTTATAATTGCTCTCTTTATTACGCATTTTATCATTTTCTTTCAAGTTGATGGGATAATTCATCAAAAAAAATTTTAAAAAGTATTTATTAATACATAGAATTGTCAAATTTATATGATTCACCAGAAAAATTAAAAACGTGGTATATAAAAAGTTCTTTTTATCTTGTAATTATATACACTGCTGGCCACCCAAATTGCAACACCAAGAAAGACAAGAGATATCTCAACAAAATTTATTTTGTAGATAACATGTTGACCAAGTATCAAATGATTAAATTTATAGACTTCTGTGAAGTGTGGTTCCTGCCAAAATCAGTAGCCAGAGTAGCCGCCATTGTTGGAGATCACCGCTGCCACACGCCTCGGCATTGATTCAAAGAGACTTTGGATGAGTTCTTGGGGTACAGCAGACCAAGCAGCTTCCACACGTTGCCAAAGTTGATCTGCTGTGGCAGCTGGGGATGGAATCTCGGTTAATTGTAGAGCAACCATGGACCACGTGTTTTCTATCGGTGAAAGATCCGGAGAGCGAGGCGGCCAGGGAAGCAATTCAATCTGGCGATTGACGAAGAACCGTTGGACAATGCGTGCCACGTGTGGTCGCGCATTATCCTGTTGAAATATGGCTGTGGACAAGCCCTGAAGGTAAGGAAGGACAACTGGCTCCAACACCTCAGAGATGTAGCGCTGGCTGTTTAAAGTACCGGCAATGCGTACTAGAGGTGTGCGAGAGTGATATCCAATACCGCCCCATACCATAATACCCGGTGCAGGACCAGTGTAGCGGTGCATAACGCAGCTGTTCAGCATCCTCTCTTCACGGTGTCTCCAGACTCGAATGCGACCATCGTGGTGTTGCAGACAGAAGCGTGACTCGTCAGTAAAGACAATTTCATTCCATTCTGCTGTCCACATCCTTCTGTCATCGCACCATTGGCGGCGGAGACGTCTGTGGTTCTGCGTCAAGGGTAGACAAAGCAATGGACTTCTTGCGGACAGACCACTCAGCTGTAAACTGCGTCGAATGGTACGCGCAGACACTGGATGATGCGTTACAAACTGCATGTGATGTGCTATGGTTCGTGATGTGACTGAGCGATCCGTCACTGCCATGCGCATAATTTGCCTGTCATCACGTGAAGTGGTGCGCTGAGGTGGATGCGATCGAACACGCCGGTCCGTCGTACCCTCCTGCATCCAACAATCACATATCCGCATTACAGTTGTTTGGTTTCGTCCAACACGACTACCGATTTCCCTGAAAGATAATCCACAATCTCGGTAGGCCACTATCCTTCCTCTGTCGAACTCGGATACATGATCAAAAGATGATCGCTGTTTTCGACGAGGCATAATTGATCGTTTTTTTTAAAAAACCACAAGAAAAACACAATTGCCGAACTTGAAATCGTCGAAATCTCCAAGCTTTACATAGCGCTTTGAATTGGCGCCACAGGCGCGCGTGATGTGCGTCTCCGCTGAAATTCTAATCATTTGCATATCTCACCTCCGCTAATGCATGTTGTAAATTTCATGTTATTTGCATGTTTCCTTCAGGGTGTTGCATTTACAGTGGCCAGCAGTGTATATATATGTATGTGTGTGTGTGCGTAATGCTGAAATATGGGGGGGGGGGGCTTTTGTTTGAAAAAAAATGGGAATTAGCAATTAAATATTATTAATTCGCGGAATATCGTCGGAAAAAGGAAGACGGGTTTTTAATAGCAAAAGTTATCAATAGGGGTCGCCACCTGACGGTCGGTTTTTTTTTTTTAATAGGGAGATTATTCATGCAGGGGTAGCGTTATGTAACACAGATATTTTTAGAACATTCGAAAACTGACTAAGCGAAAAGTTTGAGCGGGATAATGACAAAGAAGTTGGCAGACGCTAGTGGAATTTCATAGAGGACGGAGGTGCTACGGCTCTCCGGTTATAATTAAGGATGGAGTGGTTCAGTAATATAATCGTAAATCGTTAATAATAAGTTGAGGGAGCTCTGGGTCGTTTGAATCATAATAAATATCGAACTGTCTTCTTTCTTATCATTTTGTGTCGAAGATACTTTCCACAACGCCACGGACTGATATGAGTACGAATGACTGCAAGACTCTATGTTAATAGCGAGCGTGATTCGCCACTTTACATATATATATATATATATGCGTATGTGTGTTATGCCTGAAACATTGTTTACTCTCTTACTTTCATTTTGTCATACCGCCCCTGCAAGTTACGCTCTTTAATTCATACATTTCCACCGTTTACCGATGTTCTTAGGCATATGAGCACCGGAGCGTGAGGTATTGCTCATGTGTAGCCGCAAATACGTATTCATCTTTGACACAGAATCTGCAGCGCAATAACTTTCTGCTCCAAGTCCTAAATCCATCCGACATCTAGAATTGTAAATTAACATTTGTTATAGTTAGGCCACAGGCGGTTCGCAGATCGCCTGCGGACAGAAAAAGTCGGTATGAGTCCTGGTTACGTGACCTTTCATATGCCTTTATAGAACGGAGGGTGGAAAATTAATGTTATTCATTATAATTTTCTTGACCCATACAGAAAAGTGGAAGAAATGGTAAAAAATATTTCGTATTTAGAATTTCAGAAATTTTAAAAGGATCTCTCGTCAGCTTCTCTTCAAAGATAGATCGGTGGCTTAGTGCTAGGAAACTAGAAAAATTCTCTTGTAAACGTCGGACTGGCGTTATGGCGCTGGCGTAAAATTAAACCTCCATAATCAGAATTTTCTACTTTCTTCCTCCAAATTAACAGTAAAAACTATATATACATAATTTCACACATGTCTAAACACGTGCATTTGAGGTTGTAATGTATATACCTAACGGGGGGAGGGTGTTTATAGTACTGCCTTCCTTAATACATTTCTTAAATACCTCATATTGAGTAACTTGAGTGCTGAATGAACTGATGTGGAGAGTTAAGTACACCTATGACTTCAATATAAGAAGTAAAGATTTAAAATAGTTTTAGAATTAAAATGCATGTAATATTTTTTAAAAATAGAACAGTATTACTGCATAAATTATGCTGCATTCTTTCTTTACTTATTTAAAAAAAGTGCACACAAATCAGGACATGGGGCCAAATATTTCATTCAGGGAGTATCTGAGACGCATAAATTTATAAAGTCAGTTTAGTCTCTATTTTTAAACGGAATGCACTTTTTTCAAAACACTTATTTTGTATATTTTTTTCAAATTCCAATTTTAATTTTGCAGTCATATACATAAACACTTTATATTGTAACGTCAAGTGTATTGTGCGGTTCTCACTCCCCACGGGCCAGCTGGATGCGTTTCGAGAATACCATTTTCCGGTTCCCACCGTTTCTAAAACACGTGCAGAGTTTTGGCCTGAAAGTTAATCCCTGGCATGGCGGTTTCCCTAACAAGTTTTGGGGTTAACTGTTTGGAAAAACAGAAAATGTTTCCCATCACCGTCGTAAAGCTGTCTTTCCTAGCGATAGCTATGCGACTTTGTCATGGGAAGGTAATAAAGTTTCGGCGTTAAGAAGAGCTGTCAGCCGATAATCTGCCGGCCCGCCGGTTGTGAAAAAACGATTTCTAATAGCGGATACAGATTGGTACAGAGTTCTCTGCATCTGCCAGTGATTTATGTTCCTCTCTGTACTCTGTATATGCGTGGATCTCCTCCTCTGGCGATCCGATACATAGCATCAAAGGAGAACCCGAGGTCCCGAGGGTCAAATGGTGACAGTGGGGGCGGGTGACACTAGATCAAGAAACACGAGGGACCTTGTGGGCTTGAATGGGGGGGGGTTGTTCTAAATGGGGGAATATCTGGAAGACACGTGTTCATTGGAATGGAGGTGGTTCTAAATACCGTCTCTAATGTAACCGTGACTAATGTGATGACAGGAGTCGAGGATCTGCAGGCAGAGAACTCTGTACCAATGTATATGCACCATAAGAAGACGGACCCCGGGGTTTCAAGCCGAGGAGGAGAGACTTGGTATTTTTGAAAGAGATCGGCCTGTAACATCCAGCCGAACAAATGTGTTTTTTAGGAGCTCTTGTTTGAGACCATGGGTCCCAGAGCCTGTATTGTGAATCTGCACTTAAATTAACTAATTATGTTGTACCTTTTAAAGTTAAATTTTTTTTGTAAATAAATAGTTAAGTTTTTGTTTTTAAAAAAATTGACCTTCGCATTTTAATTAGGACTCTGTCTTTCTTAGTTATGGATCCAATAGTAGTAATTTTAAAAAAGCCTCAGAGAATTGTCTTAACTAAATATTGTTACGCCACAATATCCTATAAAACATTAACTAATGAAAAAAACTTAAAATAATTAAAACAACGCTCTTTTTACTTAAATCTCTACCTTTATTTGCAAAAAACAAGCAAATTAAAGACAGAGATTTGCGAATTAAGGATTTCAAATATATTAGAGGATAACTGACCACAGTAGAGACTTCCGACAGGCCGAAGAATTACAATTCTACAGTATTAAGCAAACACTTTCAGTTGCACAAAATTGACGTTTCAAGAAATAAGGAAAAATTATAAGCATAAAATACTCATCACAACAATCCTGCCTTTAATTGAGTGGCAATTTCAAAGCCTTTATTGGTTTCCCTCTCCGTAGCATTGCCATCCTCAAATCCAGAGGCTCTCTCTAACCATTTACGCAAAGCAATAACTATTATTATAACAAAATCTAGTTTTGTTGCGAATCAAACTTGTTATAAGAGAGATTCAATTATTTTTACGGCCTCTTATACTAGCAGTTTATTTGACTGAATCTCCCATAAGTGCCTTAGTGTGTGTCTACCATATAAAAATAAATACTTTAACCCCAGTATGGAGATCACGTAGATGTACCAGCGAATAAAATTTTATGCTTTAACAATATCCGCGACATCGTAATGTCACTTATAAAGTAAAAATTACAGGCAGGTAATGTATTATGCGTAAAAATGTTTGATATTTAATATTTTAATAAATAAGTGTTTTTAACACAGTAGGAATATAATGAGACAAATATTCAAAGGAAAATTATTTTTTGAGAATAATAATTATTAATTTCTTGCTAAATAAATTATACCCAACAACTAAGTTTTAGTTCCTACAATTTATCTCTTTTTACCGTCATTTCTACAGAAGTTAATCTTTAAGTTGGAAATACAGAGGCTGTTCGCACATTTTTTAGACGATTTTGGTAAGCGGTAATAAAAAATCGTTTGCTGCAAAAGAAATAATTGCAATTGTACTATGTTTTTAAAAGTCAAAATTATCGTCTGCGGCTTGAAAGTTTTGTTTTTATTCAAAATGGCGTTTTTAACAAAGCAGTGGTTCGAAGGCTACATATATGCTCTTTCCGAAGAGAAATATGCATACTCCGTAATCCAAAAACGATGTGAGAGTCATGGTTTTGGGATATCTAAAGCGTCGATAGGTAATATCGTCAACAAGAAAGGAAAAAAGACTTCAAATTGGATCCTCAAGTGGGACAAAAATTCCAAACAAGTATCCAAGGAAAAAACGGACATCTTCGACTATTGCAAAGGTACGTTGTTTAATGTTAAAAGAAAATCCCCCTAGTCAAAGGACAGTTGCAAAATCATTAAAATGTTCGGTGTCCACTGTAAACAAAATGATAAACGTTGATTTAAATCTTAAGAAAGCGAAAAAACGCAATGTGCATCGTCTTCTTCCAAATCATATCGCTGAACGCAGGACACGCTGCAGAATTCTATATGAGAAACACTTATCCAAAGAAAAATGGAAAACAATTGTCACAATAGACGAATCATGGGTGTATTTAAATGATTTGCAACAAAAAAAGAGCCATTTATTATCATAAAAGGGGAGAAAAAAATTTAAGTACATGGTTCAAAGAATCGAAAGAAAGTTTTTCTAAGGGATTCATGAACGTTGCTGGTTTTTCTTATAAAGGCAAGTTAAAAATAAAGAGAGTGGAAAAAAATGTCAAGATTAACTCCAAATACTATCAGGAACATATTTTATCGCCAATTTTTCTGAATGAAATACCATCGCTTTACCCACAGTGCCATCAATCTGTGAGACTCCATCAGGACAAAGCTAGCAGTCACACATCAAAATCCACTGTAAATTTCCTAAAAGAAATGGAACAAAAAACTGGTATCAAGGCCATACCCTTCACTGATATCCCTACTAAATCTCCCGATGTATCACCTATGGATTTTTGTGCTTTCGGACTTTCAAAATCTGCATTATCCAAACGTCGTCCCAAAACCCTTACAGGACTCTGGAAAGCTGTTCAGGAGGAATGGGATAGAATACCTCTTCTGGCACTTCAAAAGGCATTATTATCCTGGAAATTGCGGTGTCGAAAGATAGTTCAGAATAAGGGATGTCAAATAAAACATTTAAAACACAAGAATTTTATGTAATTTAGTTTTGTGAATACAATATACATCGTCTAAAAAATGTGTGAACAGCCTCTGTATTCCCCATCATTCGACAGAAATTGTTTTCTTGCAGTTTTAATATTGATGAGTTTTGATTAACACAAAGTGGTCTATTTGTAAATCAAATTCTTCTTTTCTGGAATTTTTTTCTCTTAGACCATTAATTCAAATTCAAATTAACTCATATCAAGATTAGGCTGTTTTTGGATTGAAAATTAACGGCAAAACTTATATTTCATAGCTACAAAATTAATCATTGATATTTTAAAGTATTGATAATCAATCAAAATGCAGTTCTTTTCAGTTTATTAACGAAATGTAACACCAATGTTACCACTGAGAAAGGAAGTTTCAATTGTCTTTTTAATTACTTTATAGTATTATCTTTATGAATTTATCTTTATTAGGGCATTGGCAATGTAAATAAACTATTACACGATCTTTTTGTTGTATAATAAATTTCAAAAATATGTAATTTTTCCCAAATTTAAAAGTGTCATTGAATCTTTAAATATTACAAGTGAATGTTTTATTAAATATTCATAATAAAAGAGGCTTTATTTTCTCTTCGACATGTGATTATTATGGTGAGAAACGGTTGAAAATGTAACACTAGAAATTCGAAAAGTAACCACACACTGAGGTCTATTTATGATATACGCTCAAAAACATATATTCATTTTTAAATGATCTTTTTATGAATTATTAATAATGAAATGTTATGCTAAAAACAAATGTATCATAGGAAAATTTCTTAACATTAATTAAATGGGCCTTATAGCCCAGTCAAAATAGGTTTTATGGCTAAAAAAAATATGAAAGTTTTGAAAATTGGTGGAGGTGTTTGTTTGGACATACTGTTGAACATACAAAAAGTACCCACCGATCAGACTTGAGCTTTCGCCGCCATCTTGGAAAATGTGTACCCTTTTTTGGTTTTTTGCAAGTAATTTGAGAAATATTGATTTTATGTAAAAAGTTTGAATGCAAAAATTGAAGAACATTAAATTGTAAACAAAAACATCATTTACATTTTTTTCATAAGTCTAACACGAACAAAGATAATTGACTTTGAAAGGAGCGAACTATCACACCTGGGACGCGGATGCGCGGGTCATCTAGATCGCGATGGGGGAATGACCCACGCATGTACGCCAAAAGTCTTGCATACTCACGTTTGTCAAATCTCTGCATATCAAAGCTCGAGAGAAAGTGGCACAACATCCAATCCATTGTTATCAGGTTGTATTGTGAGGCATGGTGGATTATATCTTTTTTTGTAATACTTAGGCTTCTTTGGGTACATAATGGCTGGAGGTGGGTTAAAATAAATATTAACTTTGATGTACATAACTACGTCAGTAGAAAAAATGTTGCCTGGCCATGCCTACGCTAGAAAAATCCTAGGTCATTTATTTATCCAAACATCTATAGCAAAAAAAATTTTTGACGACATGGACATATCTGATTTCAAAAGCAATAATCTCAATGAGTTGTTTAGAGATTTTAAAGGCTTTTTTGTGTTTTTGCGAATAACTTGGGAAATATTAACTTCATGTAGAAAAAGTTTAATACAAAAATTAAAGAAAATTATATTGTGTACAAAAAAATTAAATACATTTTGTCGTAACCCTAACACGTACCAAAATAGTGATTGTTAAATGCGCGTTGATTATGGTCCAAGTCTCTTTGTAGACGTTTTCCTTTGAATTATCTCCACTCTCTCATTGCGGCATTCTTTAAATACTAGAAAATAGGCTTTAATGTGTTTTGGTATGTAGATAATTGATCATTATTAATTTTATAAACTATTGTAATAAACTTGGGTGTATTCACAACTATATTTTCATTGTGTATAATTTTTTAAGCTTGCCTCCTTTATGGTTGACGTGCTTTTTTCGGTACGGGATTATTCGCGTCGTCAGTCTTGAAAAGATCGTCTATGGGTCAGCTAGAATCACCTCATTCATTAATTCATTTTATTGGATCGTCATGATCTACAGGGCAATAACTTCAATGGGGTATGTCATTGTGACATATCCCATTGCAGTTATTGCAGGTCGTTGAGCAGTTGATGCTTGTTTTCCGACACACGCATCTTTCTCCCCAGTCAATCTTACAGTTGCAAAACACTATGCTTAAAACTGAATCCGGAGCCACTGCATCCATAATTGTGAAGGGCACGATGGTTTTCTCTTAACGTTTCCTGCCCCACACTTCAGGATTCAATTCAATCCCAAACCACTTCTGCACTTGGTGATACAACCGAAAGGAATGTAGCCTGGCTTCCTCTTCAGTGGAGGGAAGAGACGAAATATATGGTTTTATTTTAGGGCCAAGTTTTGCGAAGCATTTGTACCTAAACTTATTTAGGGACTGTTCACTGGAATGTGCTCCATACCAGATCAGAATAAAACATTCTCCTGCTTGAGCAACATCATTGTGCGATGAGTTGCATTTATTAACTACTGTCATGTTGTGTTCCATATCTTTACTTTCGAACATTTTTACACGAAGTTTCTTTCCTTTCTTGGATGCAGCAGAAGTAGTATCGCATCCACTGAACGCATGAAGAAAAGGGATACTTTGGTATGTCCGCATGATTGTATTTTATTTGATGAATATATATTTTCTTTGCTTTCCCTTTGCGTGGTTTGACAAGGAAAATGTCTTTTTCCGTAGGAGTGAGAGCTGTTAATAGAACCAGGTGGTCAACATCTTCGCCAATGATTGCAACTATGTTGTTAATAGAACATGCTTCATTAATTGCAGTATTTACAATGAGAATATCGGCGGCGTTATTACTTTGTCGGAATCGAATCCCATTGTTTTCTAGCTGAAATGATAGAATTCTGATCAATTCGCTCTTGTTGTTTTCATTTGAAAGGAACTATTCTTGTTGAACAGTAACTCGCATGTTTCCATCAAAGTTTATGTCTACAGATTTTTCACAATAGACCGTATATTTTTTTCAATTTTTTTTTTTTTTTTGTACTGTTAGTGGTGTTGGATTAGCCATTAAAAACGACTATACAGCTGGTACCATAGTTTTTTTTTATATAGTTAACTTAATTTGTGCAAACAGCCGAAAAAGTTAATTGTGTTCCCCATTTGACAAGGTGTAGGAGTAAACCACTGTCCACAATGTTGACGCAGTTCAGGAGGTTAAGGTCTTTGTTTGGAACTTCAAGAACGTCGTGCATGGCCAATATCGTTGTCTCTCGCATACCATTTTCATTAAACAGAGCCAACGAAAAAGGAGCTAACTCATTCTAAATAAAATGCTAGATCTTCGTCATTTTGTTTATCCTCTGAAATCGTTATCCTCTGAAAAAGCAACAACGGGTTTACAACTATATGAGAACCGTTTACTTCCACCGTACAATTGACGGTTATCAAGCTTTCATAAGGTTTACCATTTAAAAGTATTGAAACCAAATGGCTGCAGTGGGGCCATTCTCTTTCAACTTCTTCAAAGTCATCCTCATTTTAATCTCATATATGATAGCTCATATATGATTATGTCCGTTTATGGTTTCTAGCGATAGTAGTTCAGTAGCAAAATCTCTAAAAAATTCATGGAGATTATTACTTTTGAAATCAGATATATCCATGGCGTCAAAAATTATTTTTGCTAAAGCTGTTTTGGTAATTAAATTAGCTAGGATTTTTCTATCGTATGCATGGCCAGGCAACATTTTTTCTACTGACATAGTTGCATACATCAAAGTAAGTATTTATTTTTACTCACCTCCAGCCATTATATTCCCAATGCAGCCTAAGTATGACATAAAAAGATAGATTCCACCAAATCTCACAATACAACCTGATAACAATGGATTGGATGTTGCTGCTACTATCTCTCGAGCTTTTATATGCAGAGATTTGACAAACGTGAGTATGCAAGACTTTTGGTGCACATGCGCGGATCAACCCCCATCGCGATGGGGATGACCCGCGCATCCGCGTCCCAGGTGTGATAGTTCGCTCTTTTCAAAGTCAATTATCTTTGCTCGTGTTAGACTTATAAAAAAAAGTAAATAATGTTTTTGTTCACAATTTAATACTCTTCAATTTTTGTATGAAAATTTTTTACATAAAATCAATATTTCTCAAATTACTTGCAAAAAACCAAAAAAGGGTACACATTTTCCAAGTTGGCGGCGAAAGCTCAAGTCTGATTGGTGGGGACTTTTAGTATGTTCATTAGCATGCCTAAACAAACATCTCCACCATTTTTCTAAACTTTCATATTTTTTTTAGCCATTCGTCAAAATCGGGTCTATTTTGACTGGCGTATTAACGATTGTACGGTTTTACGTTCAATTGTGAATTGGTAGAAACGGGCGTAAACGTCTGGTCTGAATTATTAATTTTTTTTTTGGTGAAGTCAGAATTGAACCTGACACTAATAGAAAGGACAGTTGCACTAAAAATAAATGATTACAGAAATATTTTAAAATACTTTCCGTACACACATCAGGGGGTTCATCTATTAGAATTAGAGCATGTTTAAACCAATAGGCGCTACTTTAATATTGCCATCATACGTGAAAGTGCACATATAACACTTTCATATATGTTGTTGTTGTGACTGATGCCCCCTGACTGACATTATATTGCCAGTTCAAGTCCATAAAGGCTATTGGGCGAAGAGTAGCAGCTCCGGTTTTTAATAGCACCACAAGAGTTAGTGTCCGACTTGGCTAAAGAACCGACCCTGTAATTTTTAACCGTGTCATGTGACGAGACCGGAACACTTGACCAAGCACCTCCAGAGGTAAATTTGAGAACTTGGAGAACATTGCAGCCACGACAGATTTTTCGTGCACCAGCCCCCGTTAATGTACACTGCAGTTAGTGTACACTTTCGTTTATACTTTCATGTATAATGATAAGTAATAATCTTGAATAATAATAGGTAATATTATTATACACGAAATTTTTAGAATTGGATTTTAGATCCTGAAATACATAACTTTTTTATCTTCCTCAAAATACATAAAATGATTAGCTGTGAAAGATTTTTTGAGAAAATAAGATTTTGACGTAAGTATATGCCATGCATCCTAAACTGCTGCCTTATTCTCCTGCATGTAATTACACTAATAAGTTTTAGCTCCAAATTTCATCAACTTAACATAAATACCGAAAAATAGCAAAGCAAATTCACCAACGAATATTCTTTTCTCAGAATTTTAAAAGAGTATTTACTAGAGTCTAAAATATTAAAATATATCCCCAATTCAAAAGCTGCCAAACAAAACTGAATGAAGCCAAGGCCCAGTTTCATACTCCCAAAAGCTTTTCATTCTAATTTTGATCCTAATTTAGTAAGATCTAGAAATGTGTCCAGATCTCAACTTTATAGAAAAGTTGGGGCATAGAAGTTTTGAGATTCTTATTTCGCTCAATCAAAATTAATATTAACTAACTACATTCTAAGAATAAAACTATGTTTAAATTTTCATACTGGTCATGTTCTTTTAGAAATTTACAAAAAAGGTAATTTACAGAGAAATTTCCTCTCTTCCGACAGGAAATAGATCTTTAAAATATACTTTTATAATTTTTAATGTTATGATTTCTCACAAAAAAATTTATCTCTAATTTTATCATTTGCTGCAAATATTAAGTTGATAACTCTAGTAAATATAACAAATAAGGGTAACAAGACATCTACTTATGAGAAAGTTTTTGATAGATATGAAAGACAAGCGTTGACGGGGACCAATAAATCGAGCGAAATGATGTGAAACTCATTTTTTAGTCAATGAATGATGAGTTGTGTTGACGTCAGAAGTATGTCCCTCTGACGTCACATCATTTGAAATCTTTTCTGTCGGCTAGCTCATAATAAACATCAAAAGGAAAGTTTAGTATAGATCAGACTTTTTTAAAACTGATGTACCGAGTAAATGCAGAAAAAGACAAACTAGCATTGTGGGCAGCTTAGTTGCCAAAGCAGAACTAAAACAGTTTACAAAAAAAAAAGTACAAAAGTGAGAAACATATAAATGACATGTGCTTATTTATTTTTAACTTGTGGTGTCCATGTCTCCACTCTTAAGTTTATGCCTGAAATTTCCCCCTATTTTGACTCGTTTTTACAGCTGAAGCAATGAAATGTTCTTCAGTCATGTCCCCTTACGGTTTCTCTTATCAAACTTTTGCAGCTCACAAATCAAAAATTTTAGACAATATCCCAAACTTTTAAGAAATGCATGAGTTGCGTGTTATGCAAAACTGGTTGACTTTAATTAGCTTATGGCTCAAATGACCTTTCTTTAACGCTAATTCTTTTATTCTGACGCTCCCTTAAACCAAATATAAATGTTGTACAGTTTAATATGCAGTTCGAAATAAATTCTATAATCAATATCTTATTAAATATGGTCTCTTACTTTAAAGCTTTAAAATGTGAATTTTTAAATTTCCGTATTTTTGCATCTCATTTAAAAGCAATTAATTTTAAAGAAGATTAATTTCAATTTTATGTGAAATAAAAATTTATAATGCAGACTTTTCGAAGCTTAAGCAAAAAAACTCAATTAATAAGGCGTAAGGTTATAAAATATAAGACATTTAATAACCTTACGCCATTAGCTTTGAAGTGAAAAAAAATTCTTAGGGTATAAATGTGTAACTATAATTTATTATTTTTAAAAAATCTCCTCTTTCCCCTTTCGAAACAAAATAAAAATTCCTTTTTTTTTCATACATAAGTGTGTATATATATATATATATATATATATATATATATGAGAGAGAGAGAGACTCAAGACTCTTTCTGATGTATTAAATATGAAAATCTATACTTATATATAAAGAGAGAGCGATTTTGTACGTGGAGGGCAATCTTCAGAACCACTGTACCTATTTGAAAAATTCTTTCACTGTTTGAAAGGTACAGTATTCCAGATGAACATAGGCTATATATTATGTATATCTGATCAGTAGAAATAAAGTTAGGGGCTTAATCCTAACAATCTCCATTGTTTCCGCTACTGTCTTCTACTGTTTTTTGTTCCGAAGATTTCAACGATCCTTATCGTGGTGCTATCTCGGTGGGCTTCTGTTCTGACGCTAGCGGTTCGAACCTTGCCGTTCTCCGGCACACCTTTTTCTTTTAAAAAATTTATTTTAATTATTAACTAACATAAAATTAATTTAAGGTATTATTTAGGTTATTATTAAGGTAAAAAAAGATTTACCATTTATTGGCTATCAACCGGAAATTTATTGGTATAATATTTTGTTCAACCCGGACAAAGTCGGGACGGGCCGCTAGTATATGATAAAATAAGACTATCGTATAAGTTAATAAATTACACTAAATGGGTATTTTTTTTTTTCATTGCGTGTTATTAAATCACCTGTCAAAAGCAATAGAACGCTAAAATGAATATAACTTTTCAGGAAATAAGAAAGCTCCCAAAAAATAATCTTAGAAGAGCTTTTGAAGAAAAAAGGATGCAATGTTTAAAAAACATACCAGTTATCTTTAATTAATGACATATGTATTCTTAAATATTTAAACTTAAAAAAAGCTAAACGCTTTAAATTAAAAATTATTTTAGAAACTTTTTCCGATCTCTGTCCGTTTTATTCTTCAATCTTTAAAAAAAGAATTCTGTCTTTGACAGTTTGCAATCACTGAATGTATATACCTTTTATAGAATCTATAACATTTATCGAAACATAAGTTTATCACAGCTTTAGTCTTCAGTCGTTCAACCTTGGCATTTCTTTAGGCGACATTGTCCGCAGTCGATGTCGCCAGACCGGAGTCTGATTTCCAATAATAATCCATTTTCCTCATTCGTGGTCAGGAAATACACTTTTTAAACATTTCAGTGGATGAATGAGAGTGAGGCTCCGTTATATGCTATTAATAATGACCTACTGGTATTTCGAATTAAAACAAAAGAGTTTACAACTTATTCATGTCATTGAATATTGTCCGACATGGAAAATTTACTTGAGTCAAAGAAAATCTACAAAGCGAAATACTCAATCGTATTTGCATGTTTTGAAAACTTAAAAAAGCATTTTGCATAAAAACTCTGCAGTTTTCCGGTGTCCTTCCTCGATTTATTTTTTCGCTGCAAAAGAGAAAAAAATTTCAGGTAGTCTCTTCTAACGAAACTACCGTGGCTTATGAAGTAAGGATTATTTATCGTTGCTTACCTCTTTTGTATGTATATACCGGGTGTTTCAAAAGTCGCGCACATCAACCTTTGTGGTTGAGTTTTAAAGACAGATGAATTATGTTAACAAACATATTAAAGGACAAACAAAGGTTGAACGATTATCTTTATTGTCAGGTGTCAGACATGGTATATTTTTTTCTTAAAAGAAATATTTCTTTCTTAAAAGAAATATTTAAAGAAGTAAAAATACATAGAAACAGTGCTGACTTCTATTTAAATCAAGCTATAACAGGTCACGGCTCTTTCGGGAGCTATCAGAACAAATTTCACAATAAAACTGATATTTGTCCTTGCCAGGCTATTCAAAGCGCTGATCATTGTTTATTCGATTGTCCAATATTTACAAAATATAGGGATAACTTACCTTTGGGCTACGAGAACTGGTCGAAGGAAAAATTCTTCGGTGATTTCTATTGCAAAAAATTTATTTCTAAAGTTGTATCTGATTTAATGGATCAACATCTTCCTTTTGCTTAGTTTGGCAGCTAATGCCTTTGCTTGTTTGTTCACATAACTATTTCTTATCGTTTCTGTTTTGTGGTGTATTTTGTATAAATAATAACGCAATTCTTTCTTTATATATTTTATTATATTCTAATTTTGTGCTATATTGTGTTATTTATTGTATTGAATAGTGAATATATAATTACAATGTATATTTGTGTAAATTATATTATACTAGCTGAAGTACCCGGCGATGCCCGGGATTTTAAGAATGTTTGTTGTTAACCACAATCAATTTAAAAATTAACACAGTATAAATAACATAAAAAATATATGTGAAATGTTATACACGTCTCAGATTTTCAGCCTTTCATCATTGTAATACTAAAATCTGAAAAGTAAAAATGTCAAATTCTCTAATGTTTGTTAACCAAAATTAATTTAAAACTAAGCACAGTATAAATAACAGAAAAAATCCTTGTGAAATCTATAAATATATAAATTTATAATAAACTCCTCAGAATTCAGCTAGAATCAGCCTTTCATCATTGGGGTAAAAAAAAGAAGCTGCAATTACAGGTTCAGCAGAAATTTCCAATAGAACAATGATATGACTGCAGCGTTGCCTCTTAAAAAATGAAGTGTTTGATTGAGGGCTGCAAACCATTCAACTCCTCTCCACATTTAACTCCTATAAACATCCTCTATATATTAAATTCCTTTTCTCTCCATAATAAACTCCTCAGAATTTTGGTATATTCAGCCTTTCATCATAGTACCACTAAAAACTGAAACATCCTCTCCAGAAATATAAATTTATTAATTTCAATAATTAAACACACACAAATATATAAATTACGCAAAAGTTTTTTAACCAACATTTGAATAATTCGTAAATGAAAAAGTATATGAAAATAAAGATAAGAACTTCCGGAATCGAAATTAATTACCCTTAATTTTTAATTAATAAAAAACCAACATAATATGAATAAAAACGATAGTTGTTTAAAACCATATGAAAATAAAGCTATTATAAAGATAATAATAAAAAAAGCATAAAAAAATAATGCTCGCGCATGAAGTTAACGTTACGATATAAAGATAGTAATAATAATATAAACCGCGTGCATAAAATATTTAGCTTTTCAAGCGAAATAAATTAATTTTTAGAAAAAAACTACTTTTAATCGAGAAATTAAATACATTGCACAAAATTTTGATTTTACCAACTTTCCACCCTACAATTTACACCCTACTTCTTTTAAATAGGGTGTAAATATAAAGTTTTAACAGCCAATTGAATGCCGGTTAAAAACGATTGTTGTTTAAAATCATAAAAATTACGCTTATTATAAAGATAATAAAAATAAGCATAGGAAAATAATGTGTGCGCATGAAGTAAACGTTACGATATAAAAATAGTAATAAAAATCTATATATATAAAACAGTTCCGTAACTGACTAACTGACTGATTGACTGACTGACATACAAAGTACAGACCAAACCGCTGAACCTAAAGGACTGAAATTTTGCATGGCGATTCTTCTTATAATGTAGGGGTGCACTAATAAAGATTTTTGAAAAAAATTTCTTAGATTTTTTTAAATTAAATTTTTAATCTGTTTTTGTAACTTTTTTCAAGTTTGCATTTAAAATAATAATTTGACGGTTGTAAAATTGATATCACGAAAAAGATCATAAAAATTCCTTTAAAATGAAATTCTTTTCGAATCTTTACCTCCATTTTCTAATTTTTGGTGAATTTTTAAAGATTAATCTTTACAATTTAATTTATTAAACGCTGATCATGTGATCTTTATCTGGTACTTTAAATAAATTTATCGTCACGTAACAACGAAATAGACAAAAAAAAATATTTTTTTTTTCTTGCTAATGCGGCAAACGATTGGACATTATCCAAAAAATATTAAAATACAGTAAAAGATATGTTCCTCAAACTGTACTATATTCTTTAGTATGTCCTATTAGATTTAATTTCAATATTTTCTTCTACATTATTTTCTCTATAAAAATATCCCTTACGATTTTTAAAAAAATATATTTTTTTGTCTTATGGTTAGAATACTAAAAGTTTAAAATAGTGGCGCCATCTACTGAACACCTGTGAATCGAGAAAAAGTTGTTGGTTATTTATTAATTAAAAATATTGGAAAGTTCTTGTGGATCTGTAAATATACATGTGGTAACAGTTTTAAAATTTATAAATTATCAACCTACACAGGTGATAATTTATCCGGCGTTGCCCGGGATTTTAAGAATGTTTGTTAACCAAAATCAATTTAAAAACTAAGTACAGTATAAATAACATAGAATAAAAAGCATGTCAAATGTTATACACATGAATAAAAAGAAAACCCACCATAAAAAACCATAAATTTACAATAATTTCTTCAGAATTCAGCTAGATTTAGCGTTTCATCATTGGAGCAAAAAAACCCTGAAAAGTAAAGCATAAAATATATACATTTGTAATAAACCACTAAAAGCTGAAAAGGAAAAATGTCAAATTGTCTTTAGGAAAGTAAAGAATTTTGAAAAGTAAAGCTGAAAAGTAAAAATGTCAAATTGTCGAATGTTTGTTAACCAAAATCAATTTAAAAACTAAATACAGTATAAATAACATAGAAAAGATTTAGCCTTTATCATTGGACAAAAAATCCTGAAAAGTAAAACATAAAATATATAAATTTATAATAAACCTACCAAAATCCATTAAAAAACTAAACACAGTATAAATAACATAGAAAAAAAAGTATACGAAATGTTATACACATTATTTTTATTTTATTTTATTTTTCATATTATTAATAATTTTTAAAAATAATAAAATAAAATAAAAATAATTAAAAAAATAATAAATAAATAATAATAATAATAATAATATTTTAAAAAATAATAAAATAAAATAAAAATAATTAAAAAATTAATAAATAAATAATAATAATAATAATTTAAAAAATAATAAAATAAAATAAAAATAATAAAAAAAATAAATAAATAATAATAATAATAATAATAATTTAAAAAATAATAAAATAAAAGCTGAAATAAAAAAGCCTCTATAAAAAAGCTGAAAATACAGGTTTAGCAAAATGTGAACGATCCGTATTTGAACCAACGGCGTGTAGCGTGGTAAATGAACGCTTTTACTGAATGCGCCACAATGACATGCTACTTTGTTGCGTAAAGAGGAAAATATTTGACTAAGTTTACTGGAAAGTTGCTATGGGTTGGTGAATATACATGTATTTATGGAGTAAGAGGAGTTTTAAGTCAGAAATAAGTTAGCAAGATAAAAGCTTAGTCTTCAACTCTTCAATAGACACAAAGACATAAGCGAGGGGGGTTGTAGTAGCGATTAAAAAAGATCTCGTGACACTTAGCGTGGTTGATTCGAATTTTCCATCGCGTGTGGTAGTGTCAATATGCCGTTGGATCCGATTTATTTTAGAGTATAAAATCTGACTTGAAAGATTATTATTTTCATTTATTATTCTGGTTTAATATATAACTTGAAACTTTTTGATTTTATTTATTTTTATCTTTTCGCTCGCTGTTTGCCAGCTAACCCTAACGCGACGCCATATTCAGAGGGGTGATTCCACAAAGTGTAACAGCTTACATTTAGTTTCAAAATTCTTGGTTTTTTATTAATTAAAAATCAACGGTAATTAATTTCGATTTTTGAAGTTCTTCAGACCCTCGGCTGTTTTTAAAGACGCCTGTATGTAAAATTTCACGATCGTTGCTTCTAAACTGTGGATTTCTATACAATTACAGAGATACAAACATTCATTTTTATATATTAGTAATTCTCAATGAAAATTGTCCAGTTGCGTCTTTGTTCTTACCGCAACGTGAGGCCGAGCTATGTCGTGAAGCAGAATGATGACGCTAGAGAGCAGTCCGCGCCGTCGATTTTGACAATTTTCATTGGGAACAATTTTTATTGGGAATTACTGGATCATCCACAATACAGCCCTGACTTAGCACCATCAGACTTTCATCTGTTTCCAAAACTTAAGGAATTTCTTGGTGAAAAGCGCTTGGAAAATGATGACATGTTGAAAGAAACTGTGACTAACTGGTTTAACGGTCAGGCGGCAGAGTTCTTTGATGATGGGACGCAAAAGCTGGTGACACGACTTGACAAATGTTTGAATGTTAATGGTGACTATGTTGAAAAGTGAAAAAATGTTCATATTTTAGTTTGTGATACAATTTGCGTTCAAAACTAAAGTTTCTCTTACTCCATTACAAAACGGTTCTTACTTAAAAAATGACCCTCGTATATAACAATAGTTTACACAATATACATTTAAACATACTATAATTTACACAAATATACATTGTAATAATATATTCACTATTCAATACAATAAATAACACAATATAGCACAAAATTAGAATCTTTCCAATCATCATGGAATCGATTTCTACCTTGAGCAAGATTGGCTGCGGTGCCTTTAATGAGAGGGCCCCTACTAATCGCCCTGTGTCTACCACAATCTCCGCGCGCAGAAAAAGGTTATCAAGGGCAACCGATTCGCTAACGATGCAAAGGTCCGGGATTCCGTTCAAGTCTGATTCGGCAGACAACCACGGACGTTCACGCTTAAGATATCCAAAATCTAGTGAGGCACTGGGAACATGCATGAACCGAAAAGGCGACTATATGTAGAGGATATGGATTGAAAGTACTTATAGTTTTATTCTGTCGCCCCTAGATGTCAGCCCAATCAATGTAATCGTAATGTATTTAGAATTTTGATAGTTTTGTGTTCATGGAATGGCAACTCGCAGTTTTTTTCTTTCTCTAGAATTAAGTTTGGATTCAAATAAGATGGTTTTATTTGTTTTAGCTTCGTGCTGAGAATAGCGTTGCGATGCTGTTCTGATTGTTTGAACTGTCTGTATGTGTGTGGAAATAAAGTACCTTGTCTTTTGTGTCGTCATGGCTTGGATGATTATTTACAGCCGTTTTTTTTTCTAATTTCCCTTGACATTAATCCGAAGATAAG
Organism: Dolomedes plantarius; assembly: GCA_907164885.2. Taxonomy (NCBI): domain Eukaryota; kingdom Metazoa; phylum Arthropoda; class Arachnida; order Araneae; family Dolomedidae; genus Dolomedes; species Dolomedes plantarius. Next base: position 6,035,864 of record OU015495.1, read on the forward strand.
GATATTGGCTTCCGCCAGATATGTACCTCATGTAACACCATTACTTCCTCTATGATCATATATTCGAACCAATAAACCATTACAGAAAAAAACTGAAAATCTCACTTCCATTTTGACCACCCTTCTATAATACGCTATTAACCGATGTCATGATATTACTTTAATCCTCAGTGATTTTTAGACGGAGTTTTCTGTTAAACATACGTCCTGCTCGAAATTGTTTTTGATGGATTTTTCCATCCTCTAGTTCGATACTCAAAAGCGTGTAAAACGGATCGTGTCAACTGCAAACTAGAAGATGCAATAATCGGTCATAGATGCTTTTCATTCTGAAAGTAAGAAACAAAAAAAGGTGTCGAAAGCGTTTAAAGGGTTTTTATAGGTATTTTTTTCTGAAATGTCTATTCTTGTTGTTCGTACATTATTCTTTAATTATAATCGTGCTTTATTATCCACTCGGAATATTTAAAATGGCAGATAAAATTTAGTTTAATTACAATACAAGATTACCCAGAAAATTTTAAATGTGATTATTTTGTATGTGACTATAGTATTCCACTCAAATTTAAAAAATTAATGTAAATTGTGCGTTCTACCTACGCAAGGTGGACAACTGTTATTTTAAATACATATTTTTAAGATTTTTTATTAACTTGCTTTCTTGTTTGTGTGTGTGTTTGTTTGTCCAGTACAAATCTTACAATCGATTTTAACCAACTTCCCGACAAGCTAGACATATGAAATTTTTAGAATAGCTTGGAACACGATGATGATGCATTATTTTAATACTTTTAGCCATCTTTAAGCAGAATTTGAATTCATTTTCAGTTAATTTTGTTTTGTAGACTGGTGCAGCCATCTATCGACCGGGAAGGGAACGAAAAGTTTAACGCAAGTTAAGTTCCAATTAACTTCATTTTCTTTCAAGTTGATGGGATAATTCATCAAAAAATTTTTTAAAAATTATTTATTAATACATAGAATTGTCAAGTTTATACGATTCAACAGAAAATTTAAAAACATGGTATATAAAAAGTTCTTTTTATCTTGTAATTATTTATGTCATTAATTTATTTAGCCAAACCATTTACAGGCACATGGAGTTTAAAATCTCACGCAAAACTTTCATTACCTATGTACATTTCCCTCCCATAAAGATTCAATTTGCTACTAAAACATTTCTCGAATGTACGAGTAAGTTATTGACACCATTACGTCCTATTTCATTCAAACTGCAAAAAAAAAAGTTATATCTTTATGACCTCCTGAACTGCAATTTGAGCCACTTTAAGGTCTGGTATAATTAGTTCAGAATAGCAATAAAATAACCATAAGCGTTAATTCAAGAATTTCATCATAAAATTATTAGATTAGGTATTACATTAAATTAGGTAATGCACACTTAATACTACGTAAATACCGTTAATGTGCATAAGTTTTAACGTTTTAATCTTATCTTTTATAATGAGATGAATCAAAGAACGATAATGTAATAAGCCACTTAACTCATAATTCTAGTGAGATAATACTTAATGGCTATTTTAATAGGTTGTAATTTTTATTTTTGCGCAGTAACTGAAATTGAATCATAATATTATATAGATATATACAGAATGCCCACAAAGTCCCTTGCCACCCTCTTAACTTCGGAACGGCTGCTAATATATTCATAAAAGTGATGTCTAGGTATAGTAAAATAGCCATGCGCTACTGAATGAAACCACCTACCGCACCAACTGGTGGAAAACTGAGGAGTTAGCATTCCTATCTAGAAAACAGAAAGAGATGGGGAAAAAAAGTGATTTACAAAGTTGTAGAGAATCATCGATTTAGTACGAAAAGATACTTTGAAGACATTAATGCAAAGAATACAATGGTCAAAACATGCATTTGTTTTTTCGTGATTTCCTACACTGTGACGTGACAAAACGATCTGAGAAAGAAAAAATAATTAGTTATAACAATATACCTTTATTTGAGATGTTCAATCTTCTCACCGTCAGCTGCAATGCACATTTGGATCCTCGTTTGAATGTCACGTTGCACAAGTTGGAGCACAGACCGTGACACGTTGGTACAAGTGTCCGTAATGCATCGTTTAAGGTCCTGCAATGTTTGTGGAGAGGTCGCATACACCTGCTGTTTCAGGTATCCCCCCAGGAAAAAGTCCAGTGGAGTCAGACCAGGCGAACGTGGAGGCCACTCTTCGATACTGCCATACCCAATTATTTGGTTCCCGAATTCGTTGACTTTTGGAGAGGCCACAATGTTGACTGATCTCTCTTGTGCTGCATTTCGAAAATGCGAGGGTGTATGCTAATACCTCATCCGATAGAACTTGTCGTCCTACCTTATCTGGTCTTCCAGATCGAGGTCGACTAGTAACGCAGCCTGTTTCCCTTAAACGTTTTACAACAATTAGGATGATTTGATGAGAAGGATGCGGGCCTGAAGGGAAACGTTGCCGGTACAACCTTGCTGCTGATCGTGCCTTGCGTCCATATTCACCGTACAGTAAAACTATCTCACAATACTCAGCCATGACCATGAGCATCAACATACTACAACCCAAAGAAGATGTCTCTTTTATAGCTGTCTCAGGTGAACAGGCTTCACGTTTCTTACGTATTTGCATACTGCAAAAAATTCGAACACCAAGCGCAAGTTGCGTTGAGTTGATGCGACACTATTTTACACGATCTACGTATTGTCTACTCTGGTTATAAAGACAATCAGTACAAGAATGCAACCCTCGGGGTTTGAACCGCGATACTTTTGACTGGGGATCACAAGCGATGACCAATGTGCACATTGGGGTGTCGTGTTTTGTCCGAAAGATAATCATTTCTCCTTCCGTTCAAGTTTCGTGACGTCACAGTGTAGGAAATCACGAAAATACAAATGCGCATTTTAACCGTTCTATTCTTCGCATTAATGTCCACAATGTGTCTTTTCTTACCAAATCGATGATGGTTTACAACTTTGTAAATCACGTTTTTTCCCTATCTTGTTCCGTTTTCGAGATAGGAATGCTATCTCCGCAGTTTCCCACCAGATGGCGCCGTAGGTGGTTTCATTCAGTAGGTTATGGCTACTTTACTATACCTAGACACCACTTTTATGAATTTAGCAGCTGCCGTTCCGAAGTTAAGAGCGTGTCAAGGGACTTTAGTGAGCATACTGTATGTGTATATAGTGAAACTTCTCAATGGTTCAAAAAAAAAAACAGGGGTGACTGTCGAAAAGGGATTTCTTCCATATCATTGGCTTTACTGAACTATATCGACCTCTTGAATCATATCCAGGAAAATTACATATTTTCACACGAATTTGCACTTATTAATTTTTGTTTTAGTCAGCAGCAAAAAGTATTTCTTGTTGAAACACGCATCTAAAATTGGTTTACGTTCTAAATAACCTTTTTTTAAATAATTAACCATGCTAAATCAAGTACAAAATGCTGTTACATATTAACACCCCGTTTCAAGAGAAATTATGCTTTTAAAACTCCAGAAGTTTCCTGTAAATGAGATTAATGAAAGTTGTTTTTATTTGATAATTATTAAAAAATATTGTCTTCAATAAAAGTAATAGAGTATGTTATGAGTTAATAATTGAGAGTCCCATGATAATTTGTTAACCTTTTTCCTGCGCTAAACGATGTCATAAATTATTTTAAGCAAGGAATTTTCAATTTATTTAAAAGTACATTCTTTATAGGAAAAGATGGTTTTATACTTACAGGCGGTGATAGCACAAATTTAATTTATTTTCTCGGGAAATTAAAAAAATGATAATTGCAAAAAGCTTTTTTTTTCCCTTGGAACTTGCCGAAGGGGAAGGGAAGCACATTTTATAAGGGGAGAATTGAAACTTTTAAAGCGTGCATATTAATAACTTTAATTAATTACTCTTTAATATGTTTAGATTTTTATATTAAGTAATTGGTAGGACTGCAGTTTACGGTGCCCCTTGCTTTTTTGGCGTCAATAGTGCCCTGGAATTTGGTCGCCAAGTGTGCGAGTTTCCTCACTCGTGTGCCAATGTTGTTACTCCTGCAAATTTCTGACGTGTTTGCCGTGTGATTATTTTGTGACGCATATATATCACGATGGATGTTTATTGCCGCAATCTTAAATGGCACGTTTGCACTATTGGAGCCAAAAAAACAAGGGGCACCCCAAAGTGCATTTTTTACAAAATACTACCAAGCTATGAATGGAAAGATTCTAATTTGTCTTCATACATTGTGTTAAAGATTTATTTAAACCGCTGTCTTCAGACAAAGCTAGTTCTGCTAGCTTCGTCTGAAGGTTCCTTCTCTAAGTAAGTACCCATATTTTCTGTCTCAAGTTTCAGAATTTTTTTGATAATTTAAAAAATTGTACTCTATATGTTTATAAATGTAAAAATTTGGTACAACGCTATTGTGCATAAAAATTTTCTATATTGTGTTTTTTACTATTTTAATACTCATAGTTTATGCTTTTTATTACATTTTCATTGCTTTTATGGATGTTTATCGTCAAAAAAAAGGGCGGGGGAACCCCGAAGTGCATTTTTACTGCACTTGAGGGTGCCCCCAGAATGTGGTTCCTTCTCTAAAAAGGCCAAGTGTGCGAGTTTTCTAACACGTGTGCCAATGTTGTTACTTCTGCAAATTTCTGACGTGTTTGTTATGTGATTATTTCGTGACGCATATATCCCGATGGATGTTTATCGCTGCCAACTTAAATGGCACGTTGGCAATATTGGCGCCAAAAAACAAAGGGCACCCTAAACTGCAGTCCTACCAAGTAATTTATTAACGTAATTAATGGATTAAGGTGTCTGCAGAATTCATCAGTATTAGTTCAGCAGTTCTATAAGCAAATAATGACTCAGATTTATTCCGTAAGCAATACTAACTCAAAAGTTGGTTGGTTAATTGAGAGCGCTCTGGTCAAATCTTGCTAAGCAAGGACTCATTAGACATACAGTTTAAAGCCTATTCCGAACGGCTACAAACATCCGCACCAGCGGTGGGATTCGAAAGAACAGGCTATGAACAGAATGTCTCAGAGATAAAATTTTAGAGAAAGAAAAAAAATGAAGGATTCAAATGAATTAAACGATAAAAAAACTACAGCTCTGTGTACTAAACTGAAGAATATAATATAATTGAGCGTAAACGGTTCTTTCTTGTGCGGTTTCTAGTTTTAAAGTTAAATTGATTAACTGTATAAAACATTCAGACTCTCTGTAATTTTATTTTTAATCAGTAATTAACAAAATCCATTGTGATACCATGTCAACACGTCGCGTGCTGTGCTCATAAAATGGTATTTCTCTCATAATGTGAGCATTCTTGAGCTCTAGATCGCGTGTAAATAGTTTTCGTGATAAATGACACAATATTTCGTAAGAATCATAATTGCAAACAAAGCTGAAGTAAACCTGTGTTTACACATAATCATGTCTGATTATTCTTTTAATTTGTCTTGTGTTTAAATTGTATAATTATCTCCAGATGTCAAGGATGTCTTTTTCAATTCTTTACTAAACCTGAAATAATAATAAATGAAACGGATCTAAACTTGTGTTTATACGAAACGTATAGAACGAATTTCCACCAAAGTATCTTTATTTATGTATCATTCACACAGCGTAAAAACTTTTAGTTGGTTAATAAATTGTTTCAATAGAATAGATAAGCTAAAAATAAAAAAAAATATGTTTGGCATCGAATATCATTTGGGGAAAGTAATATATCGCCAAACATCAGTTGGTGAGCAGAAAGCAGTTGTTCGCTGTCAAGGCAAAGCCAAAGCAAGAAATGATTGCGTGACTGGCAATGGAAACGATAACTCCGCCTTTCAGAAATGTGTCAATGTCTCGCTTTCGCTATGTACTACGGATATGATAGGAAGTTACCCTTCACCCACACGAGAGTCCCACTTTCAGTTTTGTGAAAGTGGGACTCAAAAACTGGCCTTTGCCATTGTTTTTTACTGTTTAAGCATTTATTTAGCAGTAAGTAGTAGTAATTTATAATGGTGAAAGTTTTGAGAATCTTTAAAAACTAAATTTTATAGATTAATTAGACAAAATCAGATGTGTTTGGGGAAAAAAATTATGATAAATGAGAAAAGTCATTCCAAGTAAGACTTCCTCACATTTCCTGGGTAGTTTAGTTCGTTGGATCATTCTTCTGAAAAACAAAAGCTAAGCGATCCCGGCATCGGTCGAAAAACGTCACATCACAATCAGGAGAATAATGCAACGGCTTTTATCTGTGATAAACATTCATTACGAGCAGTGGTACTTTGGGATTATCCCGTCGACCATTTTTGCCAAACCCGATATTATCACCAAAAGGTAGCTTTTGCGCCAATAACCGCAAATTTTATCACATTTACTGCGTAATCCTTGACTACGCGAGTTAGTGTTCTTTAGCGTGTTGAAATATACTGTTTTTTTTTACTCCGCTGCAAAATGATTCGAATTTAGTTTTTGCCTAGCACCGAAGAGAGTGCAGTGGGATATTTTCAAGAGTATGGAATCATTTCTTCTAAGAAAATGTGCGTGAATGGCGACTGCACAAGGATAATGACTTGTTTGTTTGCACTTTAAAAGCTATCAAGGACTTTTAGCCGCCGAAATGATTAATAATAATATATATGGTTAGATTCAAGAATAATTCAATGTGTAATTATAAAAAAATAGAGGTTTTTACTTTGTTTTGATTCTTTTTATTAATAATGTGTTTTAATATTATTGTATTCATAATAAATTTAATGTCTTTAGAATGTTTATTTTGGAAATTGCTTTTCATTATGATGGCGCCAAAGGATTTGCGTATTTTCGCGAGCGTTGACAGGTCGACGGAATAATCCTAAAGTACCCGAGCGGTATTTTACATAAAACATAATTCATTCCTAGTCTTCGTAAAAAAATTGTTCAGAGATTTTTGAATACCACTATTGTTTCAATACTATTGTTTCAAAATAAGTTAAAATTTAGTTAAAATTTCAAACCAAAAAAGGATTTTGCATGAAGTTTAAAGAGTAATTTGACTGCGCCCCCGTACATTATTTTCTATCTACATTTGTTTGTTTACATGCATTTAAAATATGTCTCGAAAGATAATAACCCATGTGTGCTGATAAATGGTCTTAGAATAAAATCGTCGCAAGACATTCTTAACTTCAGACGCAAAAGAATAGTTGAAGGAAGTTTTAAAGTGTTTATAAAGGTTTTAAGACATAAAAAAAATAAAAGGGCAAAAACAAACTAGAATAAAAACAAGGTAAACTTTATATTTTGTGTTACACTGTAGCAAAATTACTTTATGAGGAAAATTTAAAATGTCTGTTACAATGGTTGTAATAAGTCAAGAACTTTTTCCGCCTCCGCGATTTTCATTTAGTTTTATAACTCAGGAGTTTTGATGTAAGGGGAAAAAAATTAAATGTTTCATAAAAACAGGTGGAATGATTTCATAAGCATTCCTTTTTTTAAATAAAAGAAAGGTACTGTTGGTAATAAAACATTTCCTTTTGTTTTTAAAAAAGTTTTTCAAAAACACATTGCAGAATTAATGACTTTATTTGTACGTTCCTTATGTATTTAAACGATTAAAAATCAAGATCTTTGATTTTTATCAAATATTTTAACATATGCTTAATGGTAGAGATTTAAAAAGGAACAATATCAAAGTCATGGGAAAGGGTACTTTTAGAAGCATACTTAAAAATAACATTTTTAAAATACCGTTTTCTCTTAAAGTTGAAACTCTAGAAAGAAACGTTTAAAGCAAGGTTTTGTAATAGTTTCCGGAGGTGGTTATTTTTTCAATATTGATTCACTCTTTTTATGCCCTTATTGATAAATTACAAATAATACAATAACAACTCAATCGCTCAGAAGCATGAAATCTTAATATATTAATGACCTTCAAATTCCTCATCTGAAGAAAGACAGATTCACTGATTTAAAGTAAAAATATTTAAAGTGAAAATTAACTTTATAATTTCAAAAAATTAAATTGCTTAGTTATATTATATTTTATCTAAGAGTAAAGTATATTTTTATGCCTTGAGGAATATTTGGTTGCTTTCAAGGTGTTGGAAATGTTCACCAGTTAATCGTTTAAATTGCGAGAAAAACCTTTTGAGCATGTGCGTTTGCGATGGTTACTGCTCCTCCCATAGTTCCAAGCGAACTGAGTCAAAATAAAACTTTATGTGTTGCAGAAGCGTTTGATCAGTAACGCCTTCCTTTGCCGTCAATGTTCATTAGTTAACCCTTCAGCGGGCGCGCCGGGGTACAAAGTGCAACATTTTCGTAATTTTGAATGGTTTGTCTTTACAAGTAAGCCCGTCTGCACACGGAGTAACTCAAAAGAAACTGATAACTGGCTCAAATCACAAACCAGTCCGTGATGAGTCGCAACCTATGTAATTGAATGGAGCCACGCACACGGCGCAACTGGTTACAAACCCGTCGGACGGGTTTGTAACCAGTTGCGCCGTGTGCGTGGCTCCATTCAATTACATAGGTTGCGACTCATCACGGACTGGTTTGTGATTTGAGCCAGTTATCAGTTTCTTTTGAGTTGCTCCGTGTGCGGACGGCCTAAGGTTTGAATGTTCTAAGCAGTTTCTATTTATAGCTACACCCTTTCTAATATATGTCTGATTTTCTGACCATTCTATTCCATTCCCTTCCTGGTTAGCCGTGATTTAACAGTGGTAAACCAGCGATTATACAGGATTACAATACGGCAAAAGCAGGAGTTGATGTCCTCGATCCAATGTACAGCTATTACACGATATCTCGCATATCACGGAGATGGACAATCTCATTGTTTTTCAGGTTTTGGGACATAACAGGAATCCATTCACGAGTTGTCCTTAGATCTAATGAACCGGACAGTTTTGAAATAAGGCAATTGTATCTGCATTCCTTGGCCTTTAATTATAAATATTTCTCAGTATCATCATTATGTATCTTGTCATAAAACGCAGAATTATTATTTACAATTTGAAAAAAAAAGTTTATTACAAAAGGAATAATCAAGGTTGAAAGAGACGTTGCACTTTGTGCCACTCGCACCTGCTTGTGTTTCAAAAATTGCCACGCCCGCTGGAGGGTTAATTAGCTTAGTCAATTCATTAGTTTGTTGGTTTTTTTCTATTGTTGTAGTTTAGTTTGTTGTGAATAAAAATATTAGAAAGAAAAGTTATTGACCCAGCAGTTTCTTAGTTATTTACCGAAATCCCAGACTTTAAAACGTTAAGTCAGTGCGCTTCTGACTTACAGTATACATTGTATATTGATGAAATGGAACACAAGGATTCTAATTAAAATAAAGCGTTTTTCTGAATTAACTGAGAAAAAAGTTTATTAAGTAGTCGACTTTAACTTGAGAATTATATATACAACCATTAATTCTGCGTTGCAGTTACAACTCATAGCTATTATTTTACCTAGATTAGACCACTAAACCGATCTTAAATTCTGTATTTTTTTCTGCACATTTCGCTCAAGCTTAGCTGAGCCGTCAATCATATAGTTAAGGTTTCAGTATCAATTATATATACAACCAATAACTCAGCTTTGCAATTGCAACTCATAGCCAATTTTTGTTCCTAGAATATCACGCCAGTAAAGTGATCTTAAAAACTCTGATTTTCCCATTTCACCTAAGCTTAGCTAAGCTGCAGATCACGTACTTCAGAATTCAGTAACAATTTCATTTTCTAGATATATTCCTTCACTCCATTTATAAGTTCAAAATACACTAAAAACTAATTCACGTGCAAAAAAACGTTTGATGTATCTCACACGTCATACAGCAGATAACACATTTCGAAGAATCTCGAAACTTAGAACTTCGAAGATCTCGAACGATTTTTCATACCACTACAAAATATTTGCAGCATGAATACATTATTCTGCGTATATATTCTATGTAATATTTTCTGAGAAAAGTTTTTTTGGGGGTTTTGAAAAAATCAGCTATAACTTCTACTGATTTTTCTTTACGTATTTCAAAAAGACGTGACGCCTCGGAAATCTTTATTCTTTGCTTTTCTTATAAAGAATTTGCACCCACTGCAGGGGCTGAGTTTTGCGATTCGGATTTCACTTCATTTGCTGCTATTTCGGTGGTAGTTGTTATATTATTTTCGCCCCCGATGTCTATTGGAATTCAGTGTATATAACAGCGGTGTGAAAATATTTATCGTTCATATGCGTTGTATAACTTTTAAAATGTTTAAAGTTAAGTTTGTAAAGACTTTGTATTCTTATGATAAATTATACTTTTTTTTTCAACCTCAAAATGACTCAAAATCACTGAGGAGGATCGAAGAATGTTAGATCTCGTGAAATGGAAACTTGCGAGATGTGGAAATTTACGTGAAATGGAAATTTACGAGATCTAACATGTTTCGTTGTACGTGTTAACCATTCAGCAGGCGCGGCAATTTTTTGACCAGCAGGCACACGTGGCACAAAGTGCAACGTCTCTTTCAACCTTGATTATTCCTTTTTTAATAATTTTTTTCCAATTGAAAATAATAATTCTGTTTTTTATGAAAAGATAAAAAATGTTGATATTATTGATATATTTACAATTAAGGCCGTCTGCACACGGGGCAACTCAAAAGAAACTGATAACTGACTCAAATCACAAACCAGTCCGTGATGAGTCGCAACCTATGTAATTGAATGGAGCCACGCACACAACGCAACTGGTTACAAACCCGTCCGATGGGTTTGTAACCAGTTGCGTCGTGTGCGTGGCTCCATTCAATTACATAGGTTGCGACTCATCACGGACTGGTTTGTGATTTGAGTCAGTTATCAGTTTCTTTTGAGTTGCTCCGTGTGCAGACGGCCTAAAGGCCAAAGAATGCAGGTACAATCGCCTTATTTCAAAACTGTCCGGTTTATTGGATCTAAGGACAACTTGCAAACGGATTCCTATTGTGTCCAAAAACCTAAAAAACAATGAGATTGTCCATCTTCGTGATATGGGGAATACCGTGAAATAGCTGCACATTTGATCGACTACATCAACTCCTTTAGTCGTATAGTAATCCAATATAATCGCTGGTTTATCACGGTTAAATCCTGACTAACAATGAAAGAAAAGGAATTGAAGAGTCAGAAAATCAGACCTGCATTAAAAAGGGTGTAGCTATAAATAGAAACTGCTTAGAACATTCAACCCTTACTTGTAAAAACAAGCCATTCAAAATTACGAAAATGTTGCACTCTATACCCGGGCGCGACCGCAGAAGGATTAAATGAGGCCTCAAAATAGGCTTTAAAGGCCTAGCACTGAAAGTACTTATGCACGTACAGTGACTCCCTAAATTGTGGGTACACTTGTTTTTTACTTGAATTTCAGACTGTTTATTGTCAAATAAAACCAAAAGTTAAGGCTGCTATGTACTAAGATAAAAAATCGTATTTCCATTTTCCTCTTCTTGTAGACTCTTGTGGTGGGAGGAGTCCAGTTGACAGTTCAAGAATTCCAAATCCCTTAGGATTGACATTTTGATGGATTGTAATGGTTCTCTCTATAGGGGGGTTAAGCGCTGCCCCCAAATTTTTTATTTAAAATATATTTTTGTCAACTATTTATAGGTACATAAATGCTGATAATCAAATAAAATTGGTATTGTCAGATAGCCTGAACTTTTCTGCAAAGCGCTACGGGATTCATTTTATAAATTTCGTCCACCGAAGGAATTTATGAGCGTTTAAAACACACTATACCAGATTTTTCTCAGAATAATTTAAATTTTTAAATATTAATTGCATTTTTAAAAAAAACGAAAAATGTACACAAATGTAAAATTTCTTTCTCTATGACAGAGTACAATTTTTTTTTTTAATCTTTGAATCCAAGTCGGCAATCCGTGGACAAATTTTCTCCATAGGTTAACATTGAGGTGAGCGAATCCAATGGGGTTAGTACATAGCAGCCTTAAGAGGCATGTTTTTCTAACTTAATGCAACAAAAAGACAAATATTTTGGTATTATACTTCCTAAAAACAAAAAAATAGTTGTTAAAATAACTGGGGTTTCGAGAGAAAAGCTACAAGAATCTAAAAACACAAAATTGGAAGTACACCTTTGAAATTGCTTGCTTTAACTACCCTTAATTATAATAAGTATTATACTTTAAACATTTACAGAACAGCAATTCCTCAACAATGTCTCTCTGTTACAAAAATTAGTATCTGTTAACTGTTGATTAGATAAAAATGAGAATCGACAGGAGGCAACGATAGAGCAAAGAAACTTTTCAATAATCTAGCAAATGAAAGTAAATCTTTGCGAAAAGTAGCTAAAATAGTTGGCCGGAGTGTGAATCGCATTCAAAAAGTCGCTCGATGATTTAAAAAGGATGACACTTTAGAAAATAAAGTAGGAAGAGGCCGGAAAAGACTACTGAGCTCAGCAATAGAGTGGAGAATTTGACATCGAACAAAGGTTGATATTAAAATAAAGCCTTCAAATATTGCTTCAAGTATTTCTAGATCTTTGGGTAAGTCTGTTTCTCCTGAAACTGTACGCAGAGTCCTCAGAAGAGCTGGCTATAATAACAGGAAGGCTTACAAAAAGCCCTTTATTAGTAGAGATAAGCGATTACAGTTTGCCAAGGAACACATTTTAAAGCTCAAACAGTCTTGGAATGAAGTTAATTTTAGTAATGAAAGCAAGTACAATGTTTTTGGCATTGACGGCCGTCGTATAGTGTAGCGCAAGGACCAACACTGCTATCGATTCAAAAAGTTCAATTCCAACCGTTAAGCATGGAGTTGGGTGGATAGTGGTTTAGAGGTGTAGGGCAATAGCAGGGGTGGGAAAGTTTGTATTTGTTGTTGAAATCATGGGCAAGAGGGCATTTTTTTATATGCTTAAACAACTGAAGGATAGTGCTGCTGAATTGAGATTGGGATCAAATTTTTCATTTCAATAAGATAATGATCCCAAGATCGTAGCATATATAGTAAAGCAATGGTTGTTGTAGCATTGTCCACAACGGTATAAAATACCACCATAGTCTCCTGACTTGAATGTTATCGAGAATTTGTGGTCCAGTCTTGAAAAAGCTGTACAAAAGCACCACATTACCAGTAAAGAACATATGAGACATATGTGATGGGGATTTTATTTAATAGTTATGATTATGAACTATGATTACGAAGTATGATTATTATGGTGAAGTATTTAATTGTGGTTAGTACATTGTTTGGCACAAGGGATTAATGATTACTCATGTGTATGATCACAAATCAATTTATTAATTATCAACACACTATTTATACAGTTCACATTACTCATTATTGACTTCCTATCATTACTCTTTTAACATGTTAATACAATACATATATATACCTCATATCACTTATACTTTTACTACTCAATTTCATATTCACACTCTATATACCATTAACATTACTCCTTATTGACTTTCTATCATTACACTTTTAACATGTTAATACAATACATATATATACCTCATATCACTTATACTTTTACTACTCAATTTCATATTCTAACTATTAGTATACAAAACCGCAAATATTCGGTGACATATATCTATGACAACATGCAATATTAATCGCGGCTACTATCATTCTCCTAATCTAACTGAGCATCGGCACAAGATCACCAAATAAACAAAATCCCGTACCTGATACTTGCACGGCTGGGGAGAATCGTGAGGGACGATGGGTGGCTTGCTGCGGTCATCTGTGGCACAAGGACTCTACACTCCGGGCGATGGTGGCTGGTGGCAATCATCTATGCATACGGGGCTCCGGGACTTTACAACCACTTGGTAGCGGGCGCTCGCTCGACGAAGGGGTGCGGCATGGGAGAGTTCTGGGCTCCTGGACAGGTATCTCCTTCTAGGGCTAAGCTATCGGCTGGTCGTCAGATCGACTTCGCTCCTGGGGTCATTAGGCGGGCGCATTTAGTTTGGGTCGGCGCGGTAGGCTTTCGGCTCAAGTGATCCTTCAATCGGCGGGCATACATTCATTGGCACGTGAGGGCTTACACCTCTATCTTCTTTATTTGTCTGCGGCCCTTTCCGTCTTTCTTGACTCCGACTTCTCCTCAGCGGATTCTAAACTTCATCTGCTCACCACTTTTCCACTCTATATCTCTCTTTCTCTTTTCTTGATTATTCTCTGCCATCTCTATCTTTTACTTAACTCCCCCACTTCATTCTAGGCTTTCCATTGGTAGCCACCTCCTGACCAATGGGTACATATGGATACCCTTTATTGGTTCCAAATCTTTTTTTATAATACTACCTCCTCCACTCAAAATTGAAGGGGGCGTCAGTCGTTGCACCCTTCTGGAGAATTCTCACGCCCATACATTCACACGCTTCTATTCCGACCCCCTACCGATCTCCTAACGCATTGAAGCTTGTAAAGTCTTAACTCATCCTTCACTAACATCAAATTTCGGACCCCTTCGTTTCCTATTTCTGCCTGTCCAGATCATTAACTGCAGCTGGCCGCCGCTCCTTGCCATCAATTTTTCGACCGTTCCCCTTTTACATGTCAATTCTCGTGTCCCTTTCTGACATAAGCAGATCGTAAACTGCATCTGTACACCATTTATCCGCTGTTTGGAATATATCATCTCCTCCTATTCTTTGTGCCCAACTTTGCACCTGTTTAACTTTCCAAAACTGTCGCCTACAGTGCGACAACATAGTGCAAGAATAAGCGAAAATTTCTGCCGAAACAAATAAAAATCTCGTAGATTCAACGGCACGACGATTGGAGGCAGTCATAACATCAAAAGGATATGCTACTAAATATTGATTGTTCGTTTCTTCATTTTGTTTGCAGGTCAAGTATTTGTACATTTCCTTTATAAGTTGGTATTTTTGTATAATTAAACATAATTGTTTATTATTTATGATTCAGGATGAACATTAAATATCTTAACACGTCTATGCTAATTAAGGGACTGTTTCCCCTATTTCATGACTTTTTCTCCATTCAAATATGACTTTCCATATCAAAAGTAAGTGTACCCTGAATTTTAGGAGTCACTGTATGTTTAAACACAGAATTTTGAAAAGCATTTGTTTTTGTTGATGTTGATGTGTCTTATGCCCCGTGGACGGACACTCCAGACTAGGTCCATAGAAGGCTTGCGGGGCGCAGAATGCCACTCCGGTTTTATGGCACCACAGGGATCGGAGTTCGACTGAGCCAGCTATCACTGCTATTATGGATGGGTACCCCCCCCCCCCCCTAGGGCGACATCTGGTGGGCTCGTACCCTCCTCTAAACTCCCACTACGAAGGACTCACTTGCCAACAGATTTAATATGCCCATACTCAGCGTAAACAAGGAGACATTCAGAGAAAATATAAGATTCTCCAGTAACATGATAACGTATTCCAATGTGTAGACTATACGAAAAAGGTGGACTCGGTTATAACCCGGCCAATTACAATTAAAGTTTTTTTATTCCAATTTAGACTGTATTCCAATTTATACTGTATTGGACTTTTATTCCAATTTCACCGCAGTTTTTTGCTGACCATTTTATTATGAGAGCACCATATAGGCGGACCAGCATTGCTCCCTATGAAGGGACGGCACAAACGGAGGTATTTTAGAGCACGCGCCGGGATTCGATCTTATCATCCTCAGCACCTAAAGCCAGCGTGCTTACCACAGGGCGACCTCGGCCCAATTACAATTAAAGTAAAATTAGGAATCAATGAGAATTAAGATATTACGCAAGTGATGTAAAACAGCAATCTTCTTTAGGAGTTATGAAACTATAGTTACCACAAATAATTGCTAAATCGCATGCAGTCTAATAATGTTATATCTGCTGATATTTTATTAAATGTTATTTATTTGACTTGACAGCTATTTCTAATAAAATTTAAGATGTTAACCCTCCTTTTAAAGCTGAAAAATTGTAGCATTTTGTGTCAACTACCCATCGTCTGTGTTAACCGTAGTGCCTATAATGACTATTTTGTATAATTAATACAAAATAGTAAATTAGTTAGCAAATTAGTTATATATAGATATAACTAATTCCCTGACTTTTAATTTAAATCTTTATTTGTAGAAAACGACTGTGCAATTTTCAATAAAATATATTTATACCACTTACGAAAAAAAATTTAGAACATGGAAAAACTTCACAAACAAGCAATGTCTGTTTTTTCCTTGTGCGAAGCATTCGGACACTAAACAAGCGTAACGAGACCGGATAGAATGATTTTCTTAAATGCCAGACAGACAGTTATATTTATGCTCTCCTCTGAAATACGCGATTTAAATATTTCTACTGTGTCTAACATTAGGGCTTGGATGCGTGACTGAAATAAAAGTCAGAAAAAGATAAACTTAAAGCTACAGTAATGGCAAACATATCGCAAGGTCAAAGTGAAATAAATGGGACTTTGTTGGCCCCAAAACAGTATTCTTGTATATGACATTTAAGACCCTCAGTATAATAAAATTGAAATATTTATATGAATAAATATTCTTTTAATGGACATTTTACTGCAAAAGATATCTACAATTTTTTTAAATGTTTTTCAGCTACATTCTTGGCGATATAACACTTAGCATTCCATGTAAATCAACATAATTGAAACAATGTCTGTTCAAATTATTTTCTATAGTTTTTATGGCAACTAAATACATTCTAATGACATGCATGAGTTCAATATAGATTTTACGTGCATGAATATACTGATGTTTTCAAGAGATTCCTTTTTTTCCAGTATTATTATATTTTTCTATATTCCCATGACAAACTTGTAAAAGCAGTACAAAATAATAAATGTGTTTAAATATCTTGCGTTTTTTTAATCTTTTTTTACATTTGATAATTAACGGTTTTATTTCCATCCGGATGTATGACATGCACATGAATTATCATTAGTAGTTTATATCTGCCAATAATCCTGAACCTCTAATCTTATTCCCTTATTATCGAATCTTGATTGTCTGCAAAATGATTTCCAACAAGCTTATGAAATTCCCTGAGGGAGATCGTGAAATAATATAATATAGTGAAACAGAGAACTTAGGTGAAAATTGGGTGCTTGTATCATTTTAAACCCAAACTGAAAATAAGACCATGACACTTCTCATTAGCAAAAGCAGAAAATTTCCCTAAACTGTCAAAACTAATCTATGTACTCGTATATAGTTATGTACTCATATATACTCGTATTTGTATCCTAAAAACCTCGTGAAAACTTCTTAAATACTATATTTATTTAATACATTAATGGATCACATTCACGAAAGTTTTAACGCTCGGTTAGAATAACTTTCAATCATCAGATATTCATTCTGCTCTAATTTTCGACCACGGAAACAAAATCGTTACGTCTGCCTTCTGGCATCGAATTATTAAAAAAAAAGAACTGTTTAATCTTCATTAATCTTTTCGGCTTTATTCTCGCTGACTGAGTTTAAATCAATCATTTTGACATTTGGAATTTCTCTTAGCTGTCGCATGCCAAGAGTTTCATAAATTTACGAAGCATGAGCTAGTACTCTCTTTAGTGAGGAAGTTTCTACGAAGAATCAAATTTTAAGTGATTTGTCAATGAAAAGTAAGCAGAAAGTAATGAACTTAATATCGAGGGTGTTCATAAGAATTTGGGGAAAATAGATTGGTTTTACTTCAAGACAATGTAAATTTGAATAATACATAACTAGAAATTTAGAATAATAGATAGTATTTTCATAGTTATCATTGAATGTGGATAGAAAAATTAATTGTTCGTTTAATCCCACAGTAAAACATCACGTATTTAAAAATAATATTTTAAAAGTTTATATGTTCAAGACCTAGCAAGGAAGTTTAAAAATTACAAACTCCTTAAAATTCTCTTCACATCAAACGTGAATTTTTCAAAAAAATATTTTTTTTCTCATTACTACATAATACATCAGCACCTCTGATAAAGTACTTTTTTTAGAAACAACGGAGTAAATTGCAGTTTCAGACTGATAGTTGGACAATTTTAGTATAGACAGATCGCGGAATCCAGCGATAAAACGAAAACGAAAATGAAAAATCTGACTAAAGTAATGTTGAATCATTAAGAATATTACCATTGCAGTGTTCGCTTCTCATGACAATCAAAGCGTGTTTAGCTTGCTGCAAAAGGACTATTCAATATATTGCTACTTACGATAAGAGATATTTGAACCCTCTGAGTTCTATGAAAGGTGTCCTAAAAGACTAACAATTTCCAGTTTCTCTAATAGACATTCATGAATACAGACCTATGACGACATCTAAACGTTAACAGAATTCTGTTGCTTCTAATGAAACATGACATGATAGTAAAGTCTTCCATGACCTTGTGTCTCGGCATTTAGTTTTTCATATCCAGCCAAATGGATGTTTTTTCTAACAGTTAACAAAGCACCTGGAAAGAATGAGTGCAAAATATGTGTCATTTCAACTAATGAAGGCCATGTAAATGGATTTGTCACATAGATCCCCCGACTCATAAATAATTGTGTAAATTTTATTTGGGGGATATTTAACTTATCATTTTAAAATTATGAATTAACTGGGTACAATTTTATGTGCCTTTTATTGAATTTCAAATTATAATCTTTAACATATGGACAATGTACTAATCAGTTAATCTGAAATAAAAAAATTCCATCAACACTTTATCAATAACAAACTAGTATGAATATTTATTATTTTTTTACTAAAAATTTATCAGTCCTTTGAGGTTTATGAGTTAATACGAAGCGCGATCAGTTTGTATGTATTTATTACCATGTTTTTATTAACTCGCTTTCTTGTTTGTGTGTGTGTTTGTCTAGTACAAATCTTGCAATCGATTTTTAATTAACTTCCCGACTAGCTAGACATTCAAAAATTTTAGAATAGCTCAGACCACGGTGACAATGCATTCTTTTAATACTTTTGCCATCTTTAAGCAGAATTGACTTAATTTTCAGTTAATTTTGCTTTGTAGACTGGTGCAGCCATCTATCGGCCGGGACGGGAACGAAAAGTTAAACGCAAGTTAACTTTCAATTAACTTCATTTTCTTTTAAGTTAATGGGATAATTCATTAAAAAAAATTTAAAAAGTATTTATTAATACATAGAATTGTCAAGTTTATATGATTCAACAGAAAATTTAAAAACATGGTATATAAAAAGTTATTTTTATCTTGTAATTATAATTCTTGAAAAATCCTAGATGATTCAATAAAATTTTATTTGATTAGTTTTTTCGTTAAGATTTTTTCACTTTTTTTAATCAAAATTTTAGATTTAAAACTTGTCTATTTAATTATCCGTAATGAAAAAAGGCATTTTCTTTTGTAAAGGTAAAATATGAAAAAAAAATTACTGAGACAGGTTTCTGGATGCTCGAATAGCCCTTCTGCAGTCAATTACTGGGTTCTCTTTGGATTATTTAATAAGAAGAAATGCATGTTCTTATTTTTATTTTCCATTATCTTATTAGTTAAAGTGCACACTCAAGTGATAAATGAACCTTAATTACCAATGCAATGGGTTGAAACCTTTTCACATTTCTCTGAAATAAATTTTATGTGATATTTTCCAGATTAAAAAGACTTTTCAACTTGAGTACCTAAAGCATTTAGTATTCATAGGCGCACATGAAAAAATAAATTGAGACATGCTTTACATTTTAATCTGAGTATAAAACTCACTATCGTCCATTCTCACAGTTAAATATAGGCGAAAATCTACTGTGTTACTGTTAGCCCTTATCTTTGCTTTCGTGTTCTGAACTGAATATGTAAAACATATATTTGAAATTCCAAAATGCCAATTTTCTGTTTACCTTGCCAATAATTTTTATTTTTCGAAATAACTTTAACCCCTGACGTATCTTTGAAAGATAACTGCTTCATCAATATTTACCATAATACTTTCTAATAATCTAAATTCAAATATTCCACCCCTTTTTACGCTCCCATGTTATATATCTTCACATCTTATTCGTGTTACGTTTCGGAGAAATGTCTTGCGTAAATGCGTAGCTTTACTTTGATAAATGATAACTGCCGTTTCAAACTCTTGAGGTAAGAAAACGAACGGCTCCACAGTTTTATGCCTCAAACCTATCAATAATATAAATAAGATTGATATGCTTTTTCCTTTATATCTAGCGTCACGGCGCATTCATTACAGATATTATGTCAAAAACATTTCTTCTAAAAAGTTATAAAAGACATGTTATTTCGTTCCTCGTATATTTGTATGCATTCACTTCAAACCAATGCAGTTGGGATGAAGTAAATGGACTGATGAATTTTCTAGATTGTAAAAAACGATGATGATGATTACCCTAACCAACGTTAGACTTCATAACGTCCCCATGAGAGCGGTGCTCCCTGAAATATCAAATATATTGACGTATAATTTTTTTCAAAACCTCTTTAATGTCCTTTAGTATGGTTGGGTAGTTGACTGATCGACTTTTGGAGCGGTGCAGTCATCTTTTGAAGTCCGGGAACCTCTCATATGAACTGGTGGAGCTACAGAATGTTGCCTTGTTAAATTCGTCGAAATTGAGGTGGCAACGGGGTGTGGTGTTGGTTCACATATACGGTGCGTCCATTGATAGCAACCAACGATTCTCGCGGTTAAAGTGCGATTGTCTTCATTGACAAATTACCCGCATTGTCAAACAAAAAAAATTAACAGTTTATTTCAGGAACCCGCGCTTTTCCAAAATTTGGGGGGAAACAGAGAAAAACCTTCTTTTTTTTCAATATTATTTTTGATTTCTGCACTAATGTTGATATGCACTGTCAATAGTAACCCATAAAGCGGAATGGTAGTTGGCAGATTTCTGTACAAAAATATGTGCTTACGACAGAAGACACTGATGCTATAAAAAATTCAAAAAATGTCTGACAAATTTCTGAAATAAACGATTTAATTGCCAAAAGCACACTGGGGCAGCTGTCAAAATTACCCAAGAGACGCACTTTTTTCCACATCACCATTTCAGGAAGAGGTAAAGTGTAAGATGCTTTATCCCCTTTATTTAATCAAAGTAAGACGGGATTCTCCATGAAGCCTATTTCCCTCAAGCTTTTATGTTATGTTAGAAATGTTTTAAATCAGATGTATTACCTGTGAGTAATGTTCTCAAAGGCTCGGGTGGTTCTCGAATTGCAGGCAATTGTACTTTCCCATCACTGCAATAAATTTCTGGGAATTCTCTAGACCACTTTTTAGCACCACAGCTGTCACATATTTTCGACATGGATCCAATACTTGTTTCATTAGCAGATGCATAATTGCATTCTGGATTATAGCGAAATGCACATAAACTCCCCTGGTCAGCATTCATGGCACGATATCTACTTTGAACATGTCTTTTTCTATCAGCGTGAAATCGTTTTCTTTTCGCATCAGAAGACTTTCCAAACGAAGCACGTTTCTTAGGTGCCATTATTAATTATTCTCCTTTATGTTAATTAAAGATAAACATCCAGATGCATTTATTTCTTTGTACTTTTTAAGAACGTCATCCGTTTAAAAATCCGTTAAAAAAATCGTTGCATCACTTTCCGCATGAAAACGAATGTGACGTCATATATAAACGACATGTGTAATCAAAATCATCTGCAGATTTCACAAATCAGAGTCAGGAAAGTTGTGTTTATCTGGGGAGCCAGGGCCAAAGGTCATTCCCAGTCCTCTTCCTCTCGCGCATTGGAATTTGACACCCACCGTCACCCCTAGACCAGCTGGTTGTGGTGAATGGGCTTTATCCACGGGTGGTACGCGCACCTCTTAGCGGCACAAAAAATCATTAAAAAATCAATTTTAAAAAAACTAATTGAGCCCCAAATTTAGTTTTTGCTGACTTAAGTTTCTCGGGTCCTAAACATTCACTGTGTCGAATTTGGTCCCGATGGGTGAAACAGTCTAGGATTCTATAGCGGACAAACAAACAGACGAGATCTTTTAAATATATACAGCAGATGAGTTCCCTGGCAAAGTATTTTTGAAAATTAGTTTAATATATTAGTGAACGAAATGGACATCTATATGTCTATTTTGTTGAGTAAATAATTACAAAATATTATTGATTAGTCGGAACACGTGTGGACAATATGCTTAATGTGCTGTGAAATACTTTTATCCAATCTTTAATACATACCAGGAAAAATTATGGTACATTACGCTACTTTTAGCCGAGTTGATTTGGGATTTGGATGAAATCTCATATTCCAGTTTATTAGTTTATCAAAATACATAGAACTGAGATCTACAATCAGAAGACGAGCAGAGACAAAAAACCTATTTCATTTTTTTGCCAAATTTTCTGTGGTATCTTATCCAAGAGAAATTTTATAATCAAAGAAACAATCGAGTTTATTTTAGAAAAATACATATTTTCTTCATAAAAGTAAGAAAACGTGTTGATTAAATTAAATTCGTCTGAAATATGATTAAATTGATTTGTCTAAATTTATTAAAAAAAAATTAATGAATTATTACAATTACCTTTTATGATGGGCATTTGTAACATAATTTTGGCATTCTGACTGCAGTATTCTTTACTACTTAAACTAAAGTGCTTAGAGCTTAGATTCAAATAACACCCTTCTTTCCCTATACATTTAAAGTTGGATTTCAAAATGAAAAAAATTTAAGTAATGGCAACTAGCTTCGATCTAACTAATATACTTCATTATTTTGCCAGAGAGCATTATGGGACAATTCACAAGAGGAGTTCCATTCTGCAAGGTGGTCATAAAAAAACTTTTCCGATATATGAACCTCTAGCGGCCGTTCCGTTCAACCGATCGAGATGAGATTTCAGATATAGTTATTCAAAGGTATGAGCTCCAGATTTCGTGAACGGCAACAAAGTGGCGCTCACGGTTACGGTTATAGGTACAGAAACTCGAAATTTTCGAATGGCACCGCCCACTTTTTTCCGTCGCAAAATGCTCAGCGATCCGCTGAGCATTTTGCGACGTCAAAAAGTGGGCGGTGCCATTCGAAAATTTCGAGTTTCTGTACCTATAACCGTAACCGTGAGCGCCACTTTGTTGCCGTTCACGAAATCTCGAGCTCATACCTCTGAATAACTATATCTGAAGAGCGTTGGAACGGTACATGTATCGCAAAATACGGGCACGTTATACATGCACCAAAAACAGCTCTACGAACGGCCCAACAAAAATACGATCGGGGCGCACGGAGGAAATTTGCATACGACAGAGGGGAGACACCAATCACTAATGACAACACAGATCGGACAAAACAAATAAAAGATTATTTATTTGAATTACACATTTTCCACATGGGTGCTATCATTGTGTTTTTGCTGGCCGTTCGCAGAGCTGTTTTTTGGGCGTGCATAACGCGTCCGTTTTTTTGTGATACACGTACCGTTCCAACACTCTTTAGGGTTTTCGCATGCTCTGAGCATTTTGTGACGGGAAAAAGTGGGCGTTGCCATTCGAAAATTTCGAGTTTCTATATCTATAACCGTAACAGTGAGCGCCACTTTGTTGCCGTTCACAGAATCCCGAGCTCATACTTTTGAATAGCAATATCTGAAATCTCATCTCGATCGGTTAAACGGAACAGCCGCTAGAGGTCCATTATAGGCAAAGTTTTTTATGACTACCCTGTATAATGGAGTCTATTATAGATAGAGACAACTGAATTTTCCAGAACATCATGGAAGTCCGGAGCAGAAGAGGAGACATGAAACGGGGGGAGTAGAAAATAATGTGCCCAAACCCATACAAAGGGACACGCTAGAAAACTAAACAAACGAATAAAGCAGGATGGGGTAAAAAATAGGATAAATAGAACCACGAAGACATAATAATGAAATGGAATTAAGGGATGGGGGGGAATAATATCAAATAATTAGCAGAGAGCAAAAATGTGGGATATATAGAGATGCATTTATGAACATCATCTCTCCAGACAGCTGTTAAAATAAAGTACACAAATAATTGACTAATATTGGGGAATTAGAATAGGTTTCATAGTTTCCTGGAAAATTTAATTCAGATACGTAATTAGAGAATAATTTGAACGTTAGGAAATTTAAATGTATACCCGAATTTCCAGAAGTGTTTAGAAAATTTTTTTTAATTTTTTTTTTACACAATGTGGAAGCACTTGTCATCAAACATTCGTCTTTACTACGCCGCAATTTTACTGCCCATTTTATTGTGGGGGCACCATATAGGCGGACAGCATTACTCCCTATGAAGGGACGACACGAACGGAGGCATTTGCGCGACGCCAGGATTCGTCCAGGATTCGACGCCAGGATACAAACCCGTCGGACGGGTTTGTAACCAGTTGCGCCGTGTTCGTGGCTCCATTCAATTACATAGGTTGCGACTCATCACGGACTGGTTTGTGATTTGAGTCAGTTATCAGTTTCTTTTGAGTTGCTCCGTGTGCAGACGGGCTTAAATAAGTTTTATCTATTTTTTGGACCAATATTTTAACCGGACATCTCACATCAAAAATTTATCTAAGAGAAGTTCTCTTAAAACCCTCACAGTTTTTTTTTATTTCTGTTATGTTTCATTAACAAATTTTGCTCGAATATTATAAGGATTACCTTATAGTGTTATGATTTATTTTTTTTTCTAATAAAATAGGGAAACACTAAAAGGATAATGCTAAAACAATCTTAACTAACATAAAAGATCAGTTTACTGAAAACAATATTTAAGTCATTTAAATATATATTCATGTTTACAAAAAAAATGTTATAGAGAAATTTCACTTTTTCAACATAAAAAGAGAATGGACGTTTATTGCAAATTTCTTCAACCGTATGTAAAATCATGGCTTTCAAAAGTTTTTGCATACGTACAAAACGTCAAAACAAAATTTATTCCTTTCTGCTGTTAAAAAAAAAAAAACATTCTAAATAGCATTTGGCCCTTGTGGGTACTTTGCAGTGCGCCTGTTTTGGAAAAATCCTTTGATATCGTATAAAAGAAAAGTATCTGTACCATGCAGAGGGCCTTTCAAAAGTAAAAGAGAATGCAGGCTACTGTAACATTCAAAAGAACAAACGGGATAGAATATTCAAAAATAAAAGCATATATTTGAATGCCATGAAGCACAAGAATAAATATTCCATTTCATACTGCATACAGATGGGTGCTGACGAGCAATATATATGGATATCTCCAACCTGAAAATGTGGGGTTTTTTTATATTACTTCTACATTAAACGGGTAAAAAAACTATTTTAAGCTATCTTATAATATCGATTTTTATATCTTCCAAATATCTTTTATCATTAAAAAAAATGGAGATTTAGAGCTTAAAAAATATCTGTCTTTTAACTTTTAACTTCAGTTTGTATCCCATACAAATAGTGTATGCCATCAAGAGCTGAAAGTAAGATAAATTTATCAGTCAGAAGAACAAATCACAATCTCCACATGATAAAATCATGACTTCTTATTTTAAAGTCATCATTTTCAGAAGCTTTCGAGAAAGATAGAAGATAGATACAATTCAAAAAGTAAAAAGTTACTCTGAAATGACCAGGAATCAAGCCCAAAAGAAAATACAATCCTATGCGAGAACAAGATTTAATAAGCAAAAACTCACCAATATTGAAAAATCTTCGAATCCCAGTCCAGGGTCACTTTTTTTTTGTGTGTGTGTTCTTGATATTTCTGATATTTAAGGGGATGGTGGACTTTCAAATTACCAAAAATTGAAAAAAAAATGGAATTTTTTTTGATGTGTTAATACTTTAAAAAAATTAAATATTGGAATTAAAGACTTTTAAAATATATAGTGAAAAGTAAACTGAAAACTTAATGGCTTTAGAAAAGTAAATATTAAAGATAGGTGAAAAAACATCTTTTAAAAGACTTTTTCTCAAAATGAGTAATTTTCAGATTGGAAAGTCTTTGAAATGCTCCTTGCTTCATAATTTTTGACGAAATTTCATAAAATTTATAATAAAGACTCCTCTAATACATTAAAATAAAGTTATGTATCCATATCAGGTTTCGACATCATTCAGATTATCAAAGTTTACCTTAAGTGTAGAAAAGTACAAAAATTTCACGAAAAATCCCAGTACAAGCATAAAAATATTTCGTAAAAATTAACCATTCAACGAAAGCACAAAGTAATACATAACTCTCTTCAAAATGTATTTATAAGCAATATAAATGCAAAATTAAGGGGGAAGTTAAAAATTGGATAGCAAGGAGCATTTAAAAAAAATAATAATTTGAATTTTTTAAATATAAAAAAAAATGAAATATTTATAAAATTTTATAAGGTTTTTGATATAGTTATATTTTAATGAACATATATGCAAAATTTCATATCGCTGTGGTAAAAATTTCAAAAATCGCTTTGTAATGTCCACTATCCCCTTAAGTTCGTCTTGCTACATCTGATTGATTTAACACACACAAAAACTCTCAGAATAGATAAAACCACATTTTATTAAGTTTGAACCAGTTTAACACTCGGTTGCAAAAATACACATACTAAAATCAATAATGAGCTAACAGAACAGTGTTCTAGGCTGCCATAATAAACTCAGTTTGTATCTGGGTGGAGAGATGCGTCAGTCAAAATTTGCATTAATATTTCATTAAATTATCGTTAGTTGATTTACGAGAAATCGAATGCGGCTCCTAGTGTCGCAAGTCACTGCAAATGTAAGGATATTCAAACAACAGTAAACAAACAACTTGTTTTTTAGGTGTCACAAACATTAACCAGTTTGTGAAGTTAAATCAATAATCAAGAAGCTAGTTCGGTTATGTTTCAAAAGCTTTGTTTAATTATAATTTTGACTTCTTTCCCCGTGGTAAGTTTAAAATATGAGCTATTAGTAAGTCGAAAATATCCTTGTATCACAATATCATATAGAAACGATATTATTAATACAAACTTAGATGTGGGAATTAAAACTTGTTTAATGTTTCGTATTCTGTAGAGGAACAAATATTTATCATTGAAGTTTCTGGTGACAGTACATAAAAACGAATTAATGAAAAATATATAAAATTATCATGCACATTTTTCAGCAATGTTTTTTTTTTCGGGTTTATATGTCTTGCAAACCTTTCAAATTTCTTATTTGATGCTATGCTCAGTTCTTCTTCTGTACTATACCACTAGTCTATAGTAAATCTAATCGTCTCCTTCGAAACATTATGATAATCCTATATCAAAGACACCATGTGGTCGATAATTGTATAAGTGGTTAGTTTTAGCATATATTATAACAACAAACATTACTCTGATATTGAATCACAAATTGATTTTTTGATATAAAGAACACACATATACACTCGTGATCATGATAATCATCACACTTTGTTACTAGGAATACATTTCACACACTCAATTAATTAATAATTATCATTCCACTGAATACCTTTGACACACTCATTTAATTAATAATTATAATCATTCCCGATACATTGCGCGCGCTACCGTCATAAATATACTTAATCATTATTTAATATCACTTTGATATCTAGCTACACCCGAGTTATTAGTATTTAATTTAATTATAACTAGGCAGCATAGCTTATGACTAATTGGGAAAGAACAGTCAATACCTCCAGTTGATGTTTCGTTGGTCTATCTAGCTATCTATACTAGCCAGGTCTATCTATACTAGCCAGAAGTAAATCTTGCATCTGGCAGTAGTAGCACGGTCTTTGGCATCTCATTGGTAGCACAGCATGGCTTACGTTGATTCCTGGGGCGGCAGCTCTGGGTGACGCTACACTATCTTCATCGGTACTATCTCTCTTCTACTCCGGTAGCACATCTACGTCAAATGGCACCATCGCCTATCATATCAGCTTCTAGCACTTTAACGACTTTTATGTGTTTACGATTTGATTTCTACAGCCATCTTTGGCTACGATGAACTCGCAGTCTAACGTCGCTCTCATTCTGCAGAATCATCTAGTAAACCAGCATCAGCATCATCCTCAAGAGTCACATCATATCATAAGTCGGAACGTCTCTATGTATCATAAAGCTCCATCTCTCTTCTTTTACTCTCTATTTCTTCTTTTTTTCAATTCCTACTATTAGTTCATACTCTCCCTATATATATCTTGTTCAAATTTTCAATCGTTAATAAAATACTTTTAATTCATTCACTCAAGTTCAAATACAATTTTTTAAACTTGTAGTGGGTGACACTTGATGTTAATACAGTTTTTTCAAATATTAATTCATTAATTAAATTTAATTAATCAATTTTAGTTTTAGACCTAGAGCGTCTCTTGCTCTTGAATAGTAATTTCCCTCTTCTTACTGTGTAAACGGTAGCACTGCGGTAGCGCGGGCTCCTCCCGTCCTGTAGGTTGCGGGATCGAATCCCCAACCTGACAAACTTTTTCTCTCTCTTTCCCCCCCCCCTCCTAATCTCGCACAGTAGGCAAGGTTCTGGCAGACAATCCTTTTTTTCAATTCCTACTATTAGTTCACACTCAAATTTTTCTTTGTTGACCTAAGTAGGAATTGACTTTAAAAAAATTTGTTTTTATATTACTTGTTAACTTTTTCGTTCATCCCACTCTGGAATCCCATTGGTGTCTCCACTCCATTTCTGACAACACCCACAAGCATTTATTCGCTTGGGTTTTTAATTATGAACTTCTTATTGACCATTCCTGATTAGGGGCGTACCTATCTTCGCGACCCCACTTTTATCGTTCCCATGGATCTAGACCCTCTGACAACCTGGCCCGGGACTGGAAGCTCCTGTGTGTGGTCCCCTTTAATTACGGCCATAACTTTCCTCCCCTCTTCTACTTTTCTTCTTGCTTCCTATCATTCCTTCCTATCTTCTTATCTTTTCCAATGCATGCTTTATAACCTATTCTTTGTATATTTCCTTTTGCCGTCCGATGTCACTAGCCCTGTGCCACACTACTACTTTGAAAACTTTGAAAACGGAAATAATGTACCAAGATTGTGAGTGATACGATATTTTTACCCTATTATAGATAAGCATAGGATTTTGTTTTTCTTTTTTTAGGATTTTGTAGGATTTTGTTTTTGTTTTTAGCCCACTTCGAACTGTAAAATTTTTACTATTTCGATAACGAAACACAAATATGGATTCCAAACTTCATTTACTCTTTTTAACTGGCGTCAATGAAGAGAAAAAAAAGAAGAGTTCTTCCTCGATAGTTTAAGATATTTCTTCGGCTTAAATATTTGCTTATCTTTTTCCCATGAACATACAAAAATTTAAAATTCTATACATCATCATCATAATTTTTTTTAAAAATAAGATCATTCTTATAAAAAAATTAGATTTATAGTAAAGACAAGTATATATCACGAATGCGACAATACGTAACTCTTCCATTTTATTAGTGTCACATTCGCAGTTTCTCCTCCTTCTGCTTTGAAATAAGGGTGCAGATTTATAACTATATTTATACACTGTAAGCCATCTTTTCAGCATCGAATCATAATGCAATTTCTTCATGTATTCATAAATCACCCGCCATCGACGTGATATTACTTAAAATGCGTCTGATATGGAAACATTTTCGACATAACAGTCATATATTATTGAAGCTTAAAACAAGAGCTTGGAGCTCTGTTGAACCTCTAAAATATCTATTTCATAGTGGAGCATTAGATATTGAAGAACATCAGCTATATCAGAATATAAGCAATATAGGATTCCAGCTGTAATCCCATTAGCAGCAACATCTGGAGAAAAGATAGTCTGTTATGGGATATTACATGACTGAGACAACTAGCATTGAATGATCAAAATCGTAAGAATAACATACGACTAATAATTACATGTTACATGCTAGCGAAAGCTCACCTTGATTCATAACCGGCTTTGACAGGCATCCGTAAATCCATTTGTTTCTGCAGTGGAATTTCTTCCAGGCGCCGCTTGTTTTTATCAGCAGCCTTATTGCAAGCGAGATTCGTGTGTGTTTGAACATGGATCACGCTTTCGTAATCCTATGTTTTTAAATAAGTTATACAGACTACATAACTTATTCCTTAAAGTCGTATAATAATGTGTTTCATATCGCTTTTCTGCAGCCGAAAAATTATGGATATATTTTTCTTTAGACTTAAGATAACAGCGACTGTGACGATAATATCATTTAAATTTGTCAAGGGAAAAGTAAATTAAATAAACATGTTTCAAAAAATATTTTGCGTTATTATTATGGAAGAGTTATTCCAATATTTCCTAATTGGTGCTGATCCATATTTTGAACCAAAAATTAAAAGGAAATCTCCGTAAAAAAAGTAATGCGTTAAATATATGAGCAAGGATTCAAGAACAGGATTAATAGTTACTTCTTAAATACTACAGTATTATATTTAAAAAAAATGAAATGACCTCAAATAAGACTCTTCGAAATCATTCTAATGGATTCTGATATTGACTAATCAAAATTCATTTACTCTCGAAATTCTGATGATTACTCACTTACCCTCGTGAAATCCAAAAAAACTTTTAACCATTACACTCTACGACAAAAAAATCCCTCTTGACAAAACTAACCTACAGGATGTTAATGAAAGTAACACCATGTATACACCATGTTTAACATCAGCATGTAAACCTCGTCCTTAAAAATAATTGTGCAACTCCGCAAGTATTCAGACACTGATGTATAATTATACATACATATATGTATGTATATATGTATATATATATAATATCCACGCTATGATAATTCGGAAATAGCACAATGATAATTATTATACAAATATGTTGTCTGGTAATACCAAATTATTTGCGGTAAATTTCCTCCCAACTGAAACGTTTGTTGAACTTTGCATGTTTAACACGCCCAGAGAGTGTAATAATTTTGTAATTATTACAACCATATGGTGGAATACTAAGAATTTTATTACCACATATTCCAAAGCCCTCGTTCTGAACTTTTTTATATTTCCTTTTTATAGTTCTTAAAATCTTTCATTTAAAACAAAATCACAGACATAAGGCATTTTATTTAAATACTAAGCTTTATGCTCAATTTCTTTTGGTAGTTACGACTTTTACGGATAGTTAAATAGATCTACGATGGCTCAAATAAATCTATTTCGTCTCGTAGGACTTTTAAAATATTCACTTCCGAGTAGGGTAGGTGTCCCAAATATCGCCTACTCTAACTTTTTTTCGACATTTCCTCCATTTTTTAGTTTTTGATTAGGCTGGAAACTCAAAGAACATCCCTAAGAACTATTTCCTTTGGTATCCTGACATCAACCAGCTCCAAAACCAGTGCCAGTTTAAGTTACGTAGCTAGATTGGAAAAAATTGAAATTTCCAGTGAACTCCAGAGCGGTTCCTAATATCGCCTACCTCTGTTCCTCTTACCGCCTACCAGGCGAAATGAGGAGCACCTGTTAAAAGCCGTTGCTAGCAAATTTCTCTGTTTAATGCACTTTCAAATGGTATAAGCAAAATTAGAATTTGGATGCACCTACCTGGTCTTTCACTGGATTCTGATTCTTTGGATCCAAAGTTTACGAAGACAACAGCTAAAACAACTTCAGACGCCATATAGTTTCTGTTGTCAGTGATAAGAGCGTTGTCGCTATCGCCGCTGTTAGTACAAACCCAGAACTAAGAAGTTACGGCATTTTCTCATACATAGCGCGAATCATACTTTATAAACACGAGTAGGCGATATTAGGCACAGGGGCGATATTTTGGACACCCTATATATTTTAACAAAAAGGAAGAACTTCTCCGATATTAATGATTAGGCAGATAATAAGTATTGCAGTAAATATCTGTTGAAGAATATTTCAGAAAAGGGTCCGTGGCGTTCTTGAGGTACAGCGCGCTGGTTTTCGGTGCTGAGGGTGCTCAGATCGAATCCTGGCGAAGCGCTATTAAAATGCCTCCGTTTGTGTCGTCCCTTCATAGGGGGCAATGCTGGTCCGCCGATATGGCGCCCCCATAATAAAATGGCCAGCAAAACTGCTGTGAATAATTATAGGCGAATGTCTTCGCGACAAGTGCCTCCGCATTGAAAAAAAATAAATTTTTAAAAAAAATTCTAAAAGTGTGACAAATAGATTATTATACTTTCTGATTCCTTTAGTAAATATTTCATATCCATGAAAAAATCAATACAACTTCACTGATCCAAAGATTTGCAATAAATAGTAGTTGTCCTTTATCCTGAAATTTATTCCTCGTTATTTACTATTAAATGCTTCTGTATACTAGAGATAACGCAAAAAAATCAAGTTAAATACCAGAAGTAAAAGCACATCTATAACAATCAACTATAGCTACACAAATTCAAATTTTCATAAGCTATGGAATTTGTAATAGTGTATCAGCATATATTTCCCTTTTTTCATAACGTTAAAAGCTATGATAATATTTTACCGCAAAGGAAAAACCTGACATTCGTGTCAAAATAATGCATAAAAGAAGTGGGGGAGGATGATTTGTTTTGGAAAAAAAAATTGTGAACGCGGAAAGTTTGTATTTTTTCCCTTGAAAATGTTGTCACATTAAAGTGACAAATTCTTTATAAGATGGCATTCTTTGCGGGTGGATAAAACAGAAAATAATGTGAATTCCAGTGAATAACAAAAGAATTCGAAGAAAGCTATGTAATCGGAATAAAGTTTAACGCTGTTCACACACGTTTTCACAAATAGATGTGAAATCAATACTGAAGTTTTGGATGTAGCATTTTGAGAAAAACGTAATGTACGTAAAATGTTTGGAATTTATCAGAAAATATTCATTATGTTAAGAATGATAAAATTTATAATCTATTCGCATGTCGGAAGTTTTGCTGGCTTATACGAGGGCAGGCCCTGATTTTCCATTAGGCCCAGTAGGCCCGGGCCTAGAGGCCCCGGAATGTTGGGCCCCCCCCAAAAAAAAAAAATTTATTTTAAAAGAAAAAATTCCCAATTCAATTTTTTTTATTTTACCTTTTTTAATAGCAATTTTTTTATATATCCTTACAAATTTGATTGATATGTTAATCATATATATAGTTATATGTATAATTCATCATATGTATGTTATAGTGTATATAAGGGATTAATAAGGTTTTCTGGTTGCATTGTATTGGTGTTTTAATGATGAAGTTAACATGTTGTATTGCTTTTTGTTATTTGATAATGTTCAAGGCTTCTACGCTTCAAATAGCCAATCCTTGATAAAATGGTACTTTCACAGTGATTCATGTTTATTTTTTTTTTTGTGTGTCAATTTTGGAAATTTTACGCCCACATCAGTGTTAGGGGGGGGGGCATACCAAGTTGTGCCTATAGTGAAGAATTTTCTAAATCGGGCCCTGTACGAGGGTGCTTCAAAAGATAACAGCTAATTGAATATTCTGAACTACATAATTCAATTCGAAATACAACTGACATGTCATTTTTCTGCATAACCACTCCTTTTCAAAACTTTCCCTCCGTTGCACTACCGTAAAATCTTGACTATAATACGCATGCTTGATTTTGCTCGAAATTTGCGGAAAAAATTAAAAATCGACTATAATACGCACCTATAACTTTTCAATACTTTATTTAAAAATTGCACTAATACTTTTTAATATAAATCAAATTTGTAATAAAAATAAACGAGAACGTCGAATTTGGTAATAAAAAAAAACTTAAATTTTTAATTCAAAACAAACAATCTATATATATATATAACGCGTAGGTATGCGGCACAAAAATCGGCGATATTTCTACACTCCGAATGGCAACGGCTGCAACTACCAGATGCAAACATTAGCGGCTGACAGCGTTAGTGTAGTGGTTTGACGATGGTACGTAATTTGGTACAATTTAATTGCTGTATTTTACACGTAAATAATTTTAATTTATTCCCGATATAATTCATCCTTTTGTTCCATCCGTTTTTCTAAATGTATGTAAGAGGACAAACTTTTGACAAAATATGTTTAGACCTATCAAATCCAGTGTTTACTCATGGACAGTTGTATGTAGGTTTATCTAGAGTCCGTTCTTTTGATTCTGTCACTAAAGTATCTCCTATTTCTGAAATACTCAACTGTGTATATCAATAAGTTTGAGGAATATCATAGTAAAATATTAATAATTGCATTATAATATCTTAATAGTAAGTAAGAGTTAATTGTCTACACTTTTTTTAGTAGTACTTGATGAATTTTTACTCCATTTTATAAGTGAAGAAATTTTCGCAACAATTTTTTATTTGGTATGATTAAGTGTAGATATCTGAATTGTGAACAATAGTACATATATAGAGTGATGTAATCCACACTATATTTTAGTACTTGCTGAATTTTTACTCCATTTTATACGTGAAAAAAAATTTCTCCAACAATTTCTTATTTGATGTAATGATAAAGTGTAGATATCTTAATTTTGAAAAATATTACATACAGAGAGGAATGTAATTTTTAAAATCTTTGTTGTTGGGTTTCTCAGTCTTATCTTTAACTATGTTCTGAAGTAATGGAAATTCATATTTTTTTAATCACGATGTTTTAGAATCATCCTTATAGAGAATTTTGCAATGATTATAAATTTTTTGGCTGTGATCGCACTACCACTTAACAACGTATATTTATGATGACAGGTAATGGTAACATTCCTTACATACGTTTCTTTCAGTTGAGTTGTTTTGCAAAAGAAAATACAAAACTAAAAGAGACCATGCTGGTCGCGCAGCGGCTAGTACTGTCATATTATCAGTCTTAATCACTTTCCCTAGAATACAGATCATCTATTGTTTGTCGTTTATTTCAATGTTTAAAACTACATTTTTTGTACACGGGTATAATACGCACCCTCATTTTTGCGGACTAAAATGTGAACAAAAAGTGCGTATTATACTCGAGATTTTACGGTAATTTCTTTATTCCATCGGACAGGAAAATAAAATGTTTCGGGTTGTGCCAACGTCCAGGAATGCATCGCTACTGGTGCTTTCCTGGCCGATGGTTTCCAACAGTAACGAACTTCGTAAGCCACGAACTTCGTTATCACTCCCAAATCTTCGTCCTTTCAAAGCGTCTTTCAGGAATCCAAACACGTGAAAATCTCAGGGAGTCAGATCAGGGCTGTATGGGGGAATGCTGTAAGATAAAGATACCGCAATCTCTGAATAGTGTCTATATTAGCAATGGACTTGTGAGGAGGTGCGTTATCACGTAGGAGAATCACACCTTTAGCCAAGTGCCCCTTTAGACGGCTCCATATTGCTAGCTTCAGTTCCTCCTGCAACGTAGCACCGTACAGGGCAGTATTCACTGTCTCACCTTTTCTCACCCCAATCCGACCTCAAAAATCTGATGACTGCTCGCTGCTCCTCTACGGTGCAAACTGCTAAGGTCACGCCCTTTTACATATCGATACCTAAATTCCAAAACCGCTCGACTGAAAAATTACAAATTTTACTGGAGAGCCAAAAAACATTTTAACAAATACGTCACAGCTGTTCATTAAAATGCCTTTAGGATGCACTTGTTGTTGTTGTTGTTGCTTATGCCGCTTGACCGACAGCAACATCAGATCAAGTCCAGAAGGCTACGGGCGATGAATGCGCGGCTCCTGTTTTGATCGGCACCACAAGGGTCGGAGTTCGACTTGGCCAAAGGACCAGTCCCGTAATTTTGAACCGAGTCAAGTGACGAGACCCGAACACTTGACCCCGCACCTCCAGAGGTAATTTTGAGAACTTGAGGACATTGCAGCCACGACAGGTTTTACGTGCACCAGCAGCCACTAGTGTACACGGCAGTGGATTTTGTCAACGACAAGCATCGAACCAGTGACTTTCAGATCACATTTGCCAACTAGACCCCTGCGTCCCAGAAAGCACTTAACACTATTTATTGAATTTTCGGAGGGCTTGGGGTGCCTTGAGTGGATGACAGATCTATACTGTTTGTCCGGCATCCTCGAGCCCCACAGCAATGAAAAATGTCACCGAACTTGGGAAATTAACCCTCGACTGCGTATTCAGGTATTGCTGCGTAGCGACTGGTCTTCAGGTGATTCATAGTTGATAAGCCGAAAGGCTTGGGGAACCGGTGGAGGATTTAGACTTATTGAATTTTCGTATGAATCAATAGATGGAAGCAGCTGTGGGTTATTGTATTCAAAAATCGTAGCAAAAATCGCAGTTTTTATGAATGGTATCATACATACACCATCTTTTTTGTTCTTTGTCTTTATTTTTTAATAAATGGGCTTTATGAATAAGTCACGTTTGTTTTGTTTCTGAACATTTATTTGCCGTAGCTGGCATTATCCTTAAGGCTGCTATATACTAACCCATCGGATTCGCTCTCCTCAATGTTAACCTATGGAGAAAATTTGTCCACGGATTGCCGACTTGGATTCAAAGATTTTTTTTTTCTTAATTGTACTCCGTCATAGAGAAAGAAATTTTACATGTGTGTACATTTTTCGTTTTTTAAAAACAATGTAATTAATATTTTTAATTTTATTTGATTATAAGCATTTATGTAACTGTAAATAATTGACAAAAATATATTTTAAATAAAAAATTTGGGGGCACCGCTTAACCCCCCTATAGAGAGAGAGACATTACAATCCCTCAAAATGTCAGTCCTAATCGGGGTGGCATTCTCGAACTGTCAACTGGACTCCTCCCACCACAAGAGTCTGCAAGAAGAGGAAAAGGGAAATACGATTTTTTTCTTAGTACATAGCAGCCTTAATTTATGGACATGAGTTTACCTGGGGAATCCATGTCAGAAACTGCAGTCAGTTTGCTGTAACTTTTGAAACACTCTCGCACTACCTTCTCGCCTGCAATAATTAATAACGTATTTTTAATTATGACAGGTGAGAAAATAATAACATTCATAAGTGTTTCAGTTGGTACTATAGTTAATGATTTCAGTTGGTATTATAGTTGGTATTATAGTAAATTTAGTTTTTTATGTCAAACCCCAGTCATTCTTACTGGGGTTTTAAAAAATTGTAAATGAAGTCAGAAAGGTATCAACGGGAACCAGTGGTGCAAAGACACAGCAAATCTGTGTAGCTAGCAATACATTTCGAGCTCGAATCCCGAACCGACTAACAACATTTTATAGTGAAACATATGTACGAGTATAATAAACGAAAAAAAGTGATGCAGAGTGTGTCTTTATGAATAAATTTTATACCTGTTTACATTTACGAAAGTTTACAAAAATCATAATACATCAATACTGTTTATTTTACTGATTAAATGCATATCTTTAGAAAATAGAGTTCTTTCACAAAAGTCTCATGATTCTTTTACAAAAGTCTCATGTTATTAAAACATATTATTTAAAATATTTTTATACATATCCTCCTTTATTATATTACACTCTCTATCGCGTTTCATTAAAATTAGAAATTTCGTTGATCATGAAATCTATTCCAATAAAAA
This sequence comes from Dolomedes plantarius, assembly GCA_907164885.2. NCBI lineage: Eukaryota > Metazoa > Arthropoda > Arachnida > Araneae > Dolomedidae > Dolomedes > Dolomedes plantarius. Next base: position 6,073,329 of record OU015495.1, read on the forward strand.
TACACATAATAAAATTCAATATATTAAAACCCTCATTACCAGTCAAGCAAATTAGTTATGAGACCGCGGCTTCAGAATTGCACAAGAGGATCCTTAATTCGTCTGATCACACCTATTGTTAATTAGTAATGAAGAATTCAAAATGAACTATTTGAAATGAAAGTGTTTCTGAGATAATTAAGTGTTTCAGCTTATTATTGTTATTGATTATTCAAGAATTGGAAATGATTATTCCTCAGAATTTTAACAACCTTATCTGAGCGTAATAAAGCGCGTTTTGTGATGACATTTATTGCTGACATTTAAAAAATACTTAAACATTTCTCCTAGCTTAGAGGCGAATTACTAATTTGGCACTCTTATTTTGTTTAATATTAAAACTGTTTTCCAGTAAATAAAAACCGATAGATGGCAGCAGGAAAAAAAATGTTTGTCTAGCCTTAAATAAAGAAATGTTTGTCTAGCCTTAAGGATGAACGTCCTGAGAAATATCATTTAAAACGGCTCTTGTTCCGCGATTAGCTACCTTTTTAAATTTTTATCATTGTCTGAAACAATTTCTGGCTGAAACTCACAACATTTTAAATTTTATTTTTATTTGAAGGATAATCAATAAATGGAATCGTTTCATCGGTTATTATCTGAAAATTAATGTAAGCTTAAAATCTGTGTTTGTAGTGTAAAGAAGTGTCAAGTCCAAAATCGGAGTTTTGAGAAAAACAGGATTGAAAAAAACAGCTTTTGTAAAGTCAGTTTTTTTTTAGTTTAATTTTTAATTTTTTTATGTAAATTTTTCTAATTTTATTTTTGTTGAGTAAAGAGTGTTAAGCCCTTGATTGGGACATAACTCCTTTAACACTAACATGTTTGTGTTTTATTTCACACACCCCAAATTTTCCCTTATGAATAAAAATATTTAGGAGGGGAATTGGACTTAGCTTTCTATACCCTGCAGTGGCCCTTGATTTTTCAAACATGCCTGGTTTGATAACGCATTTTAGCCCATTTTGGACTTAACACCCTTTGCACAGCAAACAGTGAAACATTTTCAAATGTTAGCTAATCAGAATTACTAGCTTGAAAATTCCTATAATTATGCAACCTTTTGTCCGACTGCGATGAAACTTATTTTCCTTTGACTGTCCACTTTAATGGTACCATATCCTTAAAAATGAAGTTGTTCTGTGTGCCACTTTCCCTCTGTTGAATTACTGACAAACGATTCTGAATTTCACACTGCACTGATAATCACTGAGCAAAGGAAAAAACGAAAAGCTGCGTAAGGTGTATGAGTTTTTGTAACGATGACTGAATACCAGATAACCGGAAATACAGTACCCCGAGGTTTTTCGTGCAGATGATACTCTTCTGCTTCTCCTTCTTGCTAAAGAGTGAACCTGAAGTCGATAATTACAAGATAAAAAGACTTTTTATATACCATGTTTTCAAATTTTCTCTTGAATCATATAAACTTGACAATTCTATGTATTAATAGATACTTTTTTAAAATTTTTTGGATGAATTATCCCATCAACTTGAAACAAAATGATGAAATGCGTAATAAATGGAGCAATTATAAGAAATTTTTCAAACATTTATTTATTGAATAACATATATAAACACATTACCCGAATAATTCCGCTATTACGTTAATAGATGGTGCCTGTAGCGCAGTTACTTTGGCTTCAGACGCTACTCGTATTTTTACGTAATAGATTTTAAAATATGGGATAAAGATGGCTAAAAGTATTAAAATAATGCATTGTCATCGTGTTCTGAGCTATTCTAAAAATTTCAAATGTCTAGCTAGTCGGGAAGTTAGTTAAAAATCGATTGCAAGATTTGTACCAGACAAGCACACACACAAACAAGAAAGCAAGTTAATAAAAACATGGTAATAAATAGTTTTAATCAACAGGTGTCCTCAAGTAATCGTCTGTGATGCTTCTTAGTGCTGTGTCTTTCAGGTGTGGCACAGAGTTATAACGTTCTTATAAACTAGTCCAAGTGTCCCTACAATGAATGATGAGGAATGAGAAATCCTCAAAATAATCTTTTTCCTTTTCATTATATGAAAAATGTTTTCATTATTATTTCAAATGTTGTCGTATTCTAATTAAAACCTTGAAGAAAGTGTCTAACACTAGAAAGATGACGGCCGTTATTTTGACGGTTTCGGACGTACTATTGAGCTCTATGTCTGTATTTATGTCCTCAGACTTCTGAAATTTTACGACTTTTTCTAATTTTACACAAAATATGCACACGCATTTACAAAATTATATGGGACAGTAAAGAGGGGAATAAAATGTGTTGTATACCTGCTAAGACTGAAAGCCGTCAATTTGAAGTCAATATAGAAAACAGGCAGAAATCTTTAAAATAATACCGGAAAAATGTTAGTTACATTTCGTCTCTTCCCCCTTTTGCACATAACAGAAATATTGGCTCTTCGTAAATATTGGTGTATAAATGGTGGAAAATAAGGACTTGTGTAAAATAAGGAATTGGTGAAAAATAAGGAATTGTGGAAAATAAGGACTGCATAAACCATGCATATATTTTTACGGATAAACCATACCAGGTTGTCAGCTCGGCATACCTGCATAAAAATATATCTAAATACGTATATACTAATTTATAATATACTAGCGGCCCGTCCCGACTTTGTCCGGGTTGAACAAAATATTATGCCAATAAATTTCCAGTTGATAGCCAATAAATTGTAAATCTTTTTTTACCTTAATAATAACCTAAATAATACCTTAAATTAATTTTATGTTAGTTAATAATTAAAATAAATTTTTTAAAAGAAAAAGGTGTGCCGGAGAACGGTTAGGTTCGAACCGCTAGCGTCAGAACAGAAGCCCACGATAGTGCGATAGCACCACGATAAGGATCGTTGAAATCTTCGGAAAAAAAAGCGGTAGAAGACAGTAGCGGAAACAATGGAGATTGTTAGGATTAAGCCCCTAACTTTATTTCTACTGATCAGATATACATAATATATAGCCTATGTCCATCTGGAATAATGTACCTTTCAAACAGTGAAAGAATTTTTCAAATAGGTACGGTGGTTCTGAGGATTACCCTCCACATACAAAATCGCTCTCTCTTTATAAGTATAGATTGGTATGAAATAGTTCAAAATTTAAAGTATTTAACCCTTTAAAAAAAGACATTAAATATTTTTAATTCTTGGTTTTATTTTTAACCGTCAAAATGACGGCGTTCAGTTTTTTTAGTAAGAAAAAATTACTGTTTTTCTAGTGTTTAAAAATTTGTGTGAAACAATCGTGCTCATAAATAAGGCGAATTTTTCAGAGCAAAGTATTTTTATAACATTAAATTTTAAATCTAGGAGAAATTTTTACTAAAAACAGAATATGAAACGAGAGGGCTAAATTCTTTTTTTCCCCAAGCACAAACGGACGAGAAACGTACTTCTAATGGAAAGTCGTTTGCAGAACGTTTCTCTATCTTTTTTCAATTTCTCTGGAGTTACATTGCCGTAATTAGCACAGCGTTAAGATTTTTTTTAATTTCAAGCCTATCTCCCAAGGATAAATTCGCATTGAACTTTCTTTATCGGTTTAACTGGGATCGGGCAGAGAGTTAAACGACTTTCTGCACACAGGGTAATATACTACAACTTCTTTTGCTTGTGATAGAAAAAAATCTCTCTTATAGAAAAACTTATTATATGACCACCAATGTACTTCTTTTCCATTAGGAACAATAATGACGTACTACCATCCCTTGGGATATTTCTTCACCGCTTTAGTAGCGAAGCAGATAATTATCTTCTGCTACTCCATTCGCGAGATATTAACAAAAGAACCGTACAAATAATTTCATTCGCTATTTCTATTTATAAAGAAACTATGGCTTTTAGAGCTGCAAGTTATGCAATAGTTTCCTTTTCAGCTAGTTACATTATTTCTTGGTGTCCAGGACGTAATAACTTCCTGCTTCAATTAATCAGAGATATTTCCACATTGATTAACAATAATGCATTAAGTTTCGACATTAAGACAAATATTCACATGGTAGTGCCAGTGCCTCTGTGTGCTTGGGTAGGTTCGCAGAAAGAGGCAGCGAATTAAATTCAGATCAATCTCAATCTAAACTTTTTTTCAAATCTTTGTACACAGATCTGTACATATACGTATTTATACATGTACTTACATATGTTCTCAAAACATAACTTAAATGTCCTATCTCCACAAAATCAGTTTTAATCTATGAAATATATTATCTCTTTACCAGTATTTACTTCTATATATGTTAGATATATTTTAGCACCAATGTCCAGCCCCTCTTGAGTCTAAAAGGTAGTTGGTTTGGCCCAGCCTCTTATGATCCGAATATATGTGTTTATGACAGGTGCCGACACATAGCGATCACACACAATGCAGAGGTAACAGGAAATTTGATTGCAGGCTTTTTTAATACTCCAATATGAGACTTCGGCAATCGTAAAACTGCCTGGATAAAGGCTTGAATACAGTAATTGAGGAAGCCAAGCATTTTAAATAACAGATACTAGTTATGTCGCAACTGCATGCAAAAGTCGGATAAGATAAGTATAACATTCCTGTAGATGTGGAATTCCCAAGTAATTATCGTAACAACTAACAGTCCATAAAAGAAACCTGTTAGGCAGAAAGAACTAAAGAATGAACCAAATCTTTCAAGCAATCATGCAGTAAAATTATAAACCTTTGTTTTACATTAGAACACCTGCAGGACTAAATGGCTGTATTGGAAGACGACGTAAAGCTATTACGAGGCCAATATTTTGCTAAGTTCGAACCAATAAGGTAAATAAAACCTTGTTAGATAGAAATCCTCAATGAATAAACCATTTATAAAGCAATTATCGTACGACATTATAAATATCTCTCTTTATTGATTAGAGAACAAGCAATTTCAAGCAATCATGCAGTAAAATTATAAACCTTGGTTTTACATTAGAATACCTGCAGGACTAAATGACTGTATTGGAAGACGACATAAAGCTATTAAGAGGCCAATATTTTGCTAAGTTCGAGCCAATAGGGTAAAAAAAACCTTGTTAGATAGAAATCCTCAACAAATAAACCATCTATAAAGCAATTATCGTACGACATTATAAATATCTCTCTTTATTGATTAGAGAACAAGATCTAGATAGCTGTACAGGAAGACGATATGAAGCAACCTCTGAAGCATCCATGTAATAAAATTTTAAACCTTTATTTCACATTAGAACATCCGATGAAAGATATGACTCCATTGGAAGACTAACGTGGCCAATATTTTCCAAACTAAGTACGATTAGAATAGTAAAAAGTAACATTTTACACAAAGATGACCAAAGTATAAACCGCCTTTGAAGCAGTAATGAAATAAATTTTGATTTTCAATTAGAACACCAGCTGAAATAGATAACTCCATTGAAAGATGATTTGAAGCAATAACGGGGCCAGTATTGTTCCATATACGAACAGAAATAGTAAAAAGTATCTTGTTAGGCAGAAATAACTGTAGAAAAAACCAAAACTTTGAAGCGTCGACGTAGTAAATTATAAATGCTGGTTTCACATTACTTGAAGGATTGCGTAACTCCATTAGAAGACGATGTGAAACAATAACAAGGCCAATGTTTTCCAAAATAAGTGCGAACAGATAAAATAAAAACGCTTTACGATGGTTTCCTGTCGATTATTCCATTCCTTCAAAATACTTTTATAAAAATGATTGCATTCATATAGTATCGGGATTTCAATTATGCATAAAGTATGTAGCATAATTCTGCAACAATCAAATTTATAAATCATTAACTCTCAGAAACGTAATTCCTTTCATGGATAAGTAATTAATCAATAGCATTCATAAGTAAAATTTTATCAATAGAAAATGACTTATGCATGTTATGAGATCAGGCAATTTTTTTCTGTTCTTCCAGTTTTTATTTAAATGTTAGCAACAAATCCCATTAACAAAAATTATGCGAGATAAATTATTTTACATTGAAATGGAGCCCTTATAAAAGTTTGCAGACATGCTAAATGTGATCGCCAACGAGAATATATAAGAAATACAGCGTTTAAAGGTAAAGATAAATATATATTCAGTAAATAATGTATTATTCATGATCTCTGTAAGATTAAAGTCTAAGATTCAGTCACATATTCTTATTTTTGAAAAATTTCCAATAACATTCCAGGTAAACAGAAAGTTTTCCTGGCGAATAATTTCCCGATAAATCTATGAAAAACTTCTCTCAAACTTTTTGCATTCATTTACATGTTCTGGATCTTAGACGCAGTTTTTTAATTACGATCTGAATGATTTTAATATTTATCCTGCATTAACCAAACTAATAAGAAATGCAAATATTGAAACAAAATCGATTAAAATATCACTCCGCTTTTACATAAGTCTTTAAAAAGTTATACTTTTTTAAACATGATGTTTCTACTTGTCAAATGTTTTAAAAAACCTCATAATTAAGATAATTTCTCATCAAATATGTGATGCGAAAATCTTTTAAATGACCATGACACGATTATGAAGAAAAGATGCAGAAATTCTTTCAGGTCTTCTTTTTTTAATTATACCCTAAGGATCATTCAGAGGTTTTTTCAGAAAATACATTAAAAATCTGTGTAATTACATAATCCGCGTGCAAATATTTGGCAGTCCCACGCATCTGAAATGCTTTAAATGTCATTTCAAATTTTAATTCAAGCAAGTTGCTGGTATATTTTTATTTTCTGCAACTTTTCACTTAATTTTGGTACTTTTGTGTTCTTAAATATTTATAAGTTTCCCTTAATCATATTCATTGTGTTTATGACATAATTTAATCATTTGCCTAAATATAATAAATATAACTACCCCTTATAGTTGCTAACATTAATTTTCCCTACCGTTATTACTTTTTTTATATCAAACTAATTTCATTTTCGTCATTCTTGCAAACCTTCCACTCATCTCATTACATACTATTCTCGCCTTTAACCATTTTGCTAAGTTCCACTGTGGCACTGTCAGCTCGCTCACGTTTTCTGACCGTTCGTCCAAGATTCAAAACTCGGCAACTTCTGTGTTAGTTTATTATCACTCTTTTTTAAATTTTTTTCTTTTTTTAACTCTATTTTTTTTCTTGTTCACTTAACTTCGTGAATTTTTCAATTTAATTTTTACTTTAAAATTAATTTTTACTGATAATGGCCTAATTTAAGACTCTTTAATTTGCTAGGCATTATTTAATCACAATTGTCACTTAATGACTGGAGTTCCAAAGTCTTTGACCATGGAGTTCCAACAACTTTAAATTCCTTGATTCTTGATCCGTCTTCTTATCGTCTATTTTTAAGGTGACTGCCTATGTTCGGAGACAATTTTTTAAAAAATTTGTTTTTTTAAGGATTTTTTGGTCTTTTATGGTAAAATAGCATTTAAAAATAAAAAATAAAAATAAAAACTTGCCTGTAACTACCATACTTTTTTATAAATTGGTCAATTTGAAGTAATTTTTAATGAAATTTAGCTAAAACGCCTATCACTGTGCACAAAATTCTAACGCTACTATTTTAATTTCCTCCTCACACATGATACATATAACAGTTATCTTCAAAATGACCTTCAATCTATGAGAAATTTTAAAATGCAAAAATAATACAGACGATTTTGTGTTCGAATATGAAAATTTTCCTCAATTCGTCATTCCTTTCGTTATAAAATCAGCCCCAAACAAAAAACTATTTATTATACATCAATTATTGTGCGTCATTTCATTAACAATGGCATCTAAAACATTTCCTGAAAATTTTATCAAATTATATGCATTATTATGTGAGATATCATGATAACGGTAGAGATTTGTGCTAAAAACATAATTCTGAGAAAAATGCATTTAAAGTTACTTGTCTCTTCAATTTTGTATCATTTTGTATGTTTTTTAAAATAGCTATAACTGTGCTTCTAATTAATGTAGAATGAAAATCAAAACGGTTTTGAAAAGAGAAAAGATTGAATTACACGATTCTTGCAAAAAATAAAATTGATCAAAATAGTCAAAAAATGGCATTTTTAACGTAGGCAGTCACCTTAAGGTTAATTTAATAGTTAATTTAAGGTTAATTTAGAACTGTTTATTAGTTTAATTAAGTCGATGAGCATGTAAGGAAACCATGAATTTAAACAGCCGGTTCAAACTATATGATAAATTCTCCCTATGGGCAATTGAACAATATATTTATAAAAACATATAAAATATAAAAGATAAATTGTCAGTTATCTTGGCTTTTCCTTACAAAAAATTTACAGCTTGAAATTTTAAAAAATTGCAGAGACGCTAAGATCGGGGGAGAATTATGATAGTTTTACAAAAAGTGCTTTAGAATTATACCAGCTTCAGTGAAACCATAGAAATATCATTTCTACTGAGAATAAAGCAATTTGGGAACTTAATGCAGTGCGATAAAAAAGTAGAATTCTCAGAGAAAAAGGAGCAGTTGATGCAATAAAAAATTTTATGACTAACAACATTTTTCTTATCCGGAAAAAAAAAATTTTTGAGTGAAATTTTACGTCTATTTTTCAAAACACATTTTTTGGCACGGTAAACAAATATCCCCAACATGCTTTTTTTTTTTGCACATTAAGAGAAAATTTATTTTTGAAAGAACAAGTTAAAACATAATTTCCTAAACAAAATATATCCATGTGCACAGACGTAATATAAGGATCTAGGACTTCCATTAATACTGTGTTTATCTTGCAAATAATTCCAAAAAAACTTATATCATGCATAAATTAGAGATACCAAAACCCAGGCTAATGTTTCATCATCATTTGAAATTTTTGGCATCATATCACTTAAGTGGAAACTAAATTTTTCTATAACTCTTACGGGAAAGTAGAAAAATATGAAGAATGCTTTTTTTTGTTAGATTTGTAAAACTTTGATGTACGGAAATACATTTTTTTCTGCACTTTAGAAAAAAATAAACTCGTTAAAAATAATCTAAAGGGGTGGTATCATTGTGGTTAAAATTTTAGGGGGTATTTTGAGAAATGGGTTCAATGTTTTTAAAGGAATAAAGAAAAGGATTGGTCACGTAATCAGGAACGATGTATAAAATAAATACCTCCATCTTCAAACTCAAAAGTTTTAAAATAATATATCTCATAACGTTTACTGAATGCAAATAATATCGAAATGTTCAAAACATTAGGCGGAAGCTCTGAGGTAAACATGAAAATTAATCTGCTTGTTATAGCCTACTTCTAGCGTTTCTCCTTTTCTCGTGGAAATCAAGTCATCCGAAATCTATATAATGATTAATTCGCCGCTGAATATCTATCAAGTTTTTACTTTTTTTTTACTATTAAGATAAAAAATTATTATGACAGGAATTACAATTATTTTATTACTTTATAAAAGTGATTTCGTATAATCAACAACTCTTAATCAATGGCTTCGCAATATTTAGTTCTAAAGCATTATAATATTAGTATTAAAATGATATAGTTCTCATAAAACTTTTCTTTCAATATCTTCATTTCCCTTTTTCTTTGTTTATTTCGTTTTAATGAAGAGCATGAAATTCATTAAATCTCTAACCTCAATCTTATTTTCTTTAAAACCAAATGCGGAGCTTGCATGGGTGTTCGACATTCTTATCAAACAAGAATAAAATAAAAGCACTTAAATTGGATGAGTTCATGAAACAAAATTATATTAATATTAAATCTGATCCCGTATAAAACATCATGTATATAATTATTTTTTTAGATCTTTGAAAACAATTGCAAAACCTAAAATTACAAAATTAAGAAATGCTTTATTTCAACATTGAGCTAGTAAATCTTTAAAAAAATAATTGTAATGACATCCTCATCTCCCCTGAAATGTTTTTTTGACAACATTTCCTAAAGCGGTTCAATAAAACTCACGGCTGTAAACCGTTTAAACATCTCCAGATAAATCAACTAACGGTCTGGGATTGAACATAAAGAATCATTCGGCTCTGAAGGAAAAGAAAAAGGATTTTTTCCTGGCGTCAGTATAATCTAGATTTAGTTTTGAAATTTAAAAAAATGTCCTCCATTTTTTGGCCCTGGTAATTAGATTAAGAACAAAGTCGTGCAAGTAAATTTTTAGGGCACAGAGTAATAAGACTAATAAAGATTAATGCAATTTTTCAATTGTTTTGAATGAAATATTATCTTAATAGCATCGTTTGCCATATTCGTAATATTATCAGACATAAAAACACTAAGCCCACTTACATTAAAATAGGATATAATACTGGTTTTTCTAATAGAATGCTATTCAATTTTTTCTTTTCATAAAACAAGCCGTAGAGATAAAAAATATTCTCATTAGATTTATTTAAGTACATTTTGTGAAATGAAAGAAAAACTAATCACTTACAACCGTTAACTGGACGAAATACTCGTTTAAAGCAATTTTAAAAGAAAACTTATTACTCCTTTGAAATTGAAATTTTTAAATGTCATATATTTAATTTTCATTTACAGTTAAAAATGCTTTCTTTTTTGCTAATCAGCCTCGATTTGAGAAAACACTGTTAACATATCCAGTACTCCAAATAATATTTCAAATTATAATAAATGTTTAAAAAGTGGCAGACTGCAGCATGCAGTTAGTAAACTGCCGTGAAATATTAACGGCATGTGTAAAAATGGGTATTCCATAGATATTGATTCAATGAATACCAGATTTATAATATTCTCTACAGTATCTATAAATGCATTATAATAGTATGTATATAATCATCAACATGTAATTTCAGGGATGATCTAATTTTATGCTTAAGATTTAAATATTTAATAAAGGGGACACTCAATGTTTCGTTTCCAAAGGAAATTATCCCTCACATTTCCAATTTAATTTGATTTTTCCTGTTCACCATAAAGCGCAATAACTGTTAAAACTAAAATGAAATAATAACCATTTTATATTATGAGATACATACAAAATCATTAATCCATGTACTGCTTATTTGTATTATTTCTTATCAACCTATAATTATTGCTCTGAAAATTTAAAAATTTATGAAGAATGTGGTATTGGAAAAATGAGAGTTCTTCAAATTTCTGGGATAATTCAGACGGTATAGAATGTTGGCCTTGAGGTAAGAAAACGCCGGTTCTCGTTTTGGTGTGGCAGATATCCATTTCAGTGACGTCCAACCGTTCGACAATATCGATTGCGGACCGTTTGGAGGAATATGAAAAAAAATGCAAAGAATCAAACATCTTTTTAAAAATAAATGAGTAAATTAAAACTAATAAAATACTATGCAAGCTTACTTTCTGATATATATATATATATACATATTATTATTAATATTATTATTATTTTTATTATTATTTTTAATATCATTATTATTTTATTATTAAAATTATTTTAATATTATTATTATTGAATTATTATTATTATTTAATTATTATTTACTTACAGTAAATATAAGCTCAAAAATCTCATAAATTATTAAGCTTTCATGGACTTTCATGTTTACTATTAAGTTTACTTTTACGCTAAATTTGTTGTTATTTTTACCATGTTTTTATTAACTCGCTTTCTTTTTTATTTGTGTGTTTGTTTGTGTGTGTGTTTGTCCAGTACAAATCTTGCAATCGATTTTTAACTAACTTCCCGACTAGCTAGACATTTGAAACTTTTAGAATAGCTCAGAATACGATGACAATGCATTATTTTAATACTTTTAGCCATCTTTAAGCAGAATTAAATTCATTTTCAGTTATATTTGTTTTGTAGACTGGTGCAGCCATCTATAGGCCGGAACGGGAACGAAAAGTTAAATGCAAGTTAACTTCCAATTAACTTCATTTTCTTTCAAGTTGATGGGATAATTCATCAAAATAAATTTTTAAAAAGTATTTATTAATACATAGAATTGTCACGTTTATATGATTCAACAGAAAATTTAAAAACGTGGTATATAAAAAGTTCTTTTTATCTTGTAATTATTTTAAACAGCATTTTTTATTGCCATGATTTTATTAACTCGCTTTCTTGTTTGTTTGTTTGTGTGTTTGTCCAGTGCAAATCTTGCAATCGATTTTTAACTAACTTCCCGACTAGCTAGACATTTGAAACTTTTAGAATAGCTCAGAACACGATGACAATGCATTCTTTTGATACTTTTAGCCATCTTTACACAGCATTGCATTCATTTTCAGTTATTTTTGTTTTGTAGAATGGTGCAGCCATCTATCGACCGGGAAGGGAACGAAATGTTATGACCATGCATTCTTTTAAAACTTTTAGACGAAAATATCCGCAAGGTGGCGCTTCGATCGAATTCAATGCTTTCACTTTTGCGTAACGGCGTTTGACGATTTTGAAATCAGAATACATGTGAATTTAGTTTGTTTACAAAAATATTGTGCGAAAAATTAAAATAAAATTATGAAAGTTAGCAGTTTATAAAGTCTGTGGATAGTGGAAACGACTAAAAAGTGATTAAAGTTAAGTAAAAGAAAGTGAAAAAGAATAGTTAAGTGAAGGTTTGTGCAATTAGTTTATATGATTCAACAGAAAATTTAAAAAGGTATATAAAAAGTTCTTTTTATCTTGTAATTATGAAATACACGTTTGAATACATTTAGATTTTGAGTTTTATTTTTTACAGTATTATATTGTAAAATTTATAGTCTACTATGTTGCGTGCCGCGTAACATAGCAAACATATGATGTGGCCAGAGAGAAACAAAGGTCGAGTATGACTGCTATGGATAAACCAACATCACTCCGTAAGCGGTGACAGCAACAAGAACGTCCCTGCCATAGTCGGGATCTTGAACCCGAGCTCACTCCGGGTGAAGCTAGTGACATTGACCTCTAAACGAGTGGTGCGCGAACTATGGGTCCCGATCCACTGGGGGGGGTGTGGGGGGGTCGTGAAAAAACTTGAGGTGTCGTGGATATTTGAAGAAAATTTGTGTCATATTGAATCATTCATTTTTTAAAAATGCTTTAAATTTTCTAGAATTACATATTTTTAATTATAATTTTTTTATATGTTAAAAAATGATATGACTGTTAAATAAGGTGTCAAACAGTTTTACCAAAAACAAGGGCAGATGAAAAGCGAGACATTTTTTTATTGTTATTATGTAAAGTAAATATATAACCAAAATGTACAGTTTCCTTTTTTTAACGTAGGATTACGTTTCTCCATAATGGTTCTCCGGAAAGCAAAATTTCAGATGTCCAGCGTCGCGATTTTTTTTTGTGTAGATAGATAGATACATAGATAGATACATACATACAAAAGAGGTCAGCAACGATAAGTAAGGGCCTGTTCACATAGGAGTCCGTTTTGTAGCGTTAAGGGAAAGATGACGTTGAGACGAAAATAAACCAAACGTTAAAAATTTCATTGCCAATCGTTTGGAGGCCTACGATTGGTTTATTTTCGTCTCAACGTCATCTTTTCCTTAACGCAACGCAACGGACTTCCTATGTGAACAGGCCCTTATCCTACGTTAATAACTCGAGGTAGTTTCGTTAGAAGAGACAACCTGAAATTTTTTTGGTATGGTTTCTTAACATTTTCATATTTTTTAGAAAAAAAATTGTGTTTCTACCAAAAAATTTCATTGTGAGTCGAGGTTTTTTATATTTAAAGAAAGTTGCGGTCGAAAGGAGTTTTCACACTCCTGCTCTAAACGACGGCATGACACTTGTAATTGTGATTTTCCTCGTCTGTTTAGCCAGATATTCAATACTTTTAATTTTCTTGGGACAAAGAACTCACATGGAAAGTAAAAAAATTCACAGTAAAGATACATTCAAAAAACTATTTGTCCGTGTGTTTTTTGGTAGGATATAAAAGCTTTATTTTTGTCAACAAAATATTATAGCTGACTCTAGGAAAATCTCTGAGAAAACAACGTTAAAATTCCTCAGACATTTCATTAAAAAAATAATATTTATATTTTTTATCTCTTGGCTGCATCTGTGGCTGCATCAGGTCTTTATTCCCCCAGAGAAAACGCAGGAACGTGCCTTGAATTTTGCCCTCTGCGACTGAACTTTCTATTTCTGACAACAGTGTCAATTATTTATGAGGCTTCTTTTCTTCCTATAATCTCTAATAATAATAGGTATTTTAGTTTCTTCTCTGTTAGAAGTTTTTTTCCTCTTTGAAAAACAAGAAATGATGGTGTTTCATCGCACAAATACGACGCATGCAGTTGAATTAGTTACACTACTTTGTTTTGCCGGTACTAAGTGTGTTTACCATTTTGATAAAACGCACCTAGCGACAGTTACTTTTTATGCTGTCTTTGTCTGATTAGTCAAAAGGTTAGTTTGCTCTGTAGTATGGAAGACAAACATACGTAACTTTTTTAGGTATCAACTTGAAAATTCTTAAGAAACCAGAAAAATAATTATTTGGCAACACATCGTTGTAAAAATTTGTAAGTATTATTTATCTCTCCTTAATTTATGTTTATTTTGTGTTGAATACCGTTTAATACCGTTTTGAGCGTTATATATGTGACCTTTTGGCGAAATTTTCGAGAAGTTTAGTGACACATTTGGTGACTATTTAAGGATCGAAAAAACCAGTCAAATTTTACCTAGGTGGCGTGGTTATCAAGTTTTTGAAATTTTACGTTTCTAGAACAATCGAGAATGTCGCCAAGGGTATATAAGCATACCTAACTCGGCTCCAAAAATTCTCTTTATTCATTTTTCATTTGAAATTCGACTGCTCTGTGGGAATTGTAGGCCTGTTTAAGGTCTCTGTGGTAAATCTGAAGTCTTGCTGAACTTCGCTGTAGTTCTAAATCACTGTTTGTAAAATTTTTGTTGTGTTTAAGACTTTGAAGAAAATAAAATTATGTCATTGTTATTTGGAGTTGTCATTCACAAATATCGTCGAAAGGAAATTTTCAATGCGTATAATTACTTTGTTGAACAGTATATGACCATACCTTCAATCATTAAGGCTTTACGTGTTTTTGCAATCAGATGAAAACATTTATATATATATATGTAATGTTTTTGGTGTCGAGGAACTTCAGAGGGGAAATAATCGTAGAGTCTTAGAGTATTGTAGTCGTCGAGAGGTTTGGGCAATGGGTGTGGTCGAACCGGAGCCAGGCGAAACTGAGAAGTCAAACCAAAAACAAGTCTAGGCGAGAGATACAATCCTCCACATAGCTAGTTACACAGTTTTTATTTCAGACACATTTTCGTGGCTGGCTGTACAATTATTTCAGAAGTTCACATTTGGACATATTTTAACAGGATACCACATTCAGAACAGTCCGGAGCCTGGCGGAGCAACACATAATGGCCAAAAACCAGCAGCGCAACTTGCTGCATGCTGCTAGGACGGAGATCAGACACAGAAGGGCCGCGAAAGATCTAGATTCACACCCGGAGTACGGGTGCATTGAACTTCTAATTGGTCAATTTATGACACCTGACTTAAACGCCATATGGGGTGATCGTTTCGTCATATATTCTCGAACTTTTCGTTATATAATACTATTCGCGCGTGGCTTTAGGGGAAAAATTAATAGATGACTTTGGGTTAATCCCCGGTCGAAATCAAGATGAGGGGAGTTATCATATTGCGATAATACAAAAGAATTTTGAATAGGCGTTTCCTTTAATGGTTATGAAAGTTATCGTTTCATATATATATATATATATATATATATATAATATTAAAAACTAGTAATTTCTTAATTCAACAATCTTAACATTTAAAAACTATTAATTCCTCACTTTACTATTCCAAATTACAAACCCTTTTTTAATTCCTTGAAACAGGTAATTCCCTTTGGGCATTCGCGTTAAATTCCATTTTAAAATCTAACATTATTCTAAATTCCCTGCGGCGTTCGAAACTAATTTCGCTTTTGATTCTAAGTTCTAATAACCTCTAGAGAAAATATTGAATGGCTGAATGTTGACTCGAAAACTAAAGTTGCGTGGCGTCACTAGAGAGTAAATCAGTTCTGCGCATCAATACTAACTTTTAACCAATCAGCTATTAAGACACACCCTTTAATCACGTGATGAGATGAACCTTTAAAACTATCTGGTGTCTAAAATTAGACACACTCTGTAAGAATCGGTCTGTCATATAATCCCGGGCGGACGACTTGGAAAACTTAATAAAATGCTTTAGATTCAATTACGTATCTGTGGTTCCTGTGTCTGCGTTGGGAGTCTTTGCGGGAAAATGCTCGGTTTGTCATCATGTGTATCGGCGACGTCATCCACTCTGGCCTGTTATTTGTTCCTCCATGTCGCCGATATTACAAGAAAGTCGGTAGGATTCGAACCTACGCGGGAAGATCCCAATGGATTTCCAACGAAATAAGCGGGAGTACATCGTAAAATTTTGTGCGCCTTCGACGCTCCTATTTTTTTTTCTCTCTCTCTTCTCTCGTCTTGCCGTGTGATGACCAGCAATTGAGGATTTAAATTCATCGTTCTTCTATCCGGATTTCAAAATGTGCTTCTTTTATTTTTTTTTCTTGCCGTGTGACGACCAGTGACTGCGGATTTAAATTCTTCGCGAGTATCTTCAACAAGAGTGTGCGCGAAATCGAAAGTTAATTTCCAGCCATGTTCTCCTTAGTGAAAAGCGTTCTATCGTGCGGTGTTTTGTCAAACAGCGTGATCATCTTTTCTTTTTTTTTTAAATAAAAATTTATTTTGTGTGTCTCTCCAATGGTGCTTCAGAGAAGAAGAAAAATGTTCCTGCATCAGCAACTTATTCCAGCTTTTGGATTCGCAGAAAAATATGTAATAATCTTCGGTAAATCTTCACTAAAGTAAATTTATTTTGTTCCATATAATAAAATTCGGTCTTAAATCAACATAAAATTAAAGGTAAGACAGATTGTCAATGAAATTTTAAAAGTTCTTAGAATGTTAAATGAAAATTTGCGTGTAATGTTTAAATATTGGGATTTTAATGATATTGATACTCTGATACAATTAGAACAAATTTTAACGAAATTTAATAATGATTTTGCTTAATATAAATTTGATATAGTTAGTTATCTGGCTTCTGTAAACATGAATCGTATATATTTTTAAAATGTTTTCAGTTATTTTTAATCATGATGTACTTCTGTTTTCTCGTGCGTTATAAATTTGGTTTTGATTTCGGGGTTTGGTTTCAAGTGAAGGATTATAATTTAAGTTTTGTGTATTTAAATTTCATTGCTAGCCACATGAATATTTACTATTTATAGAGATTATAAGTGTTTTAAGAATTTAAGTATTTAATTTGGTATATTGAAATATTACATTTGATGTTGAAACCTCGTAAATTGTTCTACGAATTTAAGTAAGGGAGATTTCTGGAGGTTCAATTGACAGTTAAAAGGCGTTTTACGATTTTCATAAACGGAACGTCTTTATAACATGACTTAGGGTGAAAAAAAAACCACAATTGGAGAATTAAAAAACCATTGTATGTTATATTTGGTTCATCCGCCCCAGAAAATTCTCGAAAAAGAAATAATGAAGAATAATCAATAAATAGGATAGATAATATTATAATGAGAAATATGTTTTAAGATATTAAATACAAATGATGAATATTTGGGAACTTTACAGCGAGGATTCATACCAAAATGTGATATAAGAAAAGAAAAATTGTTTTTGGTTTATCGATTTCATGATTAACTTAATAAAACTGAGATGGCTATTGGTAAAAGAATTTTGATTATTTGTGTCAACTGATAGAATAATAGTTTGAAATTTGAACATTAACATTAAATTATGGCAATTGATAGAGAATATTAAGGTATTATTATTATTATTATTGGTATTAGGAGTATTTTATTATTGTGTGTTTAATACTTTCATATGTTGTGTATTTTGGATTATATTGAATATAAAATTGATAAACAAAACTTTCACACTAAACGAGATTCTGAAATTGTCCATGCTTGCAGATTGAGATATTATAATGCACCAGAGAACTTAAAACTACACCACGAATAATGACAAACATTAGATCCATTTTTCTTTCTTTTCTATGTGATGCTTAACATCATTATATATTTTTTTTAATTGATATAATTAATTATGTGTTGTCCTACTAAAGATATAAAAAAAAAAAAAAAAAATCTGTCTAACTTAAACTTTCTTCTTAAGAATACTATTATATGTGAATTTTTTTTTGGATCTCAATTTAAACACCGACTATGACAACTTTACTTCTTTAACCTTTCAGTAAATTTCCTATTTCTTGAAACACACTTTCCTATCACCCACCTCTACAAGCGCGTTGGATGCCGTCCCAACTGTTTAAGATCTTTTTTAATTTTTTTTACTATTTGTTTTTAATTCAACAACTCAGTCACTTAAAGTGCTGAAGACTATACGCTTGAGTAATGACTAAAACAGGGCTGGGATGGCCACTCCTTTTGTCCTCCCATTTCTATATATTATACTCCCACAGGTATGACAACTGCACCTTTTCCTTTTTCTCCATCTTTGTACTATACAAGATGCTGTTTTTCAACGCAGTCATATTCTGTCGGAGATTTACGGTTAGTCCACTGTACGGCTAAAGGACTCTTCCTCCTTATTAGTCAGAGAACAATATGGAGAAAGAAAACCCACTTGTTACACAAACATAAACACAACCCTCACTGCTTAGAGGTAGAATTAAAAAAAAACTAAGAGTTTGGGTAACACACATACAACAAGGTACCTTCAACACAAAAAATTGGATATCCACGTAGATTTAAAATAAGTGTACACAAATGAATAGTAAATAAATAATTTGATAATAAAGTGAAAAGTATTGAGAATAAATAAATAAAGTTATAAATAAATAAATAAAGTTAGAATAAATATGAATAAGTATAATTAAAGAATATTGAATAGAATTTTGGAATGAATAAATGTTGTCGAAATAAAATGAATATAAGAAATGATGAAATGAGAATAATAAGAAATAAAAGTGGTATGGAAAAGATTTTTTTTTTATAATAAGTAATATTGAAATAAAGGAGATAAGAGATATTAAGAAAAAAATAATGAGATAAATAAAGATACGAAAACTAGATAATGAGTGATATGTTTTGTAATTTTTATATACAATTGATATATTTGAAGTGTGATTTCATTAAATCTTGTGATTTTTATTGAAAGTGTGATTTTTATTATAAACTGTGATTTTTATTATGTAACTAAAGAACTAATTTTCTTTATATGTAAACAAACCAAAATAATGTTATGTTTTATGTATTCTACGTTGGTGAAGCAGAAATAAGAAACAGCAACACAAAGACTGTGATTTTTTAATTGGTGTATTTTCCTCAACATACTAATGACTGTGACAGGACTAAAAATGTTGCAATTCATTACAAGATAAGTAAATAAAGATTTTTTTTTGGACTCACTCCATAGTAGTGAACGTTGAGGAAGAATTTTTGAAATTTTCAACTTGTTAATTTTCAACTTCAGTTACTTAATTTTTGTTTGTTTTAATATTTTTATTACTATGTTTTGTTATTTTGTATTATTCAAATCGAGATGATGGTAGATATTGTATTAAATGTATGTTTATAGTGAAAATTTTTGGTAGTTTACAAATTTTTGGTTATGTTAATTGATTTTTT
Organism: Dolomedes plantarius; assembly: GCA_907164885.2. Classification (NCBI taxonomy): domain Eukaryota; kingdom Metazoa; phylum Arthropoda; class Arachnida; order Araneae; family Dolomedidae; genus Dolomedes; species Dolomedes plantarius. The sequence continues at coordinate 6,092,994 of OU015495.1, forward strand.
TTTTTGAGATTTTGTTGTGTGTGGAGACGTCCCTATTCAACAGGTTTCAAATACATACTTATGTAGAATCTTCAATTTAATATTATGTGTCCTTCTTTTTAGTGATTTTATATATATTTTTCAGTAAAGTTGATAATGTTTCTATGTCAGCTCATCACGTGATCTTTAAAAAAATTTTTTTGCAATTTAACTTTAATTGAACTTGAAACGTTAACTTATTCCAAATTTTTTAATGCCCATTCTTCTCACTCATCTGAGTGAGTCTGCCCTCCAATGCAGGCATTGTAGGTCAGCCTCTTCTCGGACGGGGGGGATATTCTATAATATTAAAAACTAGTAATTTCTTAATTCAACAATCTTAACATTTAAAAACTATTAATTCCTCACTTTACTATTCCAAATTACAAACCCTTTTTTAATTCCTTGAAACAGGTAATTCCCTTTGGGCATTCGCGTTAAATTCCATTTTAAAATCTAACATTATTCTAAATTCCCTGCGGCGTTCGAAACTAATTTCGCTTTTGATTCTAAGTTCTAATAACCTCTAGAGAAAATATTAAATGGCTGAATGTTGACTCGAAAACTAAAGTTGCGTGGCGTCACTAGAGAGTAAATCAGTTCTGCGCATCAATACTAACTTTTAACCAATCAGCTATTAAGACACACCCTTTAATCACGTGATGAGATGAACCTTTAAAACTATCTGGTGTCTAAAATTAGACACACTCTGTAAGAATCGGTCTGTCATATAATCCCGGGCGGACGACTTGGAAAACTTAATAAAATGCTTTAGATTCAATTACGTATCTGTGGTTCCTGTGTCTGCGTTGGGAGTCTTTGAGGGAAAATGCTCGGTTTGTCATCATGTGTATCGGCGACGTCATCCACTCTGGCCTGTTATTTGTTCCTCCATGTCGCCGATATTACATATATATATATATATATATATATATATATATATAGCACGTACTTTTTTAACTGTCCTATCGCTATACATTACGTAGTGTCCATTTAAGTTAGCTTTGTTAGGTAAAGTACGGAAAATTTTTAAATGACATCATAAGGAAACTACGTCTGACACAATGAAATGTTGTCCAATGACAGCAGAATAAATAGCGAAGTCTTTACAGCATATTTTAACTCGATGGAGTTTTAGCTTAGAAACGGGTTAATTCCTCTTCAAGTAGGGCATCGATGAACAGCTTAGGGTAGTGGTCACTTAAAGTTCACAAGATTTCTTTAAAACATAGAAATTCGTGTCTAAAACGTTTAGTTTAACCTTTTGGCTATTCATGATTTTTACTCGAATATTGTTTCGTCTTTTTCACACATGATTAAATTTTTAACTCACATATTTGAGCAGGGAACGAATGACACATCAATAAACCACATTATAGTTGTCTAAACAACAGTAGACATGGGTGATGGTTTATGCCCTTTAAAGTGGTAGCGTCTAGAAATATGCAATAGGTTTCTCAGCTGATATAAACATGGCTATATTGTTTGGTGTTGTTTAAATAAATTATTCGTATTTATCAGCTATGGGTTTAAAATGTCATGTCAACATATTTTTTTTTCTATTGGAGTAATTTTATTCCTGAAGTTGGATACTTCTTCATTTTGGAATATAAAATACGGCCTTACAGACAATATTTTGTAAACATTCAGTATTAAACATCGTTGAAACTCGGCTAGAAAAATTATTTTCCATCATTCTTGTCGAAGTTCCACTGTTGATTTTTTTCCTGAAGCATCCGTTTTAATAGCATTTTCCTTAAAATCTTTATTATTTTGGGCTTTGTTGAACTGAAAAAAAATATTTTTACCTCTCCCCTACGTTAGTGACGGAACTCAGTTGGTCTCTCTCCAAAAATAGAATTTTCTATTCCATGCAATGATATAGTTTCGAAAATTCCTTATACATGTATTTATATTTTTGTAATAATACACTTATTTATGTTCTAACAGGAAAAATTCAAAATAAACTTTTAGGTTTACATGAGTATGCATGTCAAATATTTTATGCTATGTCCTGTACAGTATAAAATGTACGCAGAACAGACTTAAATTTTTACGTCGATTACAAAATAAGTAATCTTAAGGATATTAATTTAAATTATTTTGTAAAATGGATTTATTTAATCATATTCACACAATCTACTCTGATAATTTTATCCAACACTATTCATTTAAATTAAGAGTTGTACAACTGTTCATTCAAATGAAATTAGTGTACATTAATTGATGATTAATTATTGATTAACTTGTGGTTAATTAATACAAATTAATTTATTGATTAATATACTTAAATTTTTAATGTTATTTTAATTTAAATGTCCGTTGTATAGAACTTACTTTTTAACAGAAAAGTTCACTTTATATGTAATAACTTCAAACAAACACTTTATCACCACGAAATCATGGCAAATCTTTCTAGCTGCATAAATATCGCAGACGTTCAAGCTGACACACTTTTCAGAAGCGCAATTCCTCAGCATCATTTGTATGATTAATAGGTAATGCAGTTAATCAGTAGTTTGCCGTAACCAGAAATGCTGAAAAATGATAGTGTGAAAAGCAAAAGTAATAATGAGGGTTGAAAGTAACCTGTTCGATTTAATATTCAATAAATGAAAACAAAATATGACAAACACAGCAAAATATCTCATCTTAAATTCCTAAAGCGAGAGGCAAAAAAAAGATGCGAAATACATGTTTTCATTTCTATTTATCGAAGGTAATTAAAATAAATAAACGAAAATATGACACGAATACCTGTAACTAAATGTAGATATTAACAATTAAAATGCGCACTATTGTTGTATTTTAGTATTTTATATTCTGTCGTAAACAACAGCAAAAAAAAAACAGTTTTGACAATAAGTACATTTGTTAAAATATTTTAGTATATAAATACAATGACGCACGTATGAAAATGGTTAAGTTTAATATATATATATATATATATATTTAATAAGGTTATTAATAATGTCAAGTGTTTTATTTATTTACTGGTGGAAGTAAACAATAGAAGGATTTAATTTCATAAAGAGTTATAAATTATGTTCATGAATTTATTATTAATGCTCTCTAAACGGTAAAAAAACTGTAGTGCTAAATATTTCCGTGTGAAATAAAACAAAGTTTATATTTTAATAATATACAATAAAACCACAAAATACAGTTTAATATAGGTGCATTAATCTTTATTCAAAGAATAAATTACAAAGTAAACGATTTAATACATAATTTTTTGCATTTTTGCATAATTTTGCATATACATATTTTTTTTCCTTTTGTTTCTTATAACTAATAAAATGGGCAAAAAATTTCTTTACTTCAGTCTATAGAAGTAATCATAAAGCTTCATATTTAGCCTTAATTAGTAATTACTTGAAGAATATAAAATAACTTTTCCTGTTATTCCTTTTTTATAAGGGTTTTTTTGCTAAAAATATTTAGTTTTTTAGTCCTCTTTCTTTTTATTTAGGATATTTTCTTTCTCCAAGCACAAACACGTTTTCAGAATTCAATTAAAAGGTTTTCCTCCCTTTAATCAATTAAAGCAATATTTTTTTACATTTGTTTTGTTTTGTTTTGTTTGTTTTTCAAAAACGAATGATGACTAAAATTTTTTTCTCTCTTTTTATAGCTTCTGTTTTCTATCCTTTTTTATTTACATTGGATCCATAATCGGGAATATTTGTAGTCTCTTTTCTATGATTTGAAACCTAATTATAATTTTAAAATTACTTTCGCACGTCCGCGGGAGATGCAACGCTAAACAATACAAAAAATTTTAATGACTTTTGAAAACTTATGATGGTAACTAAATTTCGGAAAAAGTTATTAACATAGCCTCATTTATTAACCATTAATGAGTGTAGCATATTCTAATAAATAATAACAATGAATGTAATTATTGATTACAAAATTTACAATAAATAACATTAAAATTTATTAACATTAAATAGAAAGATGTGTTTCTGAGTATTCATATCTTAAACGGGAGATGTCATTTATAATTGGATTCTAATAGATACAACCATAGGCATAGGGTGCCTCTAACTTTGTGTGTGTGTGTGTAGGGGGGGGGGGAACGAATTGAATTCAGTTACGGCCCTCCTCATCTCATTGACTGCCGGACTGTCCGTAAAATATGAAATATTATGATTCTTTTTAATTGAATAACAATTGAATTGATGTTTGAGTAGTATTCAAAAGTTATACAATGAGAAAAATATAACAAATAAAATGAGAAAATAATATAGCATCAAATTTTTTTTATGGATCATGTCATTGTTAAAAACTATGTTTAGGCTAAAGACATAATCGGAATCTTCAGTTGCACAGTTTGAAAAAGCGGAAAAAACCAACTTTCTTAATAGGTTTCGACAATTTTCCGATTTTAACTGAACTTCTATTAACGTTCTAATTTATTTCAAGTGAGGTTGGGGGTGGGGAGACACGTGCCCCCCATGTCCCCCACCGACGCTACGCCTGTGGATACGACATACATTGAGACACATAATTATTCACACACAGCCTTATTCTAGTAGTCACTAATTAGTTTCCGTTTTAGTTTTCTTTCCTGACGCAATTCTTACAAATCCATCACACAGCATAACACTCCTCTCGTCCAAGAGAGTAAGAATGAAAACAGTGTTGGAGTTACACAGCGTTGCCCCTTCGAATTGTATGTCTTCCAAGGGATTAGGATTTGAGCTGTGTCTTATCATAGTTGTAAATGCTTCGATAACTTTTTTTATGTGTATTTATCGAATCTTGGTAAAAGTTGGGGTGTTTTATTAGTTAAGACTTTATTTTACTATTAACACTGAACCTTTCTTTGTTGGTATTTAGTTCGTGTTTGAACGAGTGAAACAGCTTACTTCATAATCTGTATGTGTGGTAAGGTTTTAAGGTTTAAAATCATCGTTATCTCTGAGCCCACAGAGTGCTGGTGTGTAAATTTCGTCTCCCCACAACGCAGAATTTTTTCCTACGTCGTATATTTGTCTCTTTCTGTCCGTTAATACTCTTTCCAACATTTACTATCGGCTCAAGGCCACTAATTCACTAACTGAACTGTTCCGTGATATGTGTGAATGTGAACTTTGAACTGACACCTTAAGGCTGCTATGAACTAAGAAAAAAAATCCTATTTCCCTTTTCCTCTTCTTGTAGACTCTTGTGGTGGGAGGAGTCCAGTTGACAGTTCGTGAATTCCACCCCCCTTAGGATTGACATTTCGAGGGATTGTAATGGCTCTCTCTCTATAGGACTGTTAAGCGCTGCTACCAAATTTTTTATTTAAAATATATTTTTGTCAACTATTTACAGGTACATAAATGCTGATAATCAAATACAATTGGTATTGCCAGCTAGCCTGAATTTTTCTGCAATGCGCTACAGGATTCCTTTTATAAATTTCGTCCACCGAAGGAATTTATGAGCGTTTAAAACACACTATACCAGATTTTTCCCCGAATAATTTAAATTTTAAAATATTAATTGCATTTTTTTTAAATAAACGAAAAATGTACTCAAATGTAAAATATCTTTCTCTATGACGGAGTATATATTTTTTTAAATCGTTGAATCCAAGTCGGCAATTCGTTGACAAATTTTCTCCCTAGGTTAACATTGAGGTGAGCGAATCCAGTGGGGTTAGTACATAGCAGCCTCAAGGCGGTTGTCTCCCCACAAGTGCCTCCTCATTAGTTGGGGGAAAAACAGACAACTTTTCCAAATGTTCTTTAACAAACACCCGCTTACCATCTGTAAATGTTTATGGCAAGTTTCACTGGGGTATTTTCAATGGGTGCCGTCTCATATAGGACTTTTTGGAAATGAGATGATGTTGCTAAAAATGGAGCCTCTCTTCCTATTTCTTCGCGAGATACTTTTACCTATCCTGAAATTTACTCAAGAAGAAAATTTATAAACCAGCATTCATGGAAGACAATACCAAAAATTTTAATGACTTTTGACACACGACTCCGACACGCGACTGGTACGTCCGAAAATCTCCTGGAGTCGCCCTTACTGTCAAGGGCCACTGAAGGATGCAAGTCACCATTAGCAGATTTTCTAGTGGACACCTAAAGTGTCTTGCTTACAATCAGGGGCAAAATTCTTACCCTTTTTGCTCCAAATACCATACTGCTGAAGACTCTCCTGGCCATCTTTTAAACTGCCTGGGGCTTGCCAAGGAAGATATTTACAGAGCCCCTTTGCTTGTTTGTGATTTCATTGCAACTTTTGGCCTCTTGGACCTGGTCTAGCCTACGGCTAGAGCGGGTTGAATAAGTCACACACACGTGACTGAAACTTCCTATTTAAGGGGACAACGGACCTCCAACCTCATTTTTTTTAAATTTTCAAAATTTCCCTCTCGTACACAAAAAGAGTATAAATAATATTATTTTCTACTATATTGACGACGCTTAGAATTCAAAAATAAGTATTTTGTAGAAGAATAAGATCTCTTTTTCAAAAAATTCTTCAAAAATGATAGCATTTTTCAAAATGTTCCATACGCATTACTTTTGTTCTGATTTCTTCCAAATTTCTCAGGATTGTTAATTTAAGTATTTTCTAGAAACCTGGGCATTATTCTTTTAAACCAAAAGTATTTTTCATATTTATAGACCATGAAATAAAGCAAAAACATAAAAAACAACAGGCAGATTAGCATAATAGTAGTTTATGGATTTTGATTCATACAAAACAAAATCATTGCACAGCTATGTTTATATATGTACGATAAATTTATATTAAAAAATTTAAGTTTTTCAAAGGAGTTGGAATGCACATGGAATATTTTGAAAAATGCTAGAATTTTTAAAATTTTTTTTGAAAAACAGACATTTTTCTGCCAAAAATCCTTATTTTAAATTCTAAGGGTCTTCAATTGTAGTAAAAAAGAATACACATAATTATCCTATTGTTTATAGTGTCAAAAATGCAAAATTAAAAAATTCCCGGTTGAAGCTTCCATGTCTCCTTAAATATTAATATGCATTTGTGTTTCATTTAAGTAAAAATTAACAAAATTTAAAATTAAAAAGAGTATGATTTCAAAATTATTGGTATATTTAAAGCAAATTTTTAATTAAATAATTCATTGTTATAAATTTTCTGCAAACCATCCGCGACCCACAGGAGGGTCGCGACTCATAGTTTTTGCGCACCACCGTTCTAGAAAATGAGTTTTAAAAAAAAAAGCGGAATCAATTTAGAGAACATCAGAAACATTCCTAATTAAAAGTTTGCTCAGGAGTTTTCTATTTTTCAAACTATGCGAAAGAGGGCCTGTTCACATAGAATCCGTCAGCGTCAGCGTCAGCGTAAAATTTTTTAACCAATCATACACCAATCATTGACCCATTTAACCAATCTGCGCTAACGGAATCTTTAACGTTGACGCTAATCATGATAAGTCAATGATCATATGTACGACCATATAGACAACTGTTCTTTGACCCATTTAACCAATCCGCACCGACGGAATCTTTAACGCTGGCGTTGACGTATTCTATATAAACAGACCCTGAGGCCTTCATCGGATTGCTTCAGGAGCGAAGCGTCAAAGATAAAAATTTCAACCAATCACAGAATTCAAGGAAAACACGTCATCCGTTGAAGTTAACTCCAATTCAGCTATGATAGATGGCGCAAATATCACGGGATTGTTCATATTTCTTACCTGTCTTCTCAACCAAATATCACAATGAAGAAGAGCAGCAGTATGCAGATTTTTTACCAGAGATTACGTCAGAGTCAACGCCACAGCTTGTGATGATTCTGGAGTAAGGGAAAAAAAAGGCAGTGAGCCATCCTTGTGTGCCATGATGTTAGGAACGTAGTTTTCGTGCTGTATTTCAATCATGTTTACTCATGTTTAATTTATTTAATGAAAGTTAATAAAATTATATTAACTAGTATCACATGCGTTTTACCTCAAAGTATTTCAACCGCATTCATATCTGCACTCTTAGGGCCTGTTCACATAGAAGTCCGTTGCGTTGCGTTAAGGAAAAGATGACGTTGAGACGAAAATAAACCAATCACAGGAGTTAAAAATTTCATTGCAAATCATTTGGAGGCATATGATTGGTTTATTTTCGTCTCAACGTCATCTTTTCCTTAACGCAACGCAACGGACTCCTATGTGAACAGGCCCTAAGGAAGTTTACCAGTCACGTCAAACAACCACAGGTAGCGTCAGCATTCTCGGTGCCGACGGGGGATAGCTGCACTTCGCAAGCAATGTGAACAGGGCTTTAAAAATTCTAACGCGTTTGCGATTCGTACCGAATGCCTCCTCCTTCATCAGGGAAATCAGAAACCGTTTGTCGAAACTAATTTCACTCAGTTTATACAGTGTGACAATTGTTGAGATATATGGAAAAAAACTTGATAAATTTTGAACCACTGATGAGATTCAGTGAAAACTTGGCGGTTGAATGCAGGGCATGTTGGGATTTTTTTTTTGAGCATGCGCACTCGTATTGTTGTTGTAAAAAAAATCCGAATTTTTCGTACAATACGAGTTAAACAATACGAGTAAAAAACAATACGATTTTCGAAAATTTTTCGTTGAAAAAATCGAAATACAGCGTTTCTTTGCGAATGGGAATCGCTTGACCGCCATATTTTCCTGATCTCAACCCTTGTGACTCATTTTTGTGGGGCAATATTAAAGACAACATTTACGCAAATAACCCCGAAATCACCGCTAAGCTCAAAACAGCCATTCAGGAGGTCAACGAAAGCATCGATGTCTCGACACTTCAGCGAGTTTTGCAGAATTTTTCTCTTCGTCTGCGACACATAATAGCCATTGAGGGCAAGCATATCGAACATGTCATAAACTAATTCCGACTATATGTACACTGCTCAAAAAAATTAGGGGAGCAAGCAAAGGAGTTAAGAAAACTGTGCTAGACAGCCACGTATTGGCATAAAATGGATAGTACACGCGTATCAATGCGCAATACAGAAAAAAAGACGTAAAAAATTTGTAATTAAGCTAAAATATGGAAAAAACATGAAAAGATGATTTAGGGCAACAATTTGGTTACATGTAAACGATAAAAAAAAGTATTGTTAAGTAATGATGCAAGATTTTTAATATGGCGTGTGGTCTCCTCGAACAGCTAAGACTGCTGCACACCTGTTTTCCATGGATGCGATGATGTTATCGATAAGACTTTGGGGAATACTGTTCCACTCCTCAAGAAGTGCAATCTCCAAGTCTCGGAGAGTAAAAGGAGGCCTTGGTCTCGCAGCAATGCGTCGTCCGAGCATGTCCAAAACATGCACGATTTGATTCAGGTCAGGAGAGCACGCTGGCTATTCCACACGCTGTATTGTTTCAGCTTCAAGCATGTTCTCCACAAGACGAGCTGTATGCGGTCTGGCATTATCATGTTGGAAAACAAAGGAATCTCCAATGGCTGCAGCGTAAGGTATGACATGAGGTCTCAGTATCTCGTCTGCATACCTTCGGGCCGTCAAAGTACCATTCCGAATGATATGCAGATTCGTACGTCCACCTATGCTGATTCCACCCCATACCATAAAACCAGCTCGTCTGTATTGTGACCTTTCACGGACGAATGTGGGGTTATTTCGAGTGCCCCTTTCCCTCCATACCAAAACACGTCGGATGTCACACTCCAGACTGAATCGGGACTCGTCTGTAAACAGCACTTGGCTCCAATCATGTTGCTCTCAATCTCAATGTTCAGCAGCCCATCTTCTTCGGGCCGCACGGTGGCGTGAGGTCAACGGAATGCAGACCATTAGCCAAAGTGCATAGAGACCTCCCTGATGAAGTCTATTACGTACTGTTTGGCTGGACACCCTTCGTCCTGTTGCCAAGAGCAACTGTCTTTGCAGCTGAGTAGCATTGTCTCCTCTGTTTCGACGAGCTGTTAACAGTATATATCGGTCATCAGTTGCTGTAGTGGCGAATGGCCGACCTTGCCCTGGTTGACGTCTAACATTCCCTGTTTCTTGGAATCGATGTCACAGCCTTGCAACGACACTTCTGGCGACTCCAACAGCGTCCGCGACACTACGTTGTGTTTGCCTGGATTCAAATCTGCCTATAATACGCCATGCCATGGATTCCGGTAAATCACGTTGTTGAGATATTTTCAAGTCACCTTTTCTCAAAAAGAATAACTGAGCAATCGAATTACACAGTTGAGGCAGTGAAACAGACGATTCTGCAACATCCCGATTTCCGCCCTTATGTTCTTTTTCTGGTTTTTGACGTCATGAACTTTGATTTGCATATGAAGTTTTCTTCTTCTGTTTCCTGCTAGGCTTTAAATTATGGATGATTTATTTTATGTTACTTATAGGTGTAAGTATTTGCGTAATTTCGTTAAAACCATCTACTCCCCTAATTGTTTTGAGTAGTGTAGTTACTTTTTAAATTTGAATAAAATTTTGGAACTCAGTAGTTTTTAAAATAAGATTTTTTTATTTCATATAGCTCAATAATTGTCCCCCTGTATTTTGGCCCGATCGCTGAAACCCTTTTAAGCTTATTTCTTTTCCGCAAACTTTCCGCCGGTGATGTTATTACCAACTAATTATTACGGAACTACATTGGTTTGAAAAAATCTGTTAATTTTTTTGTCTATGAGAAGAATACTTCTCTCTTGAAGCCAAATTACGCCAACGCATCTTAAAAATGGTGTTCGCTGGTGTCGCGATGGAGTGTTGCTCTGCGTAGCGTATCGCTACATCAAATGCAGCCGCGACGTCAGAGTGGGATACCCTCTGCTCGCTGTCACCGTCCGCATCACCTTCACTCTCGTCTTAGACGTTGACAGGTTCTTTCAAAACCATTTCAACAATCTGCTGACCGTCTAAAATTCAACTGTCGGGCACTGTGACGTATTGTTAGAACAACTTACACTCTGCTGTACTGTACTAGGCAGCGTTCCGCTCTCTTATCACCTATTTCGTCCCGAGATTTGGTTATGTTTAGACTGACCTTATAAAATAAACTGTGTAATCACACTTAATATGTAATATTTATGTAATCACACGTTATTATGTAATTTAAGTTTATTTATAGAAAGATTTTGCTTAATCCGAAAAATTCGTTAATCCGAAAAGGATCTGGTCCTAATCATTTTTTATTATCTGGACTCCATTGTAATATACATTGTCAGCCTAATGTATAATCGGGCGTTTCTTTCATACAATCTGTTTGACGACGATTAACTTCTTTTCTTAGTACTGTGCTTCCATTCCTGAAATTTTTTCCACATGTGGATCCTTGCCTCGCAAACTTCGTTGTCCCGATTCATAAACGGATGTATGCTTTCTTTAAAATAGCTCTCTTCAAGGAAATTTCTTTAGTATATCTTAACAATAACGTCTTGGATGTCCTTTTAAAAAAATTAGGGAAATAAAAGCCTAAAGTGGTTTCTGCAAAAGAGATTTAGAGACTAGATTATCTCTAAAAATAGTCTGTTTCGTTTAAATGATCACTCATTGTGATTTCCCTCTCTCTAGACTACATGTTTTTGAGAGAGAAAAAAAATTTATGACTACATATATAGTTATAACTGTCTTTGAGTAAGATTATAATGGCAGAGAAAAAAGACGGGGTCTAATTTATTTTAAAATATTTACGAAAAGTGTACTGAAAATACGTCTCGACGAAAGGCAGAGTAGATGTTTCACTCCCTCTAAAACGTTCATTTCTGTTTTCACTTAAGGGAATTTCCAAATTATTGCACTCTATTCCCCTGAAAGCTTAAAAGAAACTGAAACAAAAGTGGAAATTTTGGTAGAAGCTTTGCCTATATGTCAGTGAGCGTGGTTGTAAATCAAGGGTGGCGTAGCGCGAAGATGATTTTACCTGAAAACTGCTCCGAACAGAGAGAGATCCACGAATGATAAATACCTCTCATCTACGGAGGTTTTGGTAGCTTTTGGTGGAGACATTAAGCATACGATTCGCTAAAGAAAGATGCGGGTAAATGACCATATATGATGAGTTCGTTGCCTCAAGCTATATTACTTTAGATGAATTAAATATTTTATTTTCTGCGGATGCTTGAAAATGTATTGCTAACGAAAAATGGAAAATAGTAGGAACACGTACAGCATTAATTAAAAATGAGAACACGTGTGTGCAAACAAACCCATATATGTATAGACGATATGAAAAAATACACATTTTGCACGAATTATATTATGAAATATATTACGCAAACTCAAAACCAAAAGACAAATTATAAGTTAATATAGGGGTGGCTCAAATGAAAGTGGCACTACAGTCGGTGTGACGAATGGTTTAATGGTATTGCTGTAAGTTAGTATACAAAATAAAAAGAAATATATAAAGAACATATAGGCTAGACATAGTTGCCTTGGAGGTTGAAACAGGTGTTCCAGAGGTCCACGAGATGATGGATACACTGGGTGAAGAAACTCCGGAGTCGGCAGTGGAACCAATGGAACCATGCAGAATTGTGAGAACACTTCCTTCGCCCATAAACATTCCATCCGCAGTGGTGATTCGCCGATTATTGCTCATGAGACTGTCTACGGTTGCTACTGCTTCCTGGGTGATAACTCCACGCGCTTGACCTGGTCGTGCCCTGTCGTCTGTACTGCTTCGCAGGCCCTGATTTTCCATTAGGCCCAGTAGGCCCGGGCCTAGGGGCCCCCGAATGTTGGGGACCCCAAATTTTTATTTTAAAATAAAAAAATTCCCAATTAAATTTTTTTTTAATTTTACCTTTTTAAATAGCAATTTTTTTCTATATCCTTTCAAATTTGATTGATAGGTTCATCATATGTATAGTTATAGTGTATATAAGGGATTGATAAGTTTTTCTGGTTGTATTGTATTGGTGTTTTAATGATGAAATTAATATGTTGTATTGCTTTTTGTTATTTGATAATGTTCTAGGCTTCTACGCTTCAAACAACCAAATCTTCGTAAAATGGTACCTTCACAGTTATTCATGATTATTTTTTTGTGTGTGTCAATTTTGGAAATTTTATGCCCACATCAGTGTTAGGGGGCCCCCATTCCAAGTTGTGCCTATAGTCAAGAATTTTCTAAATCGGGCCCTGCTGCTTCGTCCGTTACGAAAATCACTACACCATCTGAATACTGATCTGCGTGACATACACTCTGTTCCATACACATTTTGCATGTGGCGATAAATTTCTCCAGAACTCACATTTTCCACCGTTAAAAATTGCACGACTGTATGTTGACAACGTTTGAAGGCATCCATGATACGAACGATACCGTTGACCTTACTCCTAAGCTATCATATAAGCATATGTCTTAATCTGACGATATGGCATGTCTTCCTAGCCCTCAGCGCCCTCTATAGCGTCTTCTGTATCTTAAAACGAGGGCGCAATAGCCGCAGTGCCACTTTCATTTGGGCGACCCTTATATAAAATTATAGACTTACCCAATAGTTATTTATTAAAATTTTTCACTGGCCTCAATTTAATACTTTCTAAAGATTTTATCACTAAAAGCCTGTTCATATTGCTTCCGGAGAGTTGCTTTGCGTTACTACGTTGACTCCCAGATCGTTGATATGACCTGTGATTGGTTTGACATATCACGTGTTCAATGTGGGCGCGATAGCCCAGTTGGCCAGTGATCTGAACGTCCCTGGTTCGATGCTCGTCGCTGCAAATCTACCGCCGTGTTCACTAATGGTGGCCGGGGCACGTAAAATAGGGTGTGGCTACAATGTCCTCCAAGTTCTCAAATTTACCTCTGGAGGTGCGGGGTCAAGTGTTTCGGTCTCGTCACTCGACTCGGTTCAAAATTACGGGACCGGTCATTTAGCCAAGTCGGACTCCGACCCTTGTGGTGCTAATTCAAAACAGGAGCCGCACCCTCATCGCCCATATCCTTCGGGACTTGATCTGATGTTGATGTCGGTCAAGGGACATAAGCAACACAAGCAACAACAACAACAACAACAACGTGTTCAGTAAATTGAGCTATGCGATTGGTTAAAATTTTTAACCAATCGCATGGGCGATTGGCGCTGCGGCTAGGTAACGCTCCTGATTCAGTGTCAACAGACCTGTAAAGATACTACTGTTTTTACTTTGACACATTTGCGATTCGGCCTTTTTCAAGTAATACAGCAGTGCTTTTGCCACATTTTACAGATAAAAAAAGAATGATAAATTTTAATCAATAACGCCTTTGTACGTATTTAAAATCCTGAACCGAGTTGTTTTAGTTTTTCTTGATTAAAAATTCATGAAATGGGTAAAAATTATTTATCGGATGCAGGTTGGCAATTTTAGCGATTTTTTTAAAAAGATCGCCAAACTATCGATATTTATCGTAAGTTGTTAAAAATTATCAACATATCAATACAAAACACACTTTAGCAATTAAAAAAAAATTGTGCGGTCGGCGGACCGCCGTCAGGAACGAAGTTCCTTACGTTATTTTTTCAACTCTAAACGTGATTTAATATGCAGATTTCTATTGATCATATTAGTGTATTTTTGTCACGCCAAAAAGCTCAGCCCTCTTTTATTCAACCAACTCTCTCTCTCTCTCTACGATTTGTATAATGAAATATATATGTATATATATATATTATATATAAATATACATATATATGTATGTATATATATATACACACATATATATACATATCTATATATCTATCTATATATATATATGCATATATATATATACATACATATATATATATATATATATATATATATATATATATATATATATATATATATACTGCGCTATTACCAGAATGGGTGGGAATAGAAACGGCCAGCTCTTGTGCGGGGATTTGAACCAGGGACCTCTCGCTCCGTAGAGCGATAGTCCGATACTCCGTAGTCCGGTGCGATAACCATTCAGCCACAGAGTCCTTGAGAAAAAGCTCATATGAAGGGGGCATAACGCTTTTTCGTACGTGACGATTCCTGCCAGTTCACTCTACTGTAAGCCGCGTAAAAGAACTTCGTTCCGAAAATTTTAACGTTATATTTGATTATATTTTCGCTTGCCGAACTTGTTTTCGCCAGTTTCAGCAATCACACCTGGACCCCGAATCACACTGTTTTCGTGCTCATATTTCTGCACATACCTACCTCTTTGCAAAAACTCATCAAATCACGTGATACATTTATCCGAGACATCTATCTCAAAAGACATGACGGGTGGCCTTTCGTAACCACATATTCGTTATCATTAAAATCTGAATTACACTTATTCTAACCGGTCTTACCACTGTAACACACACATGCCCCACTGTAACACACACATTTTTCCCTTTTCTTTCTAAATTATTAAAAAAAAACCCTAAATCATACTTTTTAGCCATGATACCGATCGCCCAAGAACAGTTACCACAACGAAACTCCAACGTAATGAAAAAAAATACAGTGATTCCGTTTTCGCCGAACAAAAATAAGGCGTTTTAAAAATAATAAATAGTATTCAAGAACCGAGGGAGAAATATCCCATTATTCCTTTGATCCGGGTTACCAAAGAATAAGGTTGCCAAAATATAATCGTTATCAAACAACGAAATCGCAAAATTTGGCGTGCACCCGATAGTTCACTTTAGCCCTGAAATGTTATGGGGTTAAAACTAAATGGCTATTATAAATTTTTTGAAAATTAAAATTATGATGTTCTTTCATTTAAACGCAATAGAACTTATATTTGTAAAAAAAATTTGATTCATTTTCAAAGTCATGTAACTGTAAACTTACTTTTGTAGTGATATCGATTAAGGAATCTTTTTATAGTATTATGTTATAATTACAATATTTGATTTTCCACATATCAAAAATTTTCCACCATTCTGTGTGATTCAATTTGAAATTCGATGTGTCAATAAAGTCTGTTAACAATTCTTGAAAAATGCTGTACAATTATTTTTTTTTATTTCATTACTGTAAAATCACGCAAAATATCGTTCATCATTCCATCAGTGCATCTATCGTAATGTATATTTGCTTTCGATTAGTAGAATCGCATTTTATCTTGAAAGCAATCTGTTTGGAGGTATTTTATTTCAAATTTTGATATGCTTTCTTTATAAAATAGCATGAAAACGGAACTTTTTCTCTAAGTACGCTATTTGCATTATTATACGGCTATCTGAATTCAACTGAAAGAAATTCGATTTCGGAGAAAATTTCCATCAGAATTTTTTCGATAATATCTTTGATTTATTTCCTTCTTGAAAGAGATTTATGTTGATTTGCTAAGCAAAGCCACCTTCTTTGTTTAAATGCTTCCCCCTTTTGGAACTAGATGATATTAAAGTATTGACTTTCGTGCCAAAAATGAAATTAATCATACATTCATAAGCGACTTAATGCATCATTTTTTTTAGATAAGTAGTGGACCGTATAATGTCTTTCTTTGCATAAGTAAAAGGGTTTAGCAGATGGATTATTCTGACTAGACGGATGAAAGTAAGATTCGTGGAAAAAGAAGTTACGAATGACACCTGTACGATTCTTTAGATATTGTGCATTTTTTTCAGATGTCCTTAAAGGGAACTAAGACGCTTTATAGAATTCCTTTGGGGGCGTCCATTAATTACATAAGTCTTTTAGGGGGGGAGGGGAGTGGAACCAAATCTCACCCAGTCTCACGTAGAGAGGGGGGGGGGGGGTCTCGGCAAATATCACGTAATTTTTTTTTCCGCAAGAAACAGTGTAAAATTGAGAGAAAACTGGGTTATATTAAGTAAAGCATGTTTCTACACTAAAATATGACTAAATCCTACACAATAGTTCCAGTAGTCACTCTTGAGACCACACGAGTCCTCGTGGACTGAATTAGAATGAATCTTCTTTTACGACTTTTAGTAGTTCCTATTTAAGTATTTTATTGTTCGATTTTCTCACTGTGATTCTAGACTACGATCTTAGTAGTCTTAAATACTAGTCTTAACTAGTCTTAAATAAAAATAATTAAGCGAATTATGTTTTTTTTAATAAATCCGACGCAATCAAGCACACATTAACGTATTTACACTAAAATTAAGCATTTTGAGAAATCTCACGTGAGATTAGGGGGGGGAGGGGGTCGAGCCAAATCTCACGATATCTCACCAGGGGGGGAGGGGGGTCGAAAAATCGCTAAAATCACCTCATGCAAATAATAGACGCCTCCTTTCAGACAATGAAACACGTGAAAACAAGCGAGAAATTGACAAAAGATTTATGTGTATGTATATATACCGTATTTTCCGGTGAATAACGCGCACCGGCGTATCACGTGCGCCTTTAATTACCTTGTTTTTATTAACTTGCTTTCTTGTTTGTGTGTGGGTTTGTGTGTTTATCCAGTACATATATTGCAATCGATTGTTAACTAACTTCCCGACTAGCTAGACATTTGAAACTTTTAGAATAGCTCAGAACACGATGACAATGCATTTCTTTAATACTTTTAGCCATCTTTAAACAGATTTTTACCATGTTTTTATTATTTTCTGTTGATTTTGTTTTGTAGACTGGTGCAGCCATCTGTCGGCCGGGACGGGAACGAAAAGTTAAACGCAAGTTAACTTCCAATTAACTTCATTTTCTTTCAAATTGATGGGATAATTTATCAAAAAAATTTTAAAAAGTATTTATTAATGCATAGAATTGTCAAGTTTATATGATTTAACAGAAAATCTAAAAGCATGGTATATAAAAAGTTCTTTTTATCTTGTAATTATTTTAAACAGCATTTTTTATTACCATGATTTTAACTCGTTTTCTTGTTTGTTTGTTTGTGTGTTTGTCCAGTGCAAATCTTGCAATCGATTTTTAACTAACTTCCCGACTAGCTATACATTTGAAACTTTTAGAATAGCTCAGAACATGGTGACAATGCATTCTTTTAAAACTTTTAGACGAAAAAATCCGCAAGGTGGCGCTTCGATCGAATTCAATGCTTTCACTTTTGCGTAACGGCGTTTGACGATTTTGAAAGCAGAATACATGTGAATTTAGTTTGTTTACAAAAATATTGTGCGAAAAATTTTTTTAAATTATAAAAATTAAAGTTTATAATGTCTGTGGATAGTGAAACCGACTAAAATGTGATTAAAATTAAATAAAAGAAAGTGAAAAAGAATAATTAAGTGAAGGTTTGTGCAACTAAGAGAGAATTGTCAAATTTATATGATTCAACAGAAAATTTAAAAACGTGGTATATAAAAAGTTCTTTTTACCTCGTAATTATTAATTTTGAGGTATATTCTCCGTATAATGCGCACACTTTTCTTGACGAAGAAACCTGAAATGTACATGTGCGATGCTCTATTCTTTTGAAGTCATTAATTCGAAGGATTTTCCTAGGCTTTCGAACAATAGTATACTGAATTGACAAGCGATAAGGGGAACAATATGTGTTCGAGGGAAATACTTGAGGGAGTAAATAATTCTGCAAAATGGGGTAAGAACGCACTTCTGACCCGAATGAATTCGCGGAATTAGGAGTCGGATGTTTTCTCTTTCAGAAACAGAATTCGATGATGTGTCTGAAGATATAACGGAAGACAAATATGACGAACTATTCATGTTATCTGATAATTAAAATTTTTAAGTTCATAAGGCAAGTCATTTCATTTAAATAAACAGCATTTAGGAACATATAGAAATCTAATTTTTTTATGTTCATCTTTTTTTTGCCTTATTTTTAAATCTATCATTTTTATATCCGTCGCACCCATAAATTTCGATCTTATTTTTTGTATTAAAAGTGCGCGTTATACACCGGAAAATACGGTGTGTGTATATATATATATATATATATATATATATATATATATATATATATATAAACACCGGGTGATTATAATTAAAGTTCAGCTTTCAAAAAGTTGTAAAAAAAGAACCACTGGTCAGAATGTCCTGAAATTTGACCTGAATATTCGCGAAGAAGGGAGAAATGGTACAGCGTAAGAAAAAAAATAGTTCGAAATTTTAGCAATAGATGGCGCTTTACTCGTCATAACGCAAATGGGTTCGGCTACCAGTGACATTTGAATCCCAATGCGACGGCTATTGTTTGGGTTGCAGGTTAAACCAACTGTACTGTTCAATGTGCATGATGGTATCGTTTTTTTACTGAAAAAAATAACTCCCAAGTCATTCAGCAGTTGTGGCACTCTTAGTGGAAATCCCATCCACCACGACAAGGTGCTGCCACATCGGATGGGAAAAATCGGTTTTTAATTGTCGCGAGACTTGCTCAAGAAATGTTCAATATGCTGTCCACAGTTTTCTGCCACAAGTTGAAACCGGACCAATGGTGAACGCTATGGGACTGTTTTGCGCAACCACGTCATTCCAGCACTTCAACAGCGTGCAGGTGTGAGCAACAAAATTTTTATGCAAGATGGCGCTCCTCCACATATTGCAAATCCAGTGAAACAGCTGCTCAACATGCATTTCGGAAGTGATATAATTATTTGTCGTCATTTTCCTCCAGCCTTTTGCCACGATCACCTGATCTTAATACTTTCGATTTCTGGCTGTGGGGTTATCTGAAAATACTTGGATTCAGTGGTCCGATGGCCAACTTAGCTGAATTGAAGACACCCATTGCGCAACACATTCAATGAGTCACCACTGATACACTCCGATCTGTTGTGGAACATGGTGTTTCTCGGTTTCAACTTGCAGCAGAAAACGATGGACAGTATACTGAACATTTCTTGAGCAAGTCTCGCGACACTTAAAAAACCGATTTTTCCCATTCGATTTGGCAGCACCTTGTCGTGGTGCATGGGCTTTCCACTAAAATGCCAGAACTGCTGAATGACTTGGAAGTTATTTTTTCAGTAAAAAGCCGATACAGTCATGCACATTGAACAGCACAGTTGGTTTAACCTGCAACTCAAATAATAACCGTCGCATTGGGATTCAAATGTCACTGGTAACCGAACCCATTTACGTTATGGCGAGTAAAGCGCCACCTATTTCTAAAATTTCTTAGTATTTTTTTTTCTTACACCATACCATTTCCCCCTTCTTTGCGTATATCCATATCAATTTTCAAGTCATTCTGACCAGTCGTTGTTTTTTTACAGCTTTTTGAAAGTTGAACTTATGTACAAATAAGTATTATTATACAGAGGCTGTTCACACATTTTTTAGACGATGTATATTGTATTCACAAAACTAAATTACATAAAATTCTTGTGTTTTAAATGTTCTATTTGACATCCCTTATTCTGAACTATCTTTCGACACCGCAATTTCCAGGATAATAATGCCTTTTGAAGTGTCAGAAGAGGTATTCTATCCCATTCCTCCTGAACAGCTTTCCAGAGTCCTGTAAGGGTTTTGGGACGACGTTTGGATAATGCAGATTTTAAAAGTCCGAAAGCACAAAAATCCATAGGTGATACATCCGGAGATTTAGTAGGGATATCAGTGAAGGGTATGGCCTTGATACCAGTTTTTTGTTCCATTTCTTTTAGGAAATTTACAGTGGATTTTGATGTGTGACTGCTAGCTTTGTCATGATGGAGTCTCACAGATTGATGGCACTGTGGGTAAAGCGATGGTATTTCATTCAGAAAAATTGGCGATAAAATATGTTCCTGATAGTATTTGGAGTTAATCTTGACATTTTTTGTCACTCTCTTTATTTTTAACTTGCCATTATAAGAAAAACCAGCAACAATCATGAATCCCTTAGAAAAACTTTCTTTCGATTCTTTGAACCATGTACTTAAATTTTTTTCTCCCCTTTAATGATAATAAATGGCTCTTTTTTTGTTACAATCATTTAAATACACCCATGATTCATCTATTGTGACAATTGTTTTCCATTTTTCTTTGGATAAGTGTCTCTCATATAGAATTCTGCAGCGTGTCCTGCGTTCAGCGATATGATTTGGAAGAAGACGATGCACATTGCGTTTTTTCGCTTTCTTAAGATTTAAATCAACGTTTATCATTTTGTTTACAGTGGACACCGAGCATTTTAATGATTTTGCAACTGTCCTTTGACTAGGGGGATTTTCTTTTAACATTAAACAACGTACCTTTGCAATAGTCGAAGATGTCCGTTTTTTCCTTGGATACTTGTTTGGAATTTTTGTTCCACTTGAGGCTCCAATTTGACGTATTTTTCCTTTCTTGTTGACGATATTACCTATCGACGCTTTAGATATCACAAAACAATGACTCTCACATCGTTTTTGGATAACGGAGTATGCATATTTCTCTTCGGAAAGAGCATAAATGTAGCCTTCGAACTACTGCTTTGTTAAAAACGCCATTTTGAATAAAAACAAAACTTTCAAGCCGCAGACGATAATTTTGACTTTTAAAAACATAGTACAATTGCAATTATTTCTTTTGCAGCAAACGATTTTTTATTACCGCTTACCAAAATCGTCTAAAAAATGTGCGAGCAGCCTCTGTATATGCATACATAAAATTGCGTATGAATTGCCCCGTTCTTTGCATTGTTGTTGTTGTTGTTTCTAATGCCCCCTGGCCAGAACTTATTCCATATCAGGCTGAGGGGTGCGTCTCCGGTTTATAATGGCACCACAATGGTCGGTGTTCGATTAAGCCAGGTGCCATCTCCATTTTAATCGAGCCCCCCCCCCCCCAGGGGCGGCATCGTATTGCATGGTATTCTAAAGCTATGTACGAGTTTCAAAGTCTTATAATAATACCATTATATAGAAATCCCACTGCTTTAATTTATTTGATAAGTTACAGTGTATAATTTTATGTAATTAAGTCTCGTCGCAGTGTTCGTTTCCTATCTAGAAAATTGTTTAGTATAAATCTACTAGTATCCTGCTAAAACTATTTTGAGCGTGCCAATATAAAAATGATCAAAAATGACCTTCTTTATGCCAAAAAATTAAAATATCAAGTTTGATAATCCCTCTGATATGTAACAAACACTCCTTTGTTGTATTTATGAAAATAATCCCAGAACAAAATAACAGCGGCGTTATACAGTAGTGCAGGATCCGTGATGTGTGTTCATATAATTAAAATTATTCTCATATAATCTCCTTTTTAAATACTCTTTCCAGCGTTAAATACTCCTCGATAAACTTTTTTACCTCTACAACTTTCCTCTCCTTCACAGCATCTTTTAATATTCCCGATTATCCGGTTTAATGGAGAGGAGGAGTAACACGGATAATCGAAAAACACGTATAATAAGATTTCTGTTCAATTTTTACTGTATTTTCAAAATATAATACCGCGCTCTCTTTTCCATTTTATTGATTTAATTTATGTATAGGGTGAGCCAAAAGTTCGTAAAAACTTCAAAAATTCATAAAAAAGGAAGAAATTATGATAAAGAAGTGCGGTTTGGAAGAAAGGACTCACGAGGAAATCGGATTTTTTTAGCAGCAACAGCAACAACAAAAAAATAGTTAAAAAAAGTCACCGGTAGACAGTGCTGACATGAGAGAGATTCAGCATAATTATGCAAATCAATCTTGCAATAAAAGACCGTGATACACGGGGATTTCTCATTTGCTTTCAGAATGTTATCATTGCACGATCGATCGTTGTTGCTCAAGCTGTTAAGAGTTGCCTTAGTTGTGTCATACAATGTTCTGGAGGTCATGTTGAACCATTGTTATAGCAAGAATAAATGAATGGAACGTACTGTTCTCCTGTTCATTGTGTTTCCGGTCGTCAGCGCCTTCTACCGGTGACTTTTTAACTAATTTTTATTTTGCTGCTAAAAAAAATCCGACTTCCCTGTGAGCCCTTTCTTGCAAACCACACTTCTTTATCATAATTTCTTCCTTTTTTATGAATTTTTAAAATTTTTACGAAGTTCTGGCTCTCTCGGTATGTAATCAGTATTTTTTTTAATATTTGATATATTTTTTTATATCACTGTGAATATCCTTATCAAATATGATATCATTATACTCATTTTAAGCTGTTTTAGAGCTCCCGGCGAATGCTTCCTATCCCGAGAAATTAAAGAACTGTTAGAACTGTTATTTGAGCACATTACCTCATCCTTCATCAAATAAAAATCTTCATAATGAATATAAAACTGTTATTTTCAAATCTTCTTTTCTAATTATGTACATCGGAAGAAATATGCATACAGTTTTTAATAAATTATGCAGGCATAATTTTAGATAAATGTTTCAATTTTTTTTCTGCACGGATTATCCGCAAACCGAATAATCCGCATGCGGATAATCGGAAGTATACAGTACATACCGCCCTCTCTCTTAATTTGAAATGAGACTTTTCAGCTGCCTGTGTTATCCAGTGAAACTCGAGGCTGTCGAACTCGGAATTTCGAAGATATGTCTACAGTGAAACTTCTTTAGCTAGCCACCCCTATTCGACGGCCACCTCTCTAAACAGCCATATTTTTTTCAGAACCGATTAACCTATTAATGATTCCATATAACCAAAATTATGGAAGAAACCCCTTTTCCGCGGCCACCCTCAAAATGGCCACTTTTTTCGGAGTTATTACTGGTCTCCGTAGGGAAGTTTCACTGTTTATGTATGTATGTGTGTATATGTATGTATGTGTGCATGTGTGAATATGTGTATGCATGTATGCCTATATATGTGTTCATCTATGCATATATGTGTGTGCATGTATGCATATATGTGTGTGTATGCATGTAATCAGTTCTTGTGTGTGAGTGTCGAGAGTGTGAACTAATAGTAGGAATTGAATAAACTTCATAACTTTTGAACCATTGGCGAGATTCAGTGAAAACATGGAAGGTTGAATGCAGGGCATGTTGGTATTTTTTTTTTTTGCATGCGCACTCGTACTGTTGTTGTTCGTGTTTTGTTGAAAATGTCTAAATACAGCTTTTTTTTAATACATATCCATAGTCCTACTATTCGAGTAATAACAGCCTGATTGCGGCTCAAAGGAAGTCATTGGTGCAATATTCATTGAAGGCACGGTGACTGCTGAATGATATGTCGATATTTTAGAAAACGATCTCATCCCTATTTTTGGATCCAGATTTCGAAAAAATGAGGTTCATGCAGGACGGAGCACGACCCCATCGGACCAATAGAGTGTTTGAAGTATTGGAAGAGCCCTTTGTAGAACGCATTCTGTCTTTGGGGTACCCAGAGGCCACTGGAATGGGAATCGCTTGGCTGCCATATTCTCCTGATTTCAACCCTAGTGACTCATTTTTGTGGGGCAATATTAAAGACAAAGTTTACGCAAATAACCCCGAAACCACCGCTGATCTCAAAACAGCCATTCAGGAGGTCATCGAAAGCATCGATGTCTCGACACTTCAGCGAGTTTTGCAGAATTTTGCTCTCCGTCTGAGCCACATCATAGCCATTGATGGCAAGCATATCGAACATGTCATAAAATAAATTCGATTTTCTGTAGTTACTTTTCAAATTTGAATAAAATTTTTGGACTCAGTAGTTCGATTTTTTATTCCATATAGCTCAATAATTGTCACCCTGTATATGTGTATGTGTGTGTAATACTGGAAAAATTTTCGTTTTATATCAGATGGTTTTACCATGTTGGAACTAACTGAAATACTAGTATCGAAAGACATTGTATAAAATATGGAGGTAATTTCATTGCCAATTTAGTTTTATAAATTATCCATAAAAAGATAATTTTCTACTAATATCAAAAGTTTCCTTGAATTTTTTATCATTAATTCAACGGCATTTTTTTACTACTAACCCTTCAAACATACAGTGCTTTAAATCAAACATACCCAGTCTGGTATAAGACCCTAGACAATTTTTCTCAACATTGCCAAAGATAACGTTCAAAACTACCAAAATAAATTTTACTTATATTCTTGTACATGCAAAAGCAATGTAGAGCATCATTTCCCTCTCACGAAACCTACCAAAAGTTATTTACTTTTGATTTTTTATAGATATCTTATATCTACAAGGAAACTATAAATCTTTTCCCCTTGAAGAGAACCCTCATTTTTTTCCCTGGTTTTTCATGAAATCTCAGTTTATGAAAAAGTTTATTTCAGAGAGAGGCATGATTTTTTCTTTAGGAGTTTGGGCTTCTTTTTCCAATAACAGTCTGGTTTAAAAATCACTCTCACGCCGCCTCTTTTTACTCTCGTCGGACACATTACAAATGATTGGTATGGAGTGCGTGCGTGTCTGTGTATGCAAGGAGGGGGAGAAAATATAACCGATTAAGCAGAGGAAAAAGTATTGCTAATCAATATGGAGGAGAATATATAGAAATAAATATATATATATATATATATATATATATATATATATATATATATATATATATATATATATATATATATATATATATATATATATATATATATGTCAGATCCGGGAGTAGAACCGAATTCCAAATGTAATGTCCAGGGGTATTTCCAATAACTAAACGTTAACTTACCGACTAATATTTATTAAAGATTAGAAATATCGGCACATCACATGAAACTACAATGTAACATAAATAATAAACTCGTCTAGTATTTAACACTGATATATTTCTAGCTTTCGTATACGGCCCGCTATGTCCGCATACGCCGGCTTCCACTCGCCGAATGTCCAGATGTGTAGACGTTCGCTCTGGTCGCTGCGTACAGCGCCCACTGGTGGATTTTCCACTCTACATCGCTCGGCCATCAGACCTGCAGAGTCCTCGCTGCACTGGAACAAATCTGAAATAAAGAATAAAACAGGGGGAGAGAGAGGGTATTTACAAAGAAGTGTGTGGATAGGTTAGTTTGTCCACGGTTTTAGCATATCAGCCGAAGTGTTGGTCAGTTTTGGACCTTCATGTTCGCCTAGTTTCTTAACTTCATATCTGTCCTTGGGCTTTACACGGATCACTTCATAAGGTCCGGGAAATTTTGGTCTTAACTTCATTCCACTACCAAATTGAGTACGTTGGATAGCCACAAGATCTCCTTCTTTATAGACATGGGATTTTTTCCTTTTCTTGTCAAATCCTCTTCGGTATTCTTCTTGTATCTTTAAAATATTCTTCTTCGCCTCCTCGCGGATCTCTTTAAGGTTATTCATCATGAAGTTGATTCTTTCTTCTTCTAAAATTTCTAAAATTCTGGATTCCTCTCTGCTTCTCATCTTGACTCCTGTTAGCAATTCGAATGGTGTCTTTCTCGTACTTCTCGATACTGTTGAATTTATCGTTCTTTGCAAAATGTCTACATGTTTGTACCACTTGGTTGGATCGTCTAATGATAATTTGGATTGGATCGGGATCAACGTTGCATGTAATCGCTCTACCTGTCCGTTTCCTCGTGGAACTCCTGTGGTAACTTTGATGTGTTCAATATTTTCGTACTCACAATAGTCTTGAAATTCCTTGGAAATAAATGCTCCACCACGATCAGAGATAATACGGTGAGGATTTCCAAATATCGCTTGCTGTTGTTTTAACTTCGCTATGGCATCTTGGGCGGATACAGTCTTTACGGGATATAACCATGCAAACTTTGTGAAAGCATCTATCACGCTAAAGATGTGATTGTAATTTTTGTTTGTGGTCGGAAGGGGACCAATAAAATCAACATGGTAAGTAGAAAAAGGTACGTCTTCTTTAGGAATCGGATTTAAGAAACCTTCTGCTTTTCCTGCTTTCTTATATACTAAGATACATTTAACACAGTTATTTATGACGTTTTCAACACATTTTTTAATATTGGGAAAATAAAAATCGCGTTTAACTATATCCTCAGTTTTTGCTATGCCAAAATGTCCTAACTGATGGGCGTTTCTAACAACCTCAGTCTGCATCATTTGCGGTACTACCAAGACTTCTGAATCGTTTACAATTTTATATAGCACATTGTTCTTCAAAATAAAATCTGTTGTCTTACCATCTTCCAATAATTTTTTAATGGTTTCTATATACTCGTCATCTTCTTGGGATTTAATTATTTTATGTGTTATACCTTCACATGTGACACTCATAACTGGATGTCTGCTAAGTGCATCGACATGTCTCATACGTTCACCAGGGCGGTGTTTGATTTCGTAATCGTATTGTTGTAGGAAAAGAGACCATCGTGCCACTTTAGGTGTTGTTTCTTTTTTATTCATGGTTTCCACGAAAGCTGAACAATCAGTATAAATTTTGAATTTTGTACCTAACAAGTAGTGTCTGAATTTTTTAAGAGCTTCTACAACGGCCAGTACTTCTAACTCATAACTACATAGCTTCTCCTCTTGTAATGAGGTTTTGCGACTCATATAATGAATTGGGTGATAATTATCATCATCGTCCTTTTGTAGCAAAATTGCTCCAAATCCTAACTTAGAGGCATCCGTATGGAGTTCTATGCTTCTCCCCGGTTTAAATAGGTGTAAAATAGGTTCATTGCTTAAAAGTTCCTTGAGTTTCTGAAAGGCTTGTTTTTGATCATCATCAAACTTAAAAGGTGTTGAGGCACGCAGCAAGTCACTTAAAGGCCTCGCTATTGTAGCATAGTGTGGGATAAATTTTCTAAAAAACCCGGTTAGTCCGAGAAAACTTTGAACTTCTTTAATATTCTTAGGTTCAGGAAAATTTTGGACGGCTATTGTTTTTTCTTTAGAGGGTCGAATAGTACCTTGTTCAATAATATGTCCTAAGAATTCAATCTTCTTTTTCATAAACTTACATTTCTTTAAATTAAGCTCAAGACCGTATTTTGCTGCTGTATTTAGAACTCGTACTAATTTTTCTAAACCTTCAGTTTCATCTTCAGAGGGAATAATAATATCATCTAAGTATATAATCAAAGTACCATCCCTTAACAAATCTCTAAAAATATGATTTATATATCTCTGAAAAACCGCGGGACTGTTAGCTAACCCGAAAGGGACTTTCAAAAATTCGTATTGTCCGCTTTCTGTAACAAACGACGTGTATTTTTGGCTATTTTCATCGATGTCAACGTGAAAAAAGGCATTTTTAAGATCAAGAGTAGTAAATACCTTACCCTTCTCTAATTTATCTATAACCTCTTCTAAATTTGGCAGAGGATATTTATCCTTAATCATTTTTTTGTTTAATTGACGGTAGTCAACACATAGGCGCATTGTTCCATCTTTCTTTCTACAAATTACAACTGGTGATGAATAATTTGATACGCTTTCTTTTATAATACCTTGTTTCAACCACTCGTTTATTTGGCTTTCAACTTCTCTTTTTTCTATCAGCGGTAGACGTCTATTACGAATCGAAATTGGTTCCTCGTCCGTTAAAATTATTTTCATTTTTAAATTTGTTGTCTCTGTTTTAATCGGGTTGTAATCGGAAATTAAGTTATTTAATTCATCTTTTATCTCCGCGTTCGAAATATGACTCAAATCGTAATTACAGTCCTCGGTCAGCGATAAATTAACTAAAAAAGATTCAAAACATTTTTCGCTTCCGTTTTCTAAACAACTGTGGTTATCGCTTAATCCCGTTTGTTTTTCTCGATTATTCGTTTCAGGGCAACGCAAAATCTCACGCTCAGAAGTATGAATCACTGAATCATCATTTTCTTCAACAAACATCGGATGTTTATGGATTCTTTCTTTCAATGCATGTAAAACTTTAGGAGGAATAATAAATGGTACGTGTAATTTATCTGTGACAGCACAATTTACATTGGAAGGTTGCTTTGAATCTTCCAGCCACACAGAAATAGTCGCGGTATCAGCAATTATTTTTTCTCCAAACGCTGAAGTTAGTTCGATTTTCCCGTCACACTTGATTGAGACGTTTGGGATGTAATTCGGATTTAAAACACAAATTTCACTTCCTGAATCAATTAATGCTTTAATTATATTTCCATATACGTTAATATTCACACGTTCAAGAGGCTGTGAAGAGGGGATTTTGACTTTAGCTACCAATTTATTTTCAGTTTTTTCACTTTGTTTCGAGGGAATAGATTGTCTTTCGGTTTGGTTTTTAATTCTATTAGTGCAATATTTTGCAAGATGGTTAAAACTTCCACACGTGTAGCATTCTTTGGACGGATATCTATATTTAAATGAATTGTTTCTCATATGGGGTGGAGTGTAATTAGCCTCTTTGGGAAATTTCTGAAATTTATTATTGTTTTCCTGTGTCTGAAAATTTACTTCACTAAAAGATCTACCTCTATTTACAAAGTATATGTCAATTTCCTTTCCTAAAGATTGCGGATCTACGTATTTTTCGCCGAACTTTATATTGATGTATGATGACACTTCTTTATCCAAAGTTTGAAAAAGCTTATCGGATACGATTAATTGACACAACGTTTCAAAATCATTAACTTTACGCAAACTACAATAATATTGAAAATTAGCTGACAATCTTGACGCGAATTGAGTATGAGTTTCATTAATTTCTCTTCTGGCTTTCCGAAAATTATTTAAGCATTCTTGCGCGGTAGGTTGGAATTCTTTGCATATTAACGACTTAACGGTATTGTAACATTTAATATCATCTTCACTTATGTAAAACAATATGTTTTTCGCTTTATCACCGAGAAGGTTGATCAAAATTTCTGCTTTATACTCTTCTGGTACGTTTTTAGTTTTAAAGGCCCTTTCTAAAGTTCTAAAAAATAAATTAAAGTTTTCTGGTTTTTCTGGAATAGAAATTGTTAAAGTACGTATACTGTGAATCAATTTTTCTAGGTTACATGAACTAGATACTGTGTCACTACCCGAACCAGCGATTTCATTTCGATCTGCCCTTTGATTCCTAACTTTCTCTAATTCAACCTGTTTTTCTAATTGGGCAAGTTTAATTTTCTCTAATTCAATTTTTTGGTTTTCTAGAGCTAACTGCTCTTCCCTCGCTCTACTTTCGTTTTCGATTTTCGATTGTCTGTCGTCAATTATGGACGTTAGTAAGTATGTAACATGTTCGGGGTCATCTTTAAATGCTTTACATCCTTCAATTCTATCCTTTAATTGTACTATTGTCAACCCAGCAGGTGGTGTTTCCTCAATTTCACTTAGTAAATTGACTAAATCTTCTTTCTTTGAATTTTTATACATTTTTATCAATCATTTATGTTCGCTAGCAGGTAAATACAAATCGAAATTCGCCTACCTGTTTTCACTTGAGCTGGAGTCAGTCCTGGTTCAAAATCGCAATGAATAATATTATCCACATACAGTTCATCACGGCCAAGGGATCATCGCGGCCAGACCCCCACTGTCAGATCCGGGAGTAGAACCGAATTCCAAATGTAATGTCCAGGGGTATTTCCAATAACTAAACGTTAACTTACCGACTAATATTTATTAAAGATTAGAAATATCGGCACATCACATGAAACTACAATGTAACATAAATAATAAACTCGTCTAGTATTTAACACTGATATATTTCTAGCTTTCGTATACGGCCCGCTATGTCCGCATACGCCGGCTTCCACTCGCCGAATGTCCAGATGTGTAGACGTTCGCTCTGGTCGCTGCGTACAGCGCCCACTGGTGGATTTTCCACTCTACATATATATATATATATATATATATATATATATATATATATATATATATATATATATATATATATATATATATATATATGTGTGTGTGTGTATATATATATATATATATCGTGAAACTTCTCTAGCCGGCTACCTCTCTAAACGGCTATATTTTGTTCAGTACCGATTTAAGACCCCATAGAGCCATCCCATAACATATGAAAGAGAG
The DNA here is from genome assembly GCA_907164885.2 of Dolomedes plantarius. Taxonomy (NCBI): domain Eukaryota; kingdom Metazoa; phylum Arthropoda; class Arachnida; order Araneae; family Dolomedidae; genus Dolomedes; species Dolomedes plantarius. Next base: position 6,123,693 of record OU015495.1, read on the forward strand.
GTTTCTTCCATATGTTATGAAATAAACCTCTTTGCCTCGGCCTGCCTTTAAAGCGGCCACTGTTTTTCAGGAACCATGATTGGAAGCATATAGAGGAGTTTTCAGTAGTGAGTGAGATTCGTTCTACTCCCAACAAGCGCCACTGGATGCTCTCATGTTTATGTCGGGTTTGAGCACTTTAAATCTGTCAGCCGTAAAGTTTCTGAGGGTGTTCGGTCTAAACTGTTGTGGTATCCACATAGGGAGTGTTGTTGTTTAACCTGAATAGTGCTCCTATATCGAAGAAACTGGCAAAATCGCGGTGTATGCCCTCGTACAACTGCCTGCCGCATGGGAAAAAAACAAGTTTAATTTAAATCAGTGAAAAAAATTAATTAAACACTTTAGAATGTACGAACTAGGAATTATATATATGTATGTATATATATATATATATATATATATATATATATATATATATATATATATATATATAAAGAGAGATAGAGACATATGCGCATGCACTTTTTTCTTATGTGAGTATGTGCGGTGAAAGATTTATTTACTAGCGCGTTTCCTGTCCCGTTTCAGTGGCTTTGCAGGTACTCAGATCTCTTACATAGCCTACTTTTCTCCTATAAAGAATTGACAGTTTAAAGTTCAGAAAAATTTCAGGCCATGTAAGCGTTCAGTACGTGCATTTAAGATCTGGTGGATATTTTTCACACCGACAGTATTAAACAACTCAGTCACATGAAGTTGTCTGATCTTACTCCATCCCTCCCTTTCTTAATGTCGGCTGTCTCCTCTTACTCTCTTTATTTATGGACATGAATTTGTATTTTACCGGAAATCTCTACAATCATGATTTTATGTTCTACACTAGACGGCAATAGAGCTGTTTGAAAACTGCCGTGTTTCCGCCAAACGGTGACATCACATTTTAATCAACTGTTAATATTGTTTCGATTTACAAAGATATATTTTCTAAATAAACCAGACATAACTAATTACTGGAGATTTTTAAAAAAATCAAAATTGTGACGTATTCTCTCCTTTGTGTTCATGCAATGTACATTCCATCCTGACGCAACCCTCTCGGAGTTAGGGCCTGTTCACATAGGAGTCCGTTGCGCAGCGTTAAGGAACAGATGACGTTGAGACGAAAATAAACCAATCATAGGCCTCTAAACGATTAGCAATGAAATTTTTAACGCCTATGATTGGTTTATTTTCGTCTCAACGTCATCTTTTCCTTAACGCTACGCAACGGACTCCTATGTGAACAGGCCCTTAGTTTAATAAAGAGCAACAAAACTTTAACTCAATTTAATTTTAGCAACATAGGCATTGCTCTATCTGAAACCACTGCTTTTTAGTTCCCATGGTGAACTAGAAATTTATATACAGTTTATATCCGATTGTCTAAAAAAGCAAGCAGGTTATCCAAAAACTACTGACATCGATTGCGAGTGAGGGTAAACGTTTACAGTATAAGGCATGGGCTGCTGACGTCACTGACTAGCAAAATAATCAGATGGGTAGATTCTGAGGTTCGATAGAAGTAACATGCATTCTTATTGGTCCATAAGTAGTGTCCAAGATGATATGCATTCTTTTGTTCCTTTTCGGGATATCTAATACTGAATCGCTCTCGTGGAAAATGCCTTACACGTCATATCAATTCCCTGATGACTTAGTGACAATTGAGTGTGGCATTTTATATAACCACACCATCGAAAGAAATAATCATTTTGTCTTTCTCAGTTCTGACGTTCTTTCGAGCAGCCAACTGGAGTATCACTGTTTCCTCTGCACTAGTTCTTTGTTTACAGATCTGCGCATGCTTTATGCTGAGTAGTGATGCGACATCGATAACAAAACATCGATGTTTTGAAACATCGATATTCAATATTAAAACATCAATGCTAATAAAATATCGCCCAAAAACCATCGATGTTTTAGAACATCCATTTTTTAAAACTGGTTTAGTAATCTCTAACATTAATGTTACTTCCGTTTGTCGTGCGGGGAGGGGGTGATTTAATTTTACTCTCTGATTGGGCAGGCACAAATGACAAAAACTTGGTTGCTTTGGGCTACATTGATGACTCAAAATTCTCGTTGTAAATATCGCCATGTTTTGCCTTCAAATGTCCAGATAAATTCGTGGTATTGCCAGAAGTTTTGAGGGACTTAAGGCAAATATTGCATTTCGCCAATTTGTCAGTGGTTTTGTAAAAATATTTCCAAACGGTACTTTTGGGAGGCATTTTACTAATAATATTAAGGTCAACTTATATAAAACCAGAACAAAACAAAAACTTAAATGGAAGCATTCGTTTATATACTATTTGTAAAATAAAACCCTATGGAAGGTTCTGGAGTGTCAGGAACATTCCAAGCGCTCTGTTTGGTTCATTGGTTATTAATTGCCATTTGTCTGTTTGCTAAGGAATCATTCCCCCTTTTGTATTCGTCCTTTTCAGAATACAGACTTACATTTACTGAGTGTGAAAATTATGCTACGTGGTAAATTTTTTTTATTACGGTACTTTTTCATTAAAAAAAACATCGAGACAACGTAAAACATTGAGCACAAAACATCGATGTTAAAAAAACATCGGCTTCAATAAATCGATGCTTAAAACATCGACATCGATGTCGCATCCCTAATGCTGAGGACCGTAAAAAACGGACAGTAGACGCGAGAGAAAGGTTATTTATGTAGTGTTTAGAGAATCGCGTTTTAGTGACGCCTCATAAATATTAGGGCATCGATATGGGAACTGAATCTTGTAAACTTGCATGTACAGTCACAGAATTTTGATGATGCGGGAGGCGTTGTCAAAGGCTAGCGGGTTTTCGCGAAAGTGTCCTTCATTTTTAGAGACATGTTATAATCATATTTGTTGAGATGGATATATCTCTAGCAGAGCTTGTTCAATGCCGTACAGCTCAGTTCATGCGAAACTCATTTGAGAAGTATAAGCCCGTCTGCCCACGGAGCAACTCAAAAGAAACTGATAACTGACGGGTTTGTAACCAGTTGCGCCGTGTGCGTGTCTCCATTCAATTACATAGGTTACGATTCATCACGGACTGGTTTGTGATTTGAGTCAGTTATCAGTTTCTTTTGAGTTGCTCCGTGTGCAGACGGCCTAAGCGTCGTGTAAAACCTGGGTCTTTGTTTTCCCTGGATCTTTGTTGAAGATCCTTCACGCTAATGCAATCCCTGTTCTATCAAATCTTGAACGGAAAAATACAAACATCATCTCTGGACTAATCTAACAGAATAAACCTACACTCGATTATTAGAACCCATATTAAAATGATATTTTTATTGAGGATGACTCACGAAAAAACTAGTCAGCTGGAGCTATTTTTGTTCTCTAAATGCATGTTTAAAGAACTTTTGAATGATAGAGTGCACTGAAAATATTTTAAGCCACAAAAATTGTGTGGTTCGCAGAAAAAAAAACTCGCTTTTTTGTGATGCGTCCCTAGAGGAACTCTTTCGCTTTAGCATAATATTCCTACGAGACAGTCCAAAGAACGTAAATGGAAAGATACTTCTTTTGGCTCCTTGCCTACTTCAATAAAATTTTGTCGTGGAAAAAAAATACATTTGTATTCCTCAGTGATTTATAGGGAATTCACCCAGAGGTGTGGGAAAAAAATAAGCGTATTCAAGTGTATAGTGTCAAAATTGAAGAAAACTCACATACTGTAAATAATAGAAATGTTACCACAAATATATTTAACTGAAATCACGTTAACTTCTGTAGCATAATATAAACGTAGTTACGAGTGTTCATAAAATATTTTCAAGCATCGCGTAGAAATATTTATAGTAAAGACTTCTTTTTCTGACGGTGTAGGAAAAAGAAGGCTGTACTGTTATTTTTTTATACAGTGGAATCTCGATCGATCGTTCCCCGAATCATCATTTTTCCGTATGTATCGTTTATTTCACCCAGTCCCGACGATCATATTACTTTGTTATGTTCCCGAATCTATCGTTTTCCCGCATTTATCCTTCAGTTAAGTTAGTCCCTTCAAAATAGAAAGATCGAGATTCCACTGTATATTTCTTATGTTAATTCTGTCCTGTTCCTTATTGGATACCTATCCTGCGACACAAAACGATTTTGTAGTCGAAGAATTAAAAAAGATGAGAAACGGAAGGGAGTATAATAAAGCTAACTGTAAAAAGGGCTGTTCTTCGTGGTTTTAAGTTCAATTTCACGTCATTGTTATGCATAATTAGGTCGCGCCTCATCTTCACCGGTATTGGTGTAGGTTTAATCTACGATTGCAAACAAAGAGGTGTTCGCACGAGTGTTTTCATCAACAGGTGATTACAACCTCCAAATTGCAGGGTTTATTAAATGAGAAGTACATCAAGAGTTCGGGGTAACATTTCGGGAATTATTACGAACTAGAAGATAACCCGTCATTTTGACGTTATAATACTAATAATGACGTCATAATGGAAAAAGTATATGAAAGTTAAAAATATCCCGAATTATCTAACAATATTGTATTTAATCCACACCTTGTAAAAGCAAACCCTTTCATTATTTTTTATTTATTTAGTTTTTCATGCGATTGGAGTAGTAGACTGCCATCCAACCCGTCATTTTGACGTCATAATACTAATAATGACGTCATAATGGAAAAAGTATATGAAAGTTAAAAAATATCCCGAATTATCTAACAATATTACATTTAATCCACACCTTGTAAAAGCAAACCCTTTCATTATTTTTTATTTATTTAATTTTTCATGCGATTGGAGTAGTAGACTGCCATCCAGTTTTTTACAGCTCACTACGCGATATGAATACTTGAGCTACTTGATTCATTCACATTCAAGTTTGTTTACTTTCAGAATTCATCGCAAAAGTAAACAGATTTTTAAAAACTGTTAAATATACAGCTAAAAGCATCCAATTTTTTTTAGTTCTGAATGTTTTATAGAAAAATAGGCTGAACAAACGTGATTTGATGGAGAAGATATTAGTTTTTAGGTAAGAAAAAAATTCTGATCCACATCTGAAATTGAAATTAAGCCTAACCGGCTGTTTGTTTACTGAGGGCTTCAATTGAAAGATGAGTACAGCCCGGAAGTGTTATACAGAGACAACAGCTATTATATATATAATGATGAAACCCTGAAATATCATAGAGCAGCCCTCCACAACATACGGCCTATTATCACTTACTCTGTGGGCCATGAAGCCTTTTGGGAAGATGCATAATGTTATAAATCTAAAAAATGCGGAATATTATTTTTACATTTATAATATTACAAAAGAAATTTATAAGCAATGAATATTCATATTTATTCAATATTTAAAATAATCAGTAATTTCTTTTTCTTATAAATAAATGAAATATTTTTCGCTTGATACGAAAGAAATTTTAAGCGATGTTTTAGCAAATTTTTATATTGAATATAGCATTCTCCAACCATTAGAATAATTAATATTTCGAAATTCTTTAATAGTTTTAATAGTTTTAGTGATTAATAATAATTATGATAAAAATATTTTTGTATACCATCTATTCTTACTACTAAATGTACATAATAACATATTACTCAGTGGTAAATTTGAAAGAAATACTACTCAGTGGTAAATTTGAAAGAAATACTACTCTGATCATTTCCATGGAACAAAGTTTAAACATATACAAAATGCTTGAAGTAAACTAAATTACAACCTTTGTAAATGTATATCTGTTTTAGCAGCTTCAAAAATTGATCATTGCACTAAAACTTAAGAATTAGACCTCTTTTGGAAATAACCGTCGCATTTAACACTTAATTTCATTTACAAAATCTTTATTAATTTCACAATGGATGAAAAGCATGGAAACAATATATCTTTAAGAAATTTAAATATTTAAATATTTTTATTCTTACTCAGTTTCATATAAAAATATTGCATAGATATCAGAATACAAAAAGAGCAGATAAACTATATATCTTTGACATTTTCAAATATTCCAGTCTTTCTTCCGAATATTCTCAATTTTTTTAAGAAATGGATTTATTGCCAAATAAATTCACGTATCTTCCAAAGCGCCGTATATCATACAAAAATAACACTTCAATTTCATTGGATATCGAAAGTCAACAAAAAGAAGTGAATGCAATGCGTCTTTCATAGCGGAACTTAATATTGAGTTCTTGGAAACAAATGAACGCATTGTTTTAAGAGGGTGTATTCAAAATATATTCAACACACAGAGAGAGTTATGGGTAGAAATAGTTCGTTTCCATAAAGTTGAAGGCGTAAATATTAAAAGAAAGGAAGATAAATAAAGCTACATTTTATGCCCAAGTTTGTTGCGATGTGTAACACAATTTTTGAAGAAAAGTTCCGGTTCGTACATGATAGGTTGTAAATGTACGAGAAATGTGAGTGTTCGCTTTTTATCAACTTGTCTCGTGAAAAGTTTTGGCGAAAAACGTCCTGACTTCCTCTGAACTTCCCATAAAGCTGAATCTAACCAATGAACATTAAGGCCGTCTGCACACGGAGCAACTCAAAAGAAACTGATAACCGACTCAAATCACAAACCAGTCCGTGATGAGTCGCAACCTATGTAATTGAATGGAGCCACGCACACGGCGCAACTGGTTACAAACCCGTGGGACGGGTTTGTAACCAGTTGCGCCAAAAAATGATCGTAGAATTTTGATCTTTTTACAATCTAAGACTACAGACATTTCTCTTTCAAACTAGACCTCATTTGTTTAAAAATATTTTAAAACAGGCTAATATTTTCATTAAAAAATTAAACACAGTTTTTCAAGAAAAGTTCCATTTCATCCTCAGATTACGATAACTCGCCAAAAAATGATCGTAGAATTTTGATCTTTTTACAATCTAAGACTACAGACATTTCTCTTTCAAACTAGACCTCATTTGTTTAAAAATATTTTAAAACAGGCTAATATTTTCATTAAAAAATTAAACACAGTTTTTCAAGAAAAGTTCCATTTCATCCTCAGATTACGATAACTCGCCAAAAAATGATCGTAGAATTTTGATCTTTTTACAATCTAAGACTACAGACATTTCTCTTTCAAACTAGACCTCATTTGTTTAAAAATATTTTAAAACAGGCTAATATTTTCATTAAAAAATTAAACACAGTTTTTCAAGAAAAGTTCCATTTCATCCTCAGATTACGATAACTCGCCAAAAAATGATCGTAGAATTTTGATCTTTTTACAATCTAAGACTACAGACATTTCTCTTTCAAACTAGACCTCATTTGTTTAAAAATATTTTAAAACATGCTAATATTTTCATTAAAAAATTAAACACAGTTTTTCAAGAAAAGTTCCATTTCATCCTCAGATTACGATAACTCGCCAAAAAATGATCGTAGAATTTTGATCTTTTTACAATCTAAGACTACAGACATTTCTCTTTCAAACTAGACCTCATTTGTTTAAAAATATTTTAAAACAGGCTAATATTTTCATTAAAAAATTAAACACAGTTTTTCAAGAAAAGTTCCATTTCATCCTCAGATTACGATAACTCGCCAAAAAATGATCGTAGAATTTTGATCTTTTTACAGTCTAAGACTACAGACTTTTCTCTTTCAAACTAGACCTCATTTGTTTAAAAATATTTTAAAACAGACTAATATTTTCATCAAAAAATGAAACACGGTTTTTCAAGAAATATAGTCCCATATGTGGATGTAATATCGATGCTCCTCGAGTTTTTATCTTACAAAGAAAATATTTACATCATCTGGAAGCTGAAAGCTTTCTTATTCATATAAACCTCATTTCAAGTCTCTGTCTTCAATTTTCGATTTTCAATTGAATTTTAAAGCTGATAATTCAACAGTGATGAAACCACCTTCGCATTAAGGGTGCCAACAGTAAATGGATGGAAGCTTTTACATTGCCCGAGAATCACCCCTATGTATCTCGCCATTAGCCATAACAGAGGAGCGAGCCTAGGGGGGAAGGCCCCTAGTGTTTTACAATGAATTTAACTTTTTGTTCAAACTTAACTGTGTTTGTGAGTGAAATGTCTTAACAAAAAGTTTTCGACATCTGTATATTTTTGTTTTTGTTTCAGAACGTATCAGTGAGCGTGTCGGTGCTGACTCTGACCTTCATCTCAGTCGACCGGTGGTATGCGATATGTCACCCTCTCAGCTTCAAGAGTACCCCAGGCAGGGCTAAGACCTCAATTCTGCTCATTTGGCTGATCGCTCTTCTCATTGCACTCCCGGAGGCTATTGTTCTGGACACCAAGAGGCACTCCTTACCCGTGGACACCTTGTACCTCACCGACTGCACACACACCTGGAGCGAGAGCAGTACCCGAATCTACCAGCTCTTCTTGATACTGGTGCTTTATGTCGCCCCATTCACGCTCATGGCTTTTACGTATTACCAGATCACGAGGGTCTTGTGGAACAAGAACATCCCAGGATCGAATGAGACCAATCACATGCCTCTGAGACTTTGTAAGTAACTGCATGGTCGTTCCGCGATTACTGTGCCTCACCATGTAACTCTTTTTAGCAACGAGAGCTCGCTTTCGAACTATCATTTATGTTGCAGTGCAGATGCTGTGCGTGTATGTAAAATTGTAGACCTTAAAAATGTGAGGTAAAATCATTGGGAATGATACTTTCTTACAACCCATAGATGGTTCATGTGACCCTCAGGTTTATAGACGCGAGTTAGCACCTCGATCTTAGCAGATGGTGATTTCAAAAGGTATGAGGCAAAACTATATACAAACATTCTTTTAGCCTCGTTTGTCCTAAGTAAAACTTTATCATCAACATTTTCAAATTCTAAGGTCAATTTTACAGGTTTTTTAATATCAAATTTATTTTTACTCCCCCATTTTCTAAGAGAGGACCGTCTTGTAAAAGATAAAAAATATTAGTTAAGATTTTAGTTAAATTTTCAAAAATGAAGACGTGAAAATTAACGGTGTGAAATTTTCTAAGCCTGAAATTTATTTCTAGTTGTCAGAAAATTCTCTTCATTCAGTGGAATATTGGCGTACTAAAAAAGACACACCAAAAAAAAATACTAGTTCTAGATACCGAAACTTATTTAAGTATTTCATATAGCTCTTCACAGATGTTTAGGATCATGCATGGTTTATTATAACAAAGTATTAAACACAAAAATAGAGCTGGTTAATAACATCATTGTTTTCAAATTAGACCTTACGGTTATAATGGTGAAACGGCTCGTAAAAATGGGAGGGCTACTTGCCTGCAGATAAAAGTAGGGACGATATTACATCAGGGAGATTGATTATTTTCTTGATTTGCGTGCTCAAATTCTAGGACAGGATGATTTCTCGATGGTATTACAGCAATAAAGGTTGAATTGTTATGTGCTATAATATGATGACTATCTAAAAGAGTACCGACTCGTATCATGAAACTCGTATTATATATCGTAAATATCTCAGATGAGATATTAAGGAAAGGGTTGTTTAGAGTCGATGAGATGTTGTGTATCCCTTTATAAATTATATATTATAAATTAAATATACAAAGCATCAAATACGTTTATAATATTTTTCTGCACCCATTGTTTAAGTTTGATGAGTGTCATTAGATTTATTTTCGCGCGGATTAAATGTGGTGGCATTCATGAAAGTTGAGCAAATTATAAATCATGTTTTGTACGATAAATGTAGCATACAGTTATTGAATTTGTTTTGGTATTTGATTGACTGACAATTTTCAATTTATTTTAATTCTGTTTCATCTTGATTTACTGACTGAAGGCAAAGTTTTTCTAAAGAATTAAGTTTTTTTTAGTCTTTTATTTATTTACTCCCTTATAATTTTTAAAGATTTATTTTTTGTACGCTTAATTTTCCTTTTTTTATAAATTAATTTTATATTATCCCGAAATAAATTAAAACACAGAAGTGCTTCACAAAAATCTTAAAGAAAATGGCGCTCAGAGATTCTTCAGTTTCATTCAAGAGGAGGGACAAATTTTGCTCTCTGTAACGAAAATAACGCCGGTTTTTACGAGAGGAATATACTGGTAAGAGGGTCCCCTCAGTCACGGCGGTCCCCGGTAGCGAGGGATCAAGAACCCTGGAGATGCGTTCGTCCAATAAGAGAAGATATGCTGAAATCGAAAGGGTGCCCGTAGAATGCAGTGAAAAAATTATAAAAAGGATTGACACGAAAAACTGGGGTTAACTCTCTCTCTGACCCCCGCCCTTGCTGCCTGCTACGGTGCCAACTGGCAACTTCGAAGGACGCAATGATGATGAAGATATTAAAGGAAGGCTCCGAATCTCTAAAAGTTTCTCTCCCGATGTCCGAAGACTACTAAGGAATTAAAGTTGCCTCGAGGCCCTTTGAGCTGTCTCCTCAGATAAGTTTTCATTTATTTTTTTAGCCATGGCATAACATAGTTTAATTTTTTTTGTCAGTCAGTCTTATTTTTTTTTCTCTTAATGATGTTCAAGGGAACTCTTAACCTTTTCCTTTCGGGGTGGGATAGCATCTATCCCAAGAATATGGGCCCAAGATGGAATATATATATATATATATATATATATATATATATATATATATATATATATATATATATATATATATATATACATATATATATATACATATATATATTTATATATATATATATATATATATATATATATATATATATATATATATATATATATATATATTTTATATATATATATATAATATATATATATTTATATATATATATATATATATATATATATATATTTATATATATATATATATATATATATATATATATATATATATATATATATATATATATATATATATAAAGTCGAACCCCATTATAACGAATTTCAAGGGACAAAGGTTTTGTTAGCTTTATCCGGTGATTCACAATATCCGAACCGTTAAGAAAAATGCTAGAGTTCACAAAATGTATAACTCATTAGTTGTATTCAATAATGATGTATTTAAAAAAATGATAAAATCTATTAAAAAATTATCATTAATAAATTAATTCGACTAAAATCGATTACATTAAACTAACACAATACTAATTAAATTACGTACAATAGGAAAATAGCGAGACCAAAATTTTCGTTCGTTATATCCGTGAGTTCCTTATATACCGGGTTCGCTATAACGGGGTTCGACTGTATGTATGTATGTATATATATATATATATATATATATATATATATATATATATATATATATATATATATATATATATATATAACCCCCTTAATGGCCGTTCTTTACAAAGGGGGCATGAAACTTAACGTTCTGAAGAGAGAATCGGAAAAATGGACCCCGTAAGCTAAAAGTTAATAATTTTAATACGAGGAATATTATTTAATACTAAGATAATTACAAGTAGAATGAGAGTTGTTATTAATATGTATTTGTATGTTGAATTTATAATGAAGTTTAAGGAAATGAGAGAAAGTTTCTACTAAATTCTGTTGTTTAAAGTTAAGTGAAAAGATTTTATTAACTTGTGTTAAAAGAAATGAATAAAATTTTTAGTTTGTTCCCTCAGTTAGAGTTGTGTCTGTCAATTTTTTTTTTTGTATTCATTTGTGAATTTCTGTTAGTCATAGAATTTAGGTTATTGTTTTAGTTTGGAGAAATAAAACACAACGCAGAGCTCACAACGCGAACTACTATACTACCAAATGTAATGAAAAGTGTAACCAAGAGAATTTAATTACACATCCAGTTTTAATAATAAGAATTAAGTTAACAATAATTATAGTTTTTAAATACTTGTACTTTACATAACCTTTATATAACTTCATGTATATAACTTCATTTATTAATTAACTTCTATATTAAAATACTTTAAAGACCTCTTAATTAATACTCTTTAAATACCTTTTTAATTAATACTCTTTGTTTTAATTAATAATAAGTAACAAAAGTTTTAAATACAACAGAGATTACGTATCTACCAATTTGGAAAAGATGATAATTCGGCATTAGTTATAGTTAGATTAAGTAGCTACTAAATTAAATCGATCCATGCATTCTATTAAAAATTTATAAGATGACTTATTTCTTATTAAAGATATGAAAAAGGAACTCATAACAGAAACACACAGATTTCTGTAATCTACAGTAATTTTATTTTTATTTATTTATTTATTTATTTATATATTTTTAAACATTTATGATGTCTATTTGGGTTCCCAACATCATTGTGCCCTGTGAGAAAGTTCATAATCTATGATGTAAGTGTACCGATATTGCTTTCTAAATTCGTATTTGTTATTCAACTGAGTTTGTTGAATCCCCCATGCATAGATTTTAATTTCGGAGGATCAATCCAATAAAACAGCATGGCTGATACTGCAGTTTTTATTTTAGATATTGAAAGATATATTTCCTTGTTTAAGTTTAGTCAACTATTTCACTTACGTAATTTGTAAATTTCACAAGAGATTTTATTCCAAGGCATGTTAAGTTTATTTCATTAAAATGTTTTTTAAAAATATCGCTCGCAAATCAACCGATAACTCTGATTTTTACACCTTTATTTTAAAGTTCGAATCAAATTAATTCCTTAACTCAAACTGAGCAAACCCTTTTATAAAACAATAAATACCATTTTGAAAATATTCAACAAACAAAATATTCCTATTATCACTTACGCCAAATAGGGTCCGAGGTAGCCTAGTGGTACCGCTTCAGATGGAAGATGCTCAGTTCGGATCCCGATGAATGCCATTTAACACCTTTGTGTCTAAACCGGATATGGGCACCTTAAGTCCGGACACCTGAAAGTCCTTCTGTGAGGTCAGAGTGGAGGGAGAAAGTACGAACCTTGCACATGTGGCCCCTCTTGGTGTTCGGTCAAAATTGGGGCGGCACCAGAGAGCAATGTTGACTCACGTGTATGGTGCTTCCTGATTGAAAAGTAGTAAACAAATTACCGAGGTTTAAAGAACGAATGTCTCAGGATAAGTGCCTCCGAATTAGGAAACTAATGCCAAATACAGAAGGAAGATATACGAGGAAAAGTATAACATTTTACGGTTATTTTGATTTATATTTACTTTAACTGGATATTTTTTCTGCTACAGTCATCGCTAGTGTTTTATGCGTGTGTTGAACTTCTTACCTCATTGACTATCATAATTATTATTTTGTTCATTGGAAATTATAAAGTAATGTTTCGTGTTTTTTATGTAATATCTTTAACGTCTTATATCATGTTTCAAGGCTAAATTTTTTTTTGATCGGGTATTTATTTAACTGTTTCTTTAGGTGGCAAAATTGGAGAAAGAGCTGGACCACTAAGGACCAACACCAGTTGCGAAGGCCAAATTAGATCCAGAAGAAAAGCTTCGAAAATGCTCATGGCTGTCGTTGTAATGTTCAGCCTTTGTTACCTGCCGGTACATTTAATCAATGTACTGAGGTAAGTTTTAAAAATAATTCTCAAAAAATTACAAAAAATAAATATTAGAAATCAAAGCGGTAACCTGTTTATGCATTTTCTATATTCAATATTGATATTCACTGGCTTCTCATGCTGAAAATATTTCCGATAATTTTCACAGAATTTTGCGATACTGCTTATTCATTTTTTAAACGCATTTCCAATAACGAGTAAACTAAATATTAATTTGTAATTCTGATAAAATATTTTGTTTATTCTGCGTCACAATATAAACAAATTATTTTAACTATTTCCTGTGAAACGCTAAAATCATCAAAATATTGACTTAAGATATTTCAATATCATAACTATGCAGAGTATCTAAACAACTATTTCAGGGTAAGTGTTGTTTATCATAAAGACATATATAATGAATTTATAATGTTTGTTAATACTGAATACAATAAACAAACAGATATTTATCATAATATTTGCATAGTCAAGGTAGCTACTTTTTGAGAAATATTTATTTACTTTTAGAATCAAGTTTACTTATTTAATAAAACACATGTTTACTTTGTTTCGTTATCTATTTTTCTGCTCATCTGTTTGATAAACAGTGGTTCTTCATCAAATAAACTGGTTATTTAGAGGGTTACTTCGACTTCTTTAATTGTAAATTTAATTTCAAGTGCGTCGTAGGTAGCATTCAGTTGTTTCATGCAAATAAAACTACTGGATTAATTTCATTATTTCTGTCATAATGCTAAAAAGGAAGTAATATAACCTTAATTACATTTTCAGTCATAGATATTCGATGAATCTTCTAACTCAATTTATCGTTTCAGATACACCGTGGGATTACCGCAGACGCCAGCTACAACTGTTGCGTCGCTGGTATCGCATTGGCTGTGTTACGCCAACAGTGCAGTAAATCCAATTATTTATAATATCATGAATGGTAATTTTTTTAACCTTAAAAGTTTCTCAGTGGAATAAAATGAGCGAAGAGAGATGTATAAATTGATACTTCCCCGCATTTGCCTGTGTCTTACAATTTGTATATATGACGAGAAAAAACAGTTAATTTGATTTGCTTGTGTGCGCGGTTCATTTCATCTATGTTTATTGTTATCGAGTGTCTTTGATGTCATAAGTCTGGAGTAAGTTGTTTTGAAAGACTGGGGCATTATTTCCCTCTACAGTCAGATATATTTCGGGTTTATTTTCTGAAATTGTGAGCTATACAAAACTTTAATTATTTACGGAACTCGCGCATTTAGAAAATTGTGTTAGTGTCCTGATTTAAAGTTTGATTCATACGAGTATTTTCTGATCTTGCATCTTTGAATATCTAATGGTAGAAACTCAGGCTATTATATATTCATTTTATGATTTTTTTTACGGAGGTATAAATTTTAAATTAAAAGAAAATAAATAAATCTTGTTTTCATAATTCAAAATATGAACAGTGAATATGGTATCGGTCAATACTCCCAATCTAAAGAAAATATATCCCAATATAAAGAAAACTTTCTTACGTAATATATATCCTCGTTGTTTTTCTTATACGAGTATAAGCAAAATAGTTTTTATAAATACATAGGTCAACAGGCGCAGGAAGCGCGCGCTTAGGGCGTCCGTAAGTTAACAGCTAAGGCCGTCTGCACACGGAGCAACTCAAAAGAAACTGATAACCGACTCCAGTCACAAACCAGTCCGTGATGAGTCGCAACCTATGTAATTGAATAGAGCCACGCACACGGAGCAACTGGTTACAAACTCGTCCGACGAGTTTGTAACCAGTTGCTCCGTGTGCGTGGCTCTATTCAATTACATAGGTTGCGACTCATCACGGACTGGTTTGTGACTGGAGTCGGTTATCAGTTTCTTTTGAGTTGCTCCGTGTGCAGACGGCCTTAAGCTTCTTAGGGTGTTCGGGTCTTTTTTGACCCATAACAAATTTATTTCGTATAGATTTACTACAATTTGGGGAATTTTTCAAAAATATATCGTGACTTTGTTTTTATAGTCATAGTAAATATTCAGCTATATTTTTTTCAAAGGGTAGTTTTTAACAATAAAAATTGTAACACATAAGTCGTTCGGGTCAATTTTGACCCGTGTGGAATCTTCAGAGCATAGTAGCAAGAGCACCGCAATTTTTAATATATTATTCAATTATTGCTGTGACAATGCATTAATACTTTCCTTCTTCTGCGTTATATTTTTCTTTGTTTCCTTCTGGCGCAATAGATGACACAAATAGTACTGCACTGTCCTTAGCAGGTCCTAGTTTCTGTAACCGGTATTTGCTTCCTGCGCTTTCCTTTCCACTCTCGTAGAGTGTGTAAAGGGGCGTTGTAAAGCGACGAATCTGACCAGTCGACGAGTCAGACAGCGAATCTATTTAGCAAAGATGGTAAAATCGAATGGAAATCTGAACCACACGCTTCATGTGGTAGGCGTGAGGCAGAAAATGTTGTGAACATGACTCCAGGGCTCGCGAGATACACCACGTCTAGAATTGAAGGCGAATACTCTGCATTGATGTTGTTTTTTTCCTCCAGCAATTGTGATTATCATACTAAAAAATTGTAACGTCGAAGGAAAAAGGGTGTTCGGTGACAGATGGAAGAATTTGAATAACGTTGACTTGGAAGCATTTATTGGTTTGTTGCTCTTGTCTGGGGTATATAAATCTCGTAATGAGTCTACAGAGAGTCTGTGGGATTCCACAACGGGACGGGATATCTTCCGGGCAAATATGTCCTTAGAAAAATTCAAAATGAAATCAGATTCTTCGATTTTATGACAGGCAGACCCGACCAAGAAGACGGGTAACCGGCAAATTTGCAGCCATAAGAGAACTTTGGGACAAGGGGGATGAAAATTTTGCCTATGTTGTTTAACCCTGAAATGTACATTACTATGGATGAACAACTGGTAGCTTTCCGAGGAAAGTGTCCCTTCCGACAGTACATGTCCAGCAAACCAGCCAAGTACGGCATAAAATTTTCGGTACTTTGTAACAACGCTACCAATTATGTCTGGAACATACAGCCATAGAGCCAGTAAAGAGGCAAGTGCGTAGTCCTCCAGAGTACTCTTCACCATCACAGAAAGATAGCAGATACATATATAGGCGTAGCGTCGGGGGTGCCCCCCCCCCCAACTTAACTTGAAATAAATTAAAACTTTAATAGAAGTTCAGTTAAAATCGGAAAATTGTAGAAAACTTTTAAGAACGTTGTGTTTTCTTCCGCTTTTTCAAACTGTGAAACTGAAGATTCCGATTATGTCTTTAGCCTTCTCATAGTTTTCAAACAATGATATGATCCATAACAAAAATTCGATGCTATACTTTTTTCTCATTTTATTTATATTATATTTATTTTTCTCGTTGTATAACTTTTGAATACTACTCAAACATCAATTCTAGTGTTACTCAATTTCAAAAAAAGCATAATATTTCATATTTTAAGGACCGTCTAGCAGTCAATGCGCTGAGCTGGGCCCTAACTCTATTCAGTTCGCCCCCCCCCAAAAAAAAAAAAAAGAAGCACGCTACGCTTATGAATACAGACACAAAGAAACCTGAAATCATTCTAGATTATATCAGGGCCAAAGGAGGAGTAGACTTTAGATAAACTAGCCTTCCACTATTCCTGTCGGAGAAAGACCAACAGATGGCCCATCGTAGTTTTCTCCAACATCCTAGACATTTCCGAGTATAAAGCATTCTTATTATTCATCAAGATCAACAGAGAATGGAAGATGAACTCATTTCACAAAAGGAGAATCTTCATTGAGAAGCTTGGCATGACTTTGGTTACCCACCACATTGACGGAAGAAAACATCTGCCAAGAGCGAAGGCTGCCCGAATATTGGCGATGAGCATTCGAAACTCGGTACAACCTGGACCCCAATCTGAAGAATCTGGAAATGTAGCAACTACTGGCAAAAGGGGAAGATGTCGCTTATGCGCAAGGACTGAAAACAAAAGTCCTGTTTGGTCTTTCAAAGGTAGATAGTTTACTTGTAAGAAACATTACATTCAAGTGTGTAACAATTGTATATAAATGGAACAACTTAGAGGCTAACGAATTTACAAATTTTCTATGACTTTCATTCATTTATTGTTCAAGCGTCCAAAATTTTATTGTTAGATGTAAGCTAAATATTTCATAAATATTTCCTTAATGTGTAATTTTACTTCCGAAAATAAACAAATAATATACTCAGGTGAGAACTTTCTTGTTTTATCAAACAAATGTAAAAAAATATATCTAATAAATACAGGAAAAGTCCTTGCTACATTGTATTGCATTTGAAAGTTTACAGTGATTTTCAGGGGTGAAGGATTGAATTACAGCATTTTTATTTTATAAATTCAGAGTGGTTTATTAAATTCAACTTTTCTTATGGTTATGAAAACTTACCTGTAAAACAATGTTAAATGATATACAAATACATAAAAGTGTAGATAAAATGATAACTAAATAAATAATTAAATTACTAATATAAATAAAATATGACTATAATACAACAACATTAAAAATTACGCCTTGGGTCATTTTTGACCTCAAGTGTATGCTACATTGCAACAACGTAAGAAGGTTGAAAAAAGAGATACATTTTGCGAGCCTCAAGCTCAGATACCATCTTCATCAAGTCAATTTGACGTTCGTGTAACGACAAACAGCGTAGCTTGGTAACCCACGTGTTATAGTGGTTAACGTCTTGAACTTCCATTCAGCAGGCTTGAGTTCGTATCCCGAGTAAGGCTTGGACGTTCCCGTGTTGTCCCCTTATAGGGAGCAATGTTGGCTTACCTATATGGCGCTCCCATAATAAAACAGCCAACAAGAATCGCTGTATATTGTGCGAATGTCTCACAAAAAGTGTCTCTGCATAAGAATTGTTTAAAAAAAAGAGTTTTTACTACCTAATAATTTGCCAATAAAATGTCCTTTTCTGCAGTGAGACAATATCTTATGTAATGAATAATATTTAGTAATAGTATTCTAACAAAGGGAGCCTCATCACAAGATTGCGCTTGGAGGCATCCAAATGCTTCATTCAGCATTGTAGATTAAGGAAATTAGATAATGTACTTAACCTTATTACCTTAATCTATGTATAATGAAACATTTACTTACACTAACTACGTTGGCATCGACATTGGGGTATTTTCTGCCTCAACAACGCTGTTACGCTCAGATTTTCCTCGGATACCGGGGAAATTGGAACTAGTCCTTCTGCAGTAAGGCGGACTGGAAAGCTTCGATCCGGAATACAAGCTTATAAAGCTTTGGTAGTTACGCAGTGGTGTTTACAGAAAGAAAAAATTAAACAGGTAGTTTTAACTGGAAATAAAGTAAGTTTAATAAAGTTAAAACATAATTACCGGTTTGGTCAAAATTAATATTAACAGTAATAATGTACATAATCAACTAATGTCGCTTTAGCCTGAGAGCATATTACAATCAAAAAGAATACATCCTTATACCGCGGGACATGCGTTACTATATGGTGACATTCAGAGCCATTTACGAACCAGTTAAAAAATAATATACATCATTTGTCAATATGGCGCAATAACTGATCAATTAAAGCTTGCATGCACCATTCGGCAATTCGCGGGAGATGGCATAATAAAACACAAACTGGAATACTCCATCTCTCTTCCCGCTGGCAAAGATAAAAATGAAACGCTTTCAGTTTTTCGTTCACAAAGTACACTGCTGGCCACCCAAATTGCAACACCAAGAAAGACAAGAGATATCACAACAAAATTTATTTTGTAGATAACATGTTGACCAAGTATCAAATGATTAAATTTATAGACTTCTGTGAAGTGTGGTTCCTGCCAAAATCAGTAGCCAGAGTAGCCGCTATTGTTGGAGATCACCGCTGCCACACACCTCGGCATTGATTCAAAGAGACTTTGGATGAGTTCTTGGGGTACAGCAGACCAAGCAGCTTCCACACGTTGCCAAAGTTGATCTGCTGTGGCAGCTGGGGATGGAATCTGGGTCAATCGTAGAGCAACCATGGACCACGTGTTTTCTATCGGCGAAAGATCCGGAGAGCGAGGCGGCCAGGGAAGCAATTCAATCTGGTGATTGACGAAGAACCGTTGGACAATGCGTGCCACGTGTGGTCGCGCATTATCCTGTTGAAATATGGCTGTGGGCAAGCCCTGAAAGTAAGGAAGGACAACTGGCTCCAACACCTCGGAGATGTAGCGCTGGCTGTTTAAAGTACCGGCAATGCGTACTAGAGGTGTGCGAGAGTGATATCCAATACCGCTCCATACCATAATACCCGGTGCAGGATCAATGTGGCGGTGCATAACGCAGCTGTTCAGCATCCTCTCTTCACGGTGTCTCCAGACTCGAATGCAACCATCGTGGTGTTGCAGACAGAAGCGTGACTCGTCAGTAAAGACAATTTCATTCCATTCTGCCGTCCACATCCTTCTGTCATCGCACCATTCGCGGCGGAGACGTCTGTGGTTCTGCGTCAAGGGTAGACAAAGCAATGAACGTCTTGCGGACAGACCACTCTTCTGTGGACCGTTTTCCCTGAAAGATAATCCACAATCTCGGTAGGCCACTATCCTTCCTCTGTCGAACTCGGATACTTGATCAAAAGATGATCGCTGCTTTCGACGAGACAATTGATCGTTTTTTTGAAAAAACCACAAGAAAAACACAATTGCCGAACTTGAAATCGTCGAAATCTCCAAGCCTTAAATAGCGCTTTGAAGTGGCGCCACAGGCGCGCGTGATGTGCGTCTGTGCTGAAATTCTAATCATTTGCATATCTCACCTCCGCTAATGCATGTTGTAAATTTCATGTTATTTGCATGTTTCCTTCAGGGTGTTGCATTTACTGTGGCCAGCAGTGTATATGGGGAACGTGAGAATAACGTAGATCTTTACCCTTAACGAAATACGTTACGAAATCCGTTAGAAGGATTTTAACAACCAGGCTTAAGACGAACGCTGAATTAATGGTCGTTGACCGAATAAGTTTGGGTCTCTAGACGGTGTATCCTGTATAAGGAAAGACAGAGTGAGATTATCAAAAGGTTTCGGAATCCATAAGAATTTAAATATAAGAACGCGGAAACTTGCATGGATCATTCACCGAGAATTCGCCATGTCCCAGAATATCCATCGGGTGCTAGATCACGTACCATGGTCCACTGATGCACAAGATCCTTTCGTCTATGGCGCACAATCCCATTATGGAGTTGTTTGAGCCATTCCAAACTGCGGTGAATATTGTCAGGTAGTTTTCCAGCCTTTAGGTGGCCTTGTAACAGAGGCCTATGGGCAACAATTCTTGAAAAATAGTTCACTAGAACTAGTAGAAAAGCTATTGCGAAAGTTGCCAAGACTGACTGGCTACCCCCTTTAGCCCGTCTGCACACGGAGCAACTCAAAAGAAACTGATAACTGACTCAAATCACAAACCAGTCCGTGATGAGTCGTAACCTATGTAATTGAATGGAGCCACGCACACGGCGCAACTGGTTTTGCGCCGTGTGCGTGGCTCCATTCAATTACATAGGTTACGACTCATCACGGACTGGTTTGTGATTTGAGTCAGTTATCAGTTTCTTTTGAGTTGCTCCGTGTGCAGACGGCCTTACAACAAAATTTGAGTTGGTTCGTGTGGAATGGGTCAGTTTCTCGAGATAAGTGTGCAGAGGGGCTAGTGCAATGGCATCACAGCATTTCTGCTTGTCACAGTCCTTGGTAGAAGACGGACACAAGAGCAACGATTAACAGAAATTTCTTTACAAATGTTCAAGTTGTAGTTAATAACCCTCTCGTCACATTCTAAGGACTCTTGTCTATGTCCTTGACGTATATATATGCCCCACGCAAGCGGACTTATTTGGCAAAATAATGACTATTTTATCGCATTTGTTTGAGTACGTATTTATACATAAAAACAATCTAAACGAAACAGCCTCACGAAATAGCAAATTATTTATATATGTCACTGCTATTAGTATTGGCTTGAAAGCAGTTTTAAGAAGTGCGAAAGGAAGCAAGTGCCCCTAGAATTCCCATGGTGTTCATCTTTAAATTCACAGAATGAACAAAATTTTTGCGAGTGTCTCGACTTCCAATCAAAAGAACCATTAAGAATAATCCAGTATTAAAATTAAAAAAGGCTACAAATGTTAGGTAGAAGAAGGAGGCAGTTGATTTAGAGTGACGCTTAAGTGATAAAAACATCAATTTCTCTAGATGATGACCCTTATTTACTATTTGTTCGAGCATAATCACAGAGAGCAAATGGACGTCATCTTTCTCACCAACACTAAATCAAAGTCTCGCTTGGATTGTATAAACCTTTTGTTCGATTTGAGTCTTTAAAAGAGACTTCTTCGATAAGCTTGATCGCTTAAAATTATGCTTTGATTTGGCTGAATACGAATAATAAATCTACGCTTATCTAATTTTCTTCTGTTATTTCTAAACTGCTTTAAAAACTTATCTTCTTTTGTCTCCCGTCTTTTTCCTTTGCAAACGCTTACTATATTTCCCCGATAAAAATATAAAGTCAGCAAATTTTTGTTGAATTCTAGCACTTAGAAAAAGTATAGACGAAAAATTAAAAATTCATTATGCCACTCATATATATATATATATATATATATATATATATATATATATATATATATATATATATATATATATATATATATATATATATATATATGTATGTATATATATATATATATATATATATATATATATATATATATATATATATATATATATATATATATATTAATATTATGTGTGTATATATGAATAAAATATTTACCTTACTTTCCTAAAGAAAAAGTACATAGTTTGCGGAATATAATAATGTATACATCCCTTTAAAGGATGAAATATTAAATCACTATTCTGCAAAGATAAATAATTTATTTTATTCAGTATTTCTTCTAGATCCGTAATAAACAGGGAATGGAATCGAATAATGGTTAAACCAAACCGAATATTTTCCTAATTTACTTTATCTGACAACTGCAGATAATTTCTGAAGATAAAGTAAAAACAGTTTTATGTAGCCACGTAGCCTTCACCCTTACATATATCACCATAAAACTGATACGTGCGTGAGAGGTGTTTATTACAAATTAGTAAGAGACCATATTAAAGTATGTATGACATTTGGGTACCAATTTTAGGTACTTTCTAATCCTGACTACATATTGCGACAGATGTGTAATGCGAGTTCAAAATAAAGAACTTTATGATATGTAGATGCCATTTTTACTAAAGAGATTAAGAGTTTATTAGGATGCTCTAAAATATTAAAACATGGAAAAACTATAAAAAAAAATATTTTTTATTAAAGTAATAGCACTTAGACATACATCTATACACTATTATATGCCACTAAAATACAACAAGAGCAAACAGAAGAAACAAAACACAAAACAAAATGACATATAGAAATCTTGGAGCATAAACAACAGTCTAATTGGGTTGATATTCATTCGTCCTGTAGCATATTGATACGAAACGTGTTCAACTGGCGTGGTATCCGAGTGGTCTAAAATAGCAGGCCAGAAGTAACGAAAAACTTAATTTTTATTTACACAAAACGTAACAAGTAAGAGGTTGGGTACCAGTCTAGTGAGTTACAACATCACTAGACTGGTGCAAAAGATTTTAACAGCGGCAAAACTCAGTCTTTCGGGGACGAGAAATCTGCACAGCCACTCTGGCCCACATGTTACAGGGGCTCTCTCGAAAAAAACAGAGTCTCGCATATATACCCAGTTTTTGAAATCTTCGCCGGTGGCGGCCAGTTGAAAATTGAGGGATTTCAGAGGGAGAAAACGAGGAATTCCGTGCTCGCTGAGCCCGCTGGCAGTCTTGGATTCGGTGACATTTTTATGAGAACATATTGCTTCTATAACGTCAGAATACTCTGACTGACGACACAATTGACATCTTTATGAGGGAGGAGGCGGCGGTTCTCAGATTTTGTCGGTGAGGATGAAACTGGGGCTTAACCCGCAGAAATCCAGGAACGCCTAACTCCGGCAGTGAAACCGTATTTGATAGCCCTTTAACCCCCACAGAATTTTAGAATGGGATGGAAACGCATGGAAATGTTTTTAATCCTGCAGCTGTGGAAGGACTTCTACGCAGGTCATGAGAACTGCACGTTACATGCGTGACGTCACAATCCTGATCAGTTCCCTGGCCTCCCAATATCTACCATAAAGACAGTTACTTGATAATGCACAGTGGCAAATACTGTGCATCCATAGGCACTTCCATACCACAAAGAGTCTAGTTTGGGCTTTCGAGAATACCTAACCTGCTAAGGTATTTAGGCAAACAGTTGTGTCCCGGGGCAAGTCTAAAAGCAGCAACACCTGTTCTTCTTGGTGCTGAGGGGATATGTAATATTGCATCTTTCCATTCCTTATTTTGTATATCTCTTAATTTTCTCTTTTCATGCATTTTTCTCTTTATAATTCTTGATTTCCACCTATTTTCCCATTTTCAAAAGGGGCTTAAAAATTTTTCTACAACCTACAATTCTGCTTGAGTCAGTGCTTTTAAAAGCAGTTATAGCTTGAATAGCTGAGATGGTCTCTCACAAGATGAATGCTCTATCAAAATATTTTTCTCTTATAAATAGTTGTTGAGGGGTAATATTGATAGCCTCTACTTCTCCATCAAAGTGTGTTGTGTTTGCACCCAGGGACATATGAAAAGAAAATAGCTCTGAACAAATTCCAGCACCTGCATTCTCTCCAAGAGAGAGTCTTGAACCGTCCGTATAAACGTGGATCCATTCACTCCAAGGGTATCTACCATGAATAGCTTCCATGGCATATGCATGTAACTCCTTATTACTAGCAAATTTCTTTGAAATAGGACACATTTACTCTTTATTACTCGGTATATGTAGTATATCTGTCGGTTTTATCATAGGAAGCAGCTTCTCTGGCTTGCCAGAAATCTCCAGTGCAAGGCGGTATCCAATAACTTTTTTAATAAATCCATGTTGATTCTTTAACTTTCTAGTCCGATCTACGTCATATTCTCTGCAGAAATCATCTGAAGGCAATCTAATAAGTTTTTCGTATAATAATAATGCCCTTTCTTTTACAACCTCTTCAATAGGTTTGCTGTTTGTCAGAATTTGCATAGCTTCAATGGGAGTGATCTTAACAGCACCTGGTTCTGCATTCTTTCGAGTTTTCAATGTAGCGTTTAGAGCATGTGATTAGCAGTTCACAGCAATACGTTTAATATACATATTATTATTAGTAATCAGGGTGTCTATGTTACAACCCCACAAGACTCCAGCTAATCTTTTAAGAATTATACCTCTCTTGAGGACCTTTTCTGAAATATTTAAAATACGATGTTTCCAAGATAAGAAAAAGGGATATAAAATAGCCCGCTGTAGCCTGGTGGTAGAGCGTAGGATTCACTCAGTTCGAATTCCGATGAAGATCATTAAATACCTTCGTGTCTATATCGGATATGGGCACATTTAATCCGTAGACCGGAAAGTCCTTCTATGAGGTCAGTAGAAGGGAAAAGGTACGACCATTCAGATGTCAGCCCTGGAGCTGTTCGGTCAAAATTGAGGTGGCACCAGAGGATGCTGTTGGTTCACCTATACGTTTCCCCCATGGGAAGCAACGAACGGTTCTCGTGGATTAAGTCCGAATATCTTCATTAACAAATGCGCCGCAAACAAACAGTGTACAACTGACAACAAAAGGTTTATTTTCAATAAATGTAATAGATGTTATTAGATTGCCTTCATATGATTTCTGGATAGAATATGACGTAGATCGGACTAAAAAGTTAAAGAATAAACGGGGATTTATTCAAAAAGTTATTGGATACCGCCTTGCATTGGAGATTTCTGGCAAGCCAGAGAAGCTGCTTCCTATGATAAAACCGACAGATATACTCGTACTACATATACCGAGTAATAAAGAGTTAATGTATCCTATTTCGAAGAAATCTGCTAGTAATAAGGAGTTACATGCATATGCCATGGAAACTATTTATGGTAGATACGGATCCACGTTTATACGGACGGTTCAAGACTTTCTCTTGAAGAGAATGCAGGTGCTGGAATTTATTCAGAGTTATTTTCTTTTCATGTGTCCCGGGGGGAAAACACAACACACTTTGATGGAGAAGTAGAGGCTATCAATATTGCCACTCAACAACTAATTATAACGGTCTGTTTTAATTCGCGAATTCTTAGCAGAAAAAAATAGTTTGAAATGATAAAGCAGATTGGTAGGGTGGGTATCTTTCACGGCTTTCTAGCTTATGAACCTTATAAAATAGTATCATAAGTAAAATATCTTTCGGTATCATTTGACTACCCATAACTTTAACTTGAAACAGAATTTACCGATGATTTCAGAAAACACAAATAAAAACTTTAAAACAGGCAGAAGAAATTGGATTAATTTGAAGATGCTATGGGTTTTACGTAGTAGGTAGGATTTCCATATAGCCGAATTTTCTGTAAACTTGGTTATTGGATAGTAATTTTAAAATTTTCCGGTGGATACCAGATAACCGAATAAAAACAAATATTACTGAACTTTATAAATATTATTTTTATTGCTTTTTTAATTTTAAATCACAAAATTTTATTCACTCTTTTTTATTTAAAAAATATTTCAAAAATACTAATGCATTCAGTGACGCGCAAGAAATCCTAGATCTAAATTTTGTACAGAAATTTCCAGAAACGTAAAAGGCTCTCTGAAAATCTCTTGAAGTCGGTTTCGCTGTTTTCAGTGCCTTATACAGCAATTCAAGATTTTGTTTTCTCTTAAAATCTCTCTTGAAGAAGTTAGATTCCTGCTTTAAAGTGCCACTATCATTTGATATTCTTACATGTTTAACTTTGGACTCGTTTGAAATGTATGAATTTAGTTCTTCGCTTACTTATTTTTCTGTTTCACCATGGGATGCGAATTCTTCACACGAAAGGTCATCTTCATTCTCAGAATGCTGTATAATCTCATCAGGGAAAATTCTATTCATAAGAACTGTAGCAAAACTTAGAACAGATTTTGTTGGAACATTTGTGGGATCAACAAGACATTTCATTAAAGCCGTAATGTTGTCATTTTTTCGCGATCCCAAAAGCCTGTGAAATTGGCACTTTTACACTTTATACGAATTTAAGGTATCCGGACTACGTTTAAAACATTGATTTTGACGAAAATTGCGAAATTGTTTTTATTCCTTCTTTTTAAAGATTGTAAATTTATGTTTCTAAGTCTGCTTTTATTACCATGTTTTTATTGACTTGCTTTCTTGTTTGTTTGGTTGTGTGTGTGTTTGTCCAGTACAAATCTTGCAATCGATTTTTAACTAACTTCCCGACTAGCTAGACATTTGAAACTTTTAGAATAGCTCAGAACACGATGACAATGCATTTTTAAATACTTTTAGCCATCTTTAAGCAGAATTAAATTAATTTTCATTTATTTTCAGTTAATTTTGTTTTGTAGACTGATGCAGCCATCTATCGGACGGAACGGGAACGAAAAGTTAAACGCAAGTTAACTTCCAATTTACTTCATTTTCTTTCAAGTTGATGGGATAATTCATAAAACAAAATTTAAAAAAGTATTTATTAATACATAGAATTGTTAAGTTTATATGATTCAACAGAAAATTTAAAAACATGGTATATAAAAAGTTCTTTTTATCTTGTAATTATTTTTTCGATGCGATCATTAGAAATGAAATGAGTGCGATTTAAAGATCAGCAGCAGCTATGAATTTCGATACAAGTTGAAAACTTTATTTGTGTTTTGTGAAGAACTCATTTTTCATCAAAAATGTAAACGACTCTTGTCATAATTCAAAATATACCCATGTCTATGAAATTTTTCACGTATGTTTTTCATAATTCTAAGAATGTAATGGACTACAGATTTGGTTCTAGGTACATTATTTGTTGATTTATAGCTGCATTTATAAAAATTCTCATGAAAAATTACTAAAATTTTACATGTAATTGCATATGACCTGTACTTTTATTTAAGATTTTAAGATATCGATTAGCTTGTAGGTCATTACACTTAGAAGGTTCTTACGTACATATGCATAATATTTTTTTTAGAGCTAGAGCCGTTTTTGTAAAAATTTGCTAAATTTCGACCCAATTTCCTCAATTTTGTAAAAATTTGCATAGTAAGCCCGTCGGACGGGTTTGTAACCAGTTGCGCCGTGTGCGTGGCTCCATTCAATTACATAGGTTGCGACTCATCACGGAGTGGTTTGTGATTTGAGTCAGTTATCAGTTTCTTTTGAGTTGCCCCGTGTGCAGACGGCCTAAGAATTCAAAAACCGCGTGTAACGGATACGGATATATCCATTTTGGAAACCCTAGTTGTAGGTAGACATCTTTGACCTTTTACAGAAGGTCGTTCGCACTCTGTGGAAACAAATTTGGAATTTATTTTTATCGTTTGCATTTTGAGATAAAAATTTGGCAACTTCAGAATAATCGTATGCTACTGTTTTGTTTTGATTGGAATATAAAATAAAAGATTTATTCTGAAAATGACTACTAAAATTGATAGATGGTTCGAAGGTTACGTAACTGCGCTTTCCAAGTGGAAATATTCGTGGTTATTTCCTCTGTATATATAAAACGCGTAGGTATCAAGCACAAAATTGATGATATTTCTATACTCCGAATGGTAACGGCTGCAACTACCAAATGTAAACATTAGTGGCCATCCGCAATTTGCAATCGCGTGTCAACATGGATTTAGGTACTATCAAATGAAAATTGGGAACAGTCTCAGGAAAGAAAGCGAATAAGAAATAATTCATTGTAGAGGCGTAAAAGAGAGAGCATAAATGATCGGGAGGTTAGGCTTAACTGTCGCAGGCATAGCAACCGAGAGCCAGTAATACTTAATTTTGTATACTTTTTTCAGTACTTGCTGAATTTTTACTCCATTTTATAAGTGAACAATTTTTCCCAACAATTTATTATTGGATATGATTAAATGTAGATATCTGAATTGTAATCAATAATACATGCGGAGAGTGATGAATCACATTATACACTGCTGGCCACTGTAAATGCAACACCCTGAAGGAAACATGCAAATAACATGAAATTTACAACATGCATTACCGGAGGTGAGATATGCAAATGATTAGAATTTCAGTGCAGACGCACATCACGCGCGCCTGTGGCGCCACTTCAGAGCGCTATTTAAGGCTTGGAGATTTCGACGATTTCAAAATCGGAAATTGTGTTTTTCTTGTGGTTTTTTCAAAAAAACGATCAATTATGCCTCGTCGAAAACAGCGATCATCTTTTGATCAAGTATCCGAGTTCGACAGAGGAAGGATAGTGGCCTACCGAGATTGTGGATTATCTTTCAGGGAAATCGGTAGTCGTGTTGGACGAAACCAAACAACTGTAATGCGGATATGTGATCGTTGGATGCAGGAGGGTACGACGGACCGGCGTGTTCGATCGCATCCACCTCAGCGCACCACTTCACGTGATGACAGGCAAATTGTGCGCATGGCAGTGACGGATCGCTCAGTCACATCACGAACCATAGCACAGCACATGCAGTCTGTAACGCATCATCCAGTGTCTGCGCGTACCAGTCGACGACGTTTACAGCAGAGTTGTCTGTCCGCAAGACGTCCATTGCTTTGTCTACCCTTGACGCAAAACCACACACATCTCCGCCGCCAATGGTGCGATGACAGAAGGATGTGGACGGCAGAACGGAATGAAATTGTCTTTACTGACGAGTCACGCTTCTGTCTGCAACACCACGATGGTCGCATTCGAGTCTGGAGACACCGTGAAGAGAGGATGCTGAACAGCTGCGTTATGTACCGCCACACTGGTCCTGCACCGGGTATTATGGTATGGGGCGGTATTGGATATCACTCTCGCACACCTCTAGTACGCATTGCCGATACTTTAAACAGCCAGCGCTACATCTCCGAGGTGTTGGAGCCAGTTGTCCTTCCTTACCTTCAGGGCTTGCCCACAGCCCTATTTCAACAGGATAATGCGCGACCACACGTGGCACGCATCATCCAACGGTTCTTCGTTAATCGCCAGATTGAATTGCTTCCCTGGCCGCCTCGCTCTCCGGATCTTTCGCCGATAGAAAACATGTGGTCCATGGTTGCTCTACGATTGACCCAGATTCCATCCCCAGCTGCCACAGCAGACCAACTTTGGCAGCGTGGGGAAGCTGCTTGGTCTGCTGTACCCCAAGACCTCATCCAAAGTCTCTTTGAATCAATGCCGAGGCGTGTGGCAGCGGTGATCTCCAACAATGGCGGATACTCTGGCTACTGATTTTGGCAGGAACCACACTTCACAGAAGTCTATAAATTTAATCATTTGATACTTGGTCAACATGTTATCTACAAAATAAATTTTGTTGTGATATCTCTTGTCTTTCTTGGTGTTGCAATTTGGGTGGCCAGCAGTGTATTTTAGTACTTGCTGCATTTTTACTCCATTTTTTAAGTGAAAAAAATTTTCCCCAACAGTTTTTTTATTTGACGTAATGATAAAATGTAGATATCTTAATTTTGAAAAATAGTACATACAGAGAGAGGTATAATTTTTAAAATCATTGGTGTTGGGTTTCTCAGTCTTATCTTTAACTCTGTTCTGAAGTAATGGAAATTCACATTTTTTAATCACGATGTTCTAGAATCAGCCTTATAGAGAGTACCCCTTAACAACGTATATTTATGATGACAGGTAATGGTAACATTCCTTAAATATGTTTCTTTCACTTGAGTTGCTTTGCAAAAGAAAATATAAAACTAAAAGCGACCATGCTGTTCGCGCAGCGGCTAGTTTCAAATAATTGCGGTTATGGCATTTAAAAAAAGGGGATTTATAATATATTAAATTTCAAAGGAAAAAAAGTTTAACAGAAAGTAAAAATGGTGAACGTGACTGCGAAACCTCATCCTAAGACTGTTCGAACGCAGGTAAATGTCAATAAAGTGAAGTCTCTGGTCCTAAAAGAAAATCCGCCGACTCAAAGATCCATTGCATCGAAACTAGGAATGTCTTCTGGCACTGTAAGTAAAATCATTCATAAAGATTTGAAGTTAAAAAAATATGTTTAAACCTAAAGTTCGTCTGCTTTTGCCAAAGCATATTGCCGAAAGAAAAACAAATTGTAGAAAATTATATGGAAAACACCTAGATGCTGAAAAATGGAAATTTGCGATAACACTCGATGACGCATGGGTGTATTTAAGTGACTGTAATAACAAAAAGATCAATTTTCTATTGCTCAACTGACGGGAATGATCGTACGAAATGGCTTCTTCAATGTAGAGAAAAGTTCCCAGGAGGATTCATGATAGTTGCAGGATTTTGTTACAACTTCAAATTAAAAATCAAAAAAGTCTCAAGTAAAGCCAAAATTAATTCACTCTACTATCAGCAGAATATTTTAGAACCAATTTTTGAAGAAGAAATTCCAGCCTTATAAGGAAAGGACAATGATAAAGTTGAGCATCGTATGGACAAAGCTTCTAGTCACACGTCTAAATCAACTCTGCTTATTTACCAAAGAAAGAATCAGAAACAGGAATAAAATGTATCCCATTTAATGAAATACCTGTAAAATCACTTGACGCTTCTCCAATGGGCATCTGCGCTTTCGGTTTATTAAAGCGAGCCTTGGGAAAACGGCATCCAAGAACACTGAACGGACTTTGGAAAACGGTCCAAGAGGAATGGGGTAAAATCGACATGACAGTACTAAGAAAAAGTTCACTTTCCTGGAAAATTCGAGCTGGAGCTATTTTCAAGAACCATGGCTATCAGATAGAAGCAAATCATACGCCATTTATACATAAAACTTAACTATCAAAATCCTTTTCATAAATGCGAACGACCTTCTGTAGGTATATGGTGGATATTTCTTTGTTTTGTTTTTCTAATGCGGAGGCACTTTCTCGGGAGACATTCGCCTTTAATAATGATGATTAGTACTCATTAAATTTTATCTAACAAGTGCTAACTTTCATTATAACTTACTACAACTTGTGCAAAAGTATGTTAATTATAATTAGTTCCCATTTTTACCCTTAGTGGTAACTATCATAATAGCTTTTCCATGAGCTATTAAGCTCAAATTTTAGAATTTTATATTTCCAGTTTTCTAGCATATTTTTTTCGAATTTTAGTGTCTATGTTTGGACCTTTAAATTTTTTTCAAGCTTAGAGGAATAAGTAACTTTTTTTAATACACTAAATTTTCATTTTTTAATATTTGATTGCTGGTGAGGGAATCAATTTTTTTTCTGGTGAGTATACTTTTTCTGTGGGATGGGTTTTCTTTTCAATAAAAAAAAAAATGAACGCTGGAATTTTTTGGCAATCGATTATTTAGCTAGGTAAGACTCGGTGCGCCGCTGGTGGGTTTGTAAAAACTTTTATTACTTCCGACACTTCTTTTCAAGACAATGGAAGCAGGTGATATTTTTGAATCCATCATTCTTCTCAACATCATATCTGGACGACCATATGTACTATGCTGACATGCATTTTTTATTCGGTGAGCAATTTATCATCGTTCTTGTCGCATACTACATAGAGGAAATACCTCGTCATTCTTCGTCGCCGTTTTTCATATTTGTCGATGCAAAAAAAACGGCTCTGTGCTTACCTTGTAATACAAATAATGTTCCCTCGTTTCTTGTGAAAGTTTAGCTGAAAAAATATAAAAGTTCTTTATTTTTAACACTTAAGTCAGACATGCTTTTAAAAGTATTGTTATGTCCAGGTAAATTTCTCATATATTATGATCAATCATACATATATAAGAAATTTACCCGCACATATTATGATCGATCCAAATATTGATATATAAATTATATATATATATATATGTGTGTGTGTGTGTGTGTGTGTGTGTGTAACAAGAAAACGCGTCTTCCTAAATTACTTTACTTTAAAGCATATTCTCTTGTTAATAAAGCACAACCCCCTTTTCCAAAATTGCAACCTAAAAGTAAAATAAGATAATTTCTATTAGCGCTGCAGATCATTAAGCAGGCATGTGAAATATCTGAACTCAATAACATCCCCAGATATGAGTGCTAGAAGTTTATGAGATTCCGAATGTCAGTGTAATGTCAAAATTCTTGAAGAGCCCTCGAACCACTCTGGATTTATGGGTTCTGTAACGTCAAAACCACACTTTACAAGAACTTTATGGCCACTTATCCTGCTCCCAGGTCAATAGGTCGCAGCTCTAACAAGCACGGGATCTATCAGTCCCTGGAATAACCGAAGTGGACACGTGAACTCCACGAACCTAAAGACGCCCAATTAAAATATTAAGTAGTTTAGGCCCTCTAGCGTCAATATCGCAAAGCACCCATTTAATATTGCAGGAACAGAAGACTTTTCTCTCTCTTCGCTCCTAACTCTTGTTGCTGTCGGACCTGCTGTCCACAGAGGCCAGAAGTCTGGTGGACACGACGGCTTTTCTCAGTTAACTCTGGCAATTAAACACTGCTGTTAACACATCCCGTCCTGGCATGGACGCCGGACAAATCATGTGGCCACTGCAGCTTATACCTTCATAATGCCTACTGATTGAATAAAGATGATTTCGTGGATATCGTCTGAAAGCTGTGTTCTTCTTCTCTGGCTCCAAGTTTGTTACTCTCCTAAATATCATCAGTGTTTTCTTGGATGAACACTTCGCCCGACTGCATCACGAAGCATTCGCCCGACTGCATTACAAACCCGTCGGACGGGTTTGTAACCAGTTGCGCCGTGTGCGTGGCTCCATTCAATTACATAGGTTACGACTCATCACGGACTGGTTTGTGATTTGAGTCAGTTATCAGTTTCTTTTGAGTTGCTCCGTGTGCAGACGGCCTTAATTAACGGTTATGTTTTGTTTCTCGTCTTGTCCGTCCATTTCCTTTTTCTTGTCTGGTCTTTTTACGCGTTGCGCCCCTTTCGCAGGCGAAGGACTGTAGCTTTTGTTCCGCCCCTTGTTCTTCTGTAGGACATTTGTGCTTTCACGCCCTCGACCCCCCCCCCCTCCCCCAACGCTCAGTGGCTGCTTAGAAAACTCGATAGACGCTTCCATTTAGACCAAAGAGTGATTATCTTCGCATCCGTGATTTGTCCGTAACCACTAAAGTATCTAATTGAAGAACTTCTATTTATTCGAAATTAGTTGCCATTGTCCCATTTTTCGTTATATTTTGAGAATTGTTTTTCACTTTTCTTTACCGAATTGTTTGCCTTAGGATGATATGCCTATACTTTGAAAATACTTGTAACATCTGTATATGTATAAGTAATAAACTTATATATTTTAGATCGTAGGACTTATTTGGATTTATTTGGGGGGGGGGAGAATAAACCTCCCTACTTTAGATTTTATAAACTTAGTTTTGTTCTGAATGTGTGATAAGGAAAATTTCAGCATTTTTACGCTTTAAAAACTATGTGGCATTATTTACTCCATGTTTCAGAGCAGCACTATTGGTATAAAGAAAGCGTAAAAAAAAATAAATAAATAAATAAAATAAAGCAAAATAAAATAAATTTTTTTTTTAAAACCAGCGGACCGATATCGAAATTTTTAAAAGGAAGGGAAGATATATAATATCTACGGCGTAATCCCTGTAGTGACAATGGTAAATATTCATGCGTAAAAAATGAATATTTTGTTTCTGAAAAGCTCTCGTCAGTGCAATATTTCATACTCGAGCTTCGTCAATAATGTTCTAGATGGGAATTTTGGTGAATAAAATGTTCAAATGCATGCGTTGAAATACCAATCCGGATTTCAAAATGTATAGCATATTTATTGTTGTATCAGATAGTTGCATGATGTAAGATTAACTCATGGTGTAAGTAATATTTATTTATAAGTTCGCTCATCATATGATTTGGTATGAAGTATTAATATGATCTCGTAGCTATGTCAGAACCACAAATCTAGGGTAACTTTTATACTAAAGTTAAATTATATTTTTTTAAACCATTCTGGATAGAAAATAAATTTCATTGCAATCGTAACACTACCTATGGAAAACGGTTACTATAGAAAGTCTACACATAAAATCTAATCGTTAAAACCGGCATCGTGGTGTCCAGACAATGGATATCTGTACACCCAAAATTAACAACGAAAACAAGGCGAGTTGATTTTCTGCGACATATCATTATAGCGGCTAGCTGGCGAAGTCAGAGTCATAAAGGTCCCACGGGGAACTTTGAGATGGAATGTCGATGTCTCCTTTGAGTATATTCAAACCTCTTTCGAAAAGTGTTACTAGCAGTTATGGAGTACATATCAGAAAAATAAATGAATCGCAGACATTTACATTTAATAAAAGAATGGTTAATCTACAATAATTTGTACCTTGAGGCTAATTTCATTGATTCATTTTATGAATTTCAAGGCTTATTTCAAAAACGCGTTTAATTTTTGTAAAAAAATAATAAAAATTAACAAAACTGCGTCTAACGATACTTTAAAAGTTATTTAGGTTTACGTAAATTAAATGTATTTGGGAATGTACACTGGTGAAATAAATTAAGAGAATTTGCATATTTTATCGAATTTCATGAAAAGAAATGAACTGAATGTAAAACCACTGCTTCTAGACAAAAATGCAAATCTTGTACGTCAAATACGTAAGCGTACACGTGTGTGTAGGCGGGGCCAGTAGAGAAACAGGCTTTATAAGCGCGCCTAAGTTAAGACGATTTTCGTTCGCTAGCACACCTCGGCGAATTTCTTGGTGTTATTTTGCAGCAATCGGTTAATTTCAAATTGTAACAGTAAAAATGAGTAACCACTAACGTTTAGATGAAGGAATGAGGTGGCGAATTGTGGGGAGGCTAGAAGCAGGCCAATCTCAGGTCCAAATTTGTAGAGAGTTCAATTTAACGCCTAGCGTCGTGTGTAACTTATGGAAACAATTCCAGGATACCGGATACATCGAGAGAAAGCCTGGGCAAGGTCGTCCAAGAGCCACGACAGCCAGAGAAGATCGCCATTTGTCGATAATAGCGAGGCGTAACAGGAGTGCTACAGCTTCTCAGCTCTCTCGTGACTTGTATGCAGCCACAGGAACTCGTGTATCAAGGGTGACTGTTTCCAAAAGACTTCATGAGAGAGGGTTGTTTGCAAAAAGACCTGCTGTTTGCGCCCCGCTCACTTCTACGAACAGGAGAATCATGGTGCAGAGAGCATAGATTGGAGTATGGATCAATGGGCGACCGTTCTCTTCACTGATGAGTCCCGGTTCAGCCTAAACACTGATTCTCGCCGTACGTTCATATGGAGAGAACCAGGAACCCGCTACCTACCCTCCAATGTCCGCGAAATTGACCATTATGGCGGAGGAGGTTTAATGGTCTGGGCAGGCATCATGTTGGATGGCCGCACACCTCTCCATGTCTTTGAAAGAGGCACTGTGACTGGTGTCAGGTATAGGGATAAGGTCTTGGAGCCCTATGTTCGCCTTTTCAGGGGTGCAGTTGGCCCTGAGTTCATTTTAATGGACGATAACGCGAGGCCACATAGAGCTCTTCTGGTCGACGAATTTCTAGAGAGTGAGGATATTCGCCGGATGGATTGGCCAGCCAGATCTCCAGACCTTAACCCTATAGAGCATGTTTGGGACGCTCTGGGGAGGGCAATTGCAACTCGCAACCCCCCTCCGAGAACCATCCAGGGAATGAAAACAGCGTTGCTGAACGAGTGGAACAATTGCCACAGGAAATGATAAACTGCCTTATTTCAAGTATGAAATCACGCTGCGAGACCTGCATATCTGTAAGAGGGGACCATACCCCCTATTAACCCATCTATTAACCCATTTTTTTGTTTATTCTGCAACCGCTGTTTCATACCTTCCGACTCCAACGAGTGTTACGCACGATCATGCCTGTGTATTACAATTATTGAATGGTTATTTGTTTGGTATTGTATCAATGTATGTACATATTAAATTTCATTAAAATCGGTACAGTAGTTCTAGAGATAATCGACCAAGTCTGCAAATTCTCTTAATTTCTTACACCAGTGTAGGTTCCCATAACATAAAAATTTTCATGCAAATAAAAAGTTCGAGATAAAAACTACATTTAGGATCCACTGTAGAGTCTGAGATACTTTTTAGTGAGATCGATACTGCATAGAGATAAAACATATTTTTTATTATACTTTTTTCATTGAGAATTCAGTTGGGTATGTGGACTTGAAATTGAATTGAGGACTTGTAGTAGAAGTACAAGATGACAGTTATTGAGCTATATGAAATAAAAAATCAAATTTTTTTAAAAAACTACCGAGTTCAAAAATTTTATTAAAATTTAAAAAGTAACTACAGATAGTCGGATTTAGTTTATGACATGTTCGATATGCTTGTCATCAGTGGCTATGATGTGGCGCAGACGAAGAGAAAAATTCTGCAAAACTCGCTGAAGTGTCGAGACATCGATGCTTTCGATGACCCCCTGAATGGCTATTTTGAGCTTAGCGGTGGTTTCGGGGTTATTTGCGTAAACGTTTTCTTTAATATTGCCCCACAAAAATGAGTCACAAGGGTTGAGATTAGGAGAATATGGCGGCCAAGCTATTCCCATTCGCTCGGGAACGCTGTATTTCGACATTTTCAACGGAAAATGAACATGAACATGAGTGCGCATGCTCAAAAAAATCCCAACATGCCCTGCATTCAACAGCCAAGTTTTCACTGAATCTCGCCAATGGTTCAAAAGTTATGAAGTTTTTTTTGTCCATATAGCTCAATAATTGTCACACCGTATATACATATAGGTCCAAAATAGTGAAAAAACACTTCATATGCGTTTTGAGTATTTATTAAAGATATTTGAGTTTTTCTTTTGAGAATATACAGTTTTAAACAATCCTTAACTTCAGGCTGAGGCCTCGGTTATAATGGAGAAACTAACTGTTGGGAAACTCCCTACTCTCTGTCTTCCCAATATGGAAGTTAAACGTTATGCTGTTTTCCCGTACAGCGTGTGAGGTGCATGCTTCGGGAATGACGTGATGTAACCGTTTCTTTGCGATCGCAAGTTGCGATGTTCGGACGTCATTCCCGAACGCTGGTTGCGATGTTTGAATTTAACATTTCTTTTTTTCGGTGTTTATATGTTTTTGTAATGTTTGTTATTGTAAGTGTAATAATTTTTGTTATTTATTGTAAGTGAAGTATTACATTTTTGTGACAATTATATTGATGTTTATTTGGCGTAAATTTTTCTGCATATGCAAATCAGCCAGATACACACGTGGTTTGAATGTATATAGCGTGCTGGCTTTACTTAGCTCTCGTGGGGTCAGTCGGAGCATTGTGTCAGACCGAAAACTATCGTCGACGCTAAATGTTAGCTCGAGTTTACTTTGTGGTGAAAATAAACCTACGTTTTTTTTTGTTTTTTTTTAAACGACTGCTTCTTTTACTTGTTCCTGCTTCAGCCCACTGCTACATTCTGCTATATATATATATTTACCATATCTTTTTTATTGTTTTTAATCAAGTTCAACACTAACATACATGATGAATAAAAATTTATTCAGTTTTTACACGTTCTCCGTCAAAGCATTTTTCAGCTACTGAAACTGAATACTCATCAAGAATTTCGTATAACTCATGAACAGTAAGCATGCGAAAGATATAAAGAGATGATTTCAGAAGTTATACAGCGTCTTACAGGATATTAACCTTTTTCTGACCACTTCAAAAGTACTTCCTGATACTTAAAAACTAATATCTTCTAGTTTCAAACTGTCAAATGTAACAAATAAAACCTGTCGATAAAAATGCTTTCTGCGGTATTTTTCAGAAATATTTCTTTACTTACATTTGACATGCTCGCCGACATCATTTGAATAAAAAAATGGCATCAGTTTTCTGGGCTGCACAAATTGACTTTTTGCAGTCATAATGGGCTTTGGAAATTTTTCTGCCTTTACCTTTCGGACTTGTGGAGCATCTTTTTCTCTTCAAATTTCGCCTTGACAGAAAACTTACCTGATGCTTGAAGCCTTTCGGCATCATTTTTCTAATGATGCGTCCGTAACTTCCGCTGTGTTTTTCAGCTTGTCTTTCTAATTTTTTTTTAAATCAAACTTTCACCTGTTTTTTTTCGTAAAAGGAATCTCGTGTGTTTTTACATTGATAAAACTTCTATGTATGACAAGCCCATTGTTTGGACATATGATGTCCAGCAGTGCTTGAAAAATAGCTAAAGGCTATCTTCTGGTGCTCCCATTTGATGACTAGACAGATTATTTTAAAATTAAATTTATCTTAATTAAAGTATTTTAGAGGAATATTTTAGAAAATGACAATAACCGAAGGCAAGGTAATTTAAAGAATTTGTTTCTAAACGTATGTATTATCTATATATATAAAACAGTTCCGTAACTGACTCATTCATTCACTGACTGACTGACTGACTGACATACAACGCACAGACCAAACCGCTGGACCTAAAGGGCTGAAATTTTGCATGGCGATTCTTCTAATAGTGTAGGGGTGCACTAAGAAAGATTTTTCAAAAATTCTTCTTAGATTTTTTTAAATTAAATTTTTAAGCTGTTTTTTAAACTTTTTTTACGTTTGCATTTAAAATAATACATTGAGGGTTATAAAATTTTTATCACGAGAAAGATCATAAAAATTCCTTCAAAATGAAATTTTTTTCGAATTTTTACCTCCATTTCCTGATTTTTGGTGAATTTTTAAAAATTAATTTTTAGAATTTAATTTATTAAATGCTGATCACGTGATTTCTTTTTCTGGTACTTTCAATAAATTTATCGTCACGTGCGTAACAACTAAATAGACAAAAAAAATATTTTTTTTCTCTTTCTAATGCAGCAGACGATTGGATATTATCCAAAAAAAATGCATGTCCCTTACGATTTTTTTATAAATATATATATATATAGATAGATATATATTTTACATCAATTGTATACATTGATCATCGCATTTATTATAAATATATATATTTATTTTTTGGCATAAATTGCATACGTTGACCGTTGTATTTAATTTGAATGTACTCCGTAGCGAAGCGCGGGTTTTCAGCTAGTCGAAAGATAAACCTCTATCTAAAGTTTTTACTACAACGCAACAAGAAAAACTGTTAAAATAGCAAATACACAAACTGCAAAAGGAAATTAGTTAAAAACGTTCACTCTGAAAACACTGTGATCATATCAATACCTTTTATTAGTATCTGGTACTTAGAAAGTTGAAAAGACGCTGAAAGCGCTTGTTGGGGTCATTTTGACCTTAACAAATTATCATCATAGTGAGCAAGATAGGAAGTTTTCTATTAAATCCATATCAGATTAAAAATTTGTGTAATTTCATAGAAAGTGGGCAAAATTTAAACTTCAATGAAGTTGAGCCTACTTTTTACCATGTTTTTATTAACTCGCTTTCTTGTTTGTGTGTGTGTTTGTCCAGTACAAATTTTGCAATCGATTTTTAATTAACTTCCCGACTAGCTAGACATTTGAAACTTTTAGAATAGCTCAGAACACGATGACAATGCATTATTTTGATACTTTTAGCCATCTTTAAGCAGTATTGAATTCATTTTCAGTTAATTTTGTTTTGTAGACTGGTGCAGCCATCTATCGACCGGGACGGGAACGAAAAGTTAAACGCAAGTCAACTTCCAATTAACTTCATTTTCTTTCAAGTTGATGGGATAATTCATCAAAAAAATTTTAAAAAAGTATTTATTAATACATAGAATTGTCAAGTTTATATGATTCAACAGAAAATTTAAAAACATGGTGTATAAAAAGTTCTTTTTATCTTTTAATTATTCAAAATGTTCTTCTTCATAAGGATGTTTTAACTCAAAGTTGCCAGTTAGAGGTTAATGATTTGATTTATATCGTTCTCGTGCACAACATTTTGACCGACTGGTAAGCTTATAATAAAGCACAAAACGGTGACTCACAAAATATAGGTAGGTTTTATTAAATTTAGTATATTGGATTGAAAATTAAGAAAGCAGGACTAGGCGTTCTCCATTGTGGTTCCTGGTGCCAGTACGATCGCCAGTACGCATTTTAACCAAATTTTTCCAGAAATGACCCTCTGTTTTAGAATCATCGGATCCTTACGAACCGATTTTTTCCCTCCTAATCAAAGTTCTTAAGCTCCATCCATCGCAGCATGTATCTCTTCAATGTTCTTATTCCTGGGTTTTTGGTAGTTCATGCGGAATGCAATAATTTACTACCTCATCTAAGAAACACCTACGTGGAAATGCGATCGTTTATTCGTCTAAGGCAGTGCTCTCCAACCTTTTTATCGCCGCGGACCGGTCAACGTTTGATAATTTTACCGCGGCCCACTGAGGGGGGGGGAGGGCGTTGATTGTTTATAATTTAGATTTTTTTATTTAATAATTTTAATTTAATTGTACTTAAACATGCCTTTAAAATAAAATACAGTTACACCAAAAAATGAATACAAAGTGATTTAACATTTTAACTCACTAGAACGCTAAATCAATGAGAACACTGAGCTTGTGGCCCTAAGCTGGCGGCCCGGTACCATTTGATCCACGGACCGGTACCGGTCCGCGGCCCGGGGGTTGGGGACCACTGGTCTAAGGAATGGACGCTCGATAACCCCATTGGTAACCGATCAAAGATTCCTGTTTTCCACAAACCCCTTATGTCTTCGAGAACTTGCATTTCGTGGCGATTCCAAGTACTTGGTAATTACGGAATCGTACCAGACTTTTAAAATGACAAAGGAAATAACAAAGGAATAGTGCTCCATCAGTTTTGCCCGAGAAGAAACCGTATACGCCGAACCGGATAAAACAGACGTCCCATAGGCGACGCACTGAATTTCCGACAGCTTAGCAGTTTTTATTTTCACGGTTTTGGAAACCTATGTTTAGAAAAGTATATACGAAAAAAAATTTTTAATTTTATGCGGAATGTGGTGACAGGGGATGGAAAAGGCCGGTACTCTCGTGAGGGGGGGGGGGATGTTCGAATACCCTTTTTTTTTATGGATGGTCTAAAACTCCTCAAATTAAGTACTCTAGACCTGAAAGAGTTCAGTTGAGCTGGTTGAGAACGCTATGGTTATCTTTTGCTACACGTGGGGTAATTAGACTAGACCCTGCAGTTTAAAGCAGATTCTGAATGGCTATTAAGCAGTCTAAAGCAGATTCTGAATATCATTGTCAGCAGTGGGGTTCTAACCCGCAGGTTCTGGAACCGAATGCCAGCGCCCTAGCCATTGGGTCATTTATAGTCCTGAAAGAGCTCATGTACGTTAGTAACTAAACCTGGTTGTGATGAATTTGCGGTGAAAATTTTGTAAAGTAGTTTTTAGAAATAAAGTGCATTTAATATTAAAGCTGCTAGGTAGTAGCCATATTCGATTCTCTGAACTCAATGTAAACCTATAGAGAAAGTTTTCCAATGACTGTTGACTTCTGATTAAGATTTTTTTAATTGTACTCCGTACTAGAAAAAGAAATTATTTTACTCTGCCATCTTATTCATTTTAGAAATTTCGTTCACCAAATAAAATTATGTTTGTTTCAAATACAGTATTCCCCATTTTTTCTCCGAATAATTCAAATTTAAAAATATTATTGGAGTTTCTTTTAAAGAACAAAAAGAAAATTCCCGAGTAACAAATTTCTTTCTCTATTACGGAGTACAAGTTAAGAAAAAGAAAAAAGAAAAACTTTAGAAATCTTTGGAAAAGTTTTCTCTATATGTTAACAATGAGCTCAATAGAGCTACTAACCATCAGCCTTAATATAAAGAAAAATATTATACAATAAACTATGATGAATTATTTATGCTCTCAAATTGCTTCCGAAAATATCCAAAAATTAGATAGTGCAACTTCAAATATTCATGTCACGAGCCCCTGGGAACGATAAATTTATGGAGTCAGTGTAATCCCTTGCCTACATAGGAAATAGGCGGAATGGCCTATTTATAGCACCACAAGCAACGATGAAATCTAAAATATACAATACTAGCTGAATATCCGTGCTTCTCTACGGAGTACAGTCAAATTAAATACAACGGTCAATGTATGCAATTAATGCCAAAAAATATATATATTTATAAAAAAATCGTAACGGATATTTTGATGGACAAAATAATGTAGAAGAAAATATTCAAATTAAATACAACGGTCAATGAAT
The DNA here is from genome assembly GCA_907164885.2 of Dolomedes plantarius. NCBI lineage: Eukaryota > Metazoa > Arthropoda > Arachnida > Araneae > Dolomedidae > Dolomedes > Dolomedes plantarius. Next base: position 6,166,406 of record OU015495.1, read on the forward strand.
GCAATTAATTTGTATGTTTAATATCCATAAAACATACTAATTTGAATTAAATTCTTAAAAAACTTCCATCTCAATTAGTCTAGAGGTTAAATTTTATCTTTTACCGTATTTTAATATTTTTTGTCAATTTATTTCGTTGTTTTGCACGTGGCGCAAAATTAATTTACAGTATCACAAAAAGAAAAGAAACCACGTGATCGGCATTTAATATATAAAATTCTAAAAATTAATCTTTAAAAAATTCCCAAAAAATCAGAAAATGGAGGTAAAGATTCGAAAAGATTTCATTTTAAAGGAATTTTTAGGATCTTTCTCGTGATATAAATTTTATATCACTCAGATTATTATTTTAGATGCAAACTTTAAAGAATGTTGCAAAAACAGCTTAAAAATTTAATTTTAAACAATCTAAGAAGAATATTTCAAAAATCTTTCTTAGTGCACCCCTACACTATAAGAACCGCCATGTAAAATGTCAGCCCTTTAGGTCCAGCGGTTTGGTCTGTGCGTTATCTGTCAGTCAGTCAGTTACGGAACTGTTTTATATATATAGATGAGCTTTTTGTTAACTTTTCGATAAAATAGTTGTTGATAGACATTGTTGTCAGATTTTTTTTACAAAATGCATGAAACAAATAACAATTATGAGTTCCACAATAATTTCTGAATCCTCTCTTGCCAATATGTTTTGGCAAACAGAAGGACGAGGTATACTTGCATTGCTAAATCTAGATATCACTTAGGAGCTTGCATAGTTTACTCACTTAGACTTACTCACTTAGAACAAGTTTCACACTGGCGCGTTTTTTCATACAACCAGAAGGTGGCGCTACAATCGCCGGAAATTGCCGTTATCAGTACGGAACATTCCGCCGGCCTTGAAATAACATTTCAATACACAAAAATATTAAAATAAACACATTATAACTATACTAATATAAGATACAACAATACAATAACAAAGAAAAGTAAACATAAGAAGGTTCAATTTTGCATTGGCAAAATACATATCTTTGATATAGGTCTTTTTAGTACAGCAGTGGGAGTTTGTATTATCACTACTCGAACCTTACCGTCTTTGCCTTTAATGGTTTCTTTAATTCTACCTATGGACCATTTGAGGGGGGAATATTGTCCTCCTTGATTAAAATTAAATCACCCACCTCTACATTATCTTTTTCAAATTTCCATTTCGATCTTTGTTGTAAGTTAGTTAAGTAATCATTCTTCCACCTCTTCCAAATGCCTTGCACTAATTTGGTTGTTAGTTGCCATCTAGATAGTCTATTGTCATTTATAGCCACAAGCTCGGGTTCGGGGATAGAATTTAGTGGGCGTCCTATTAAAAAGTGTCCCGGTGTTAAAGCTTGAAAGTCATTAGGGTCTGGTGACAATGGGCAAATAGGTCTCGAATTTAAAATAGCCTCTATTTGTGTGATGACCGTTAAAAATTCTTCATAGGTTAAATTAGTATTACCAACTGCTCGCTTTAAGTAATATTTGAATGATTTTACCCCTGCTTCCCATAACCCTCCAAAGTTTGGGGATCTAGGGGGGATAAACTTCCAAGTTACCTGCTCTGAGGACAAATAGTTTCCAAGCTGTTCATTAGGCTCTTGAATTAATTTGTACAGTTTCTTTAATTCAGCACATGCCCCAATGAAATTTGTGGCGTTATCTGTGTAAATTATCGCGCTTTTTCCTCGTCTTGCAAAAAATCTTTTAAGACATGCGATAAAGGACTCTGATGTCAAATCCGAAACTATTTCCATGTGAATAGCTTTAGTCGCAAGACAAATAAAAATTGAAACATAAATTTTTTTCAATATACATTTCCGTTGATAAGGAATTTTTATAGAAAAGGGTCCACAGAGATCCACGCCGGTAACGTTAAACGGTGCGTTAGGAGTTACTCTATCAGAGGGTAAATTACCCATAATCTGTACAGCAGGTTTAGGGTTTTGCTTAAAGCAAATTATGCAATCGTTAACTACCTTCCTTGCAGTCAATCTGCCATTAATGGGCCAAAATTCTTGACGTACGGTATATAGGAGAGTTTGTGGGCCTGCATGATGGCTTTTCCTGTGAAAATGCTCAAAAATCATTCGAGTCAATTTATTACTCTTGGGAATAATAATGGGGTGTTTCTGATCAAACTTTAAGTCAGAATTGCCTAAGCGACCTCCAACTCTTAAAATGTTGTTTTCGTCTAAAAATGGATTTAAGTTTTGCAATCCACTACCTTTGGGCACAGGTTCTCCCTTTAGAAGATTGATAATCTCCTTTTCAAAATATCTTACCTGGACGGCTTTAATTATAGATATCTCCGACCACCTCAATTCCTTGGTGGTGAGCGGTCCTTTTAATTTGTGGCCTGTCTTACAATTACTAAAAAATCTAAAAATATATGACAAAATGCGAATTAACTTCAAATAATTATTAGTTAAACTTAAAAATGTATCAAAAAAATTGTCCCTTGTAAGAATTAGAGTTTTATCGGAGTGCCCTTTGAATTCATTTAAATATTGTTCATTTTCAGTAGAATGATATTCAGGAATATCCCTTGGAACAATAATATCCGCTTGTAGGAATGTAGGCCCTTTCCACCACAAAACACTTGATGAAAGGTCTTTAGCATCTAGTCCCCGTGAAATAATGTCTGCCGGATTCTGCTTGGAGGAGACGTGACCCCAGTGGAAATTTTCAGTCAGTTGTTGAATGTTACTAACTCTATTCCCAACGAAAGTTTTTAGTTGATGAGGCGATGTTTTTATCCAAGAAAGAGCGATAGTTGAGTCTGACCATAAGAACACTGATTCAACATGTAGATGTAATGATGTTAAACATTTTCTCATAAGTTGAGATACAAGTAGACAAGCATTTAATTCTAACCTCGGGATTGTTACCTTTCGAATTGGTGCTACTCTTGATTTACTGCAGAGTAATTGACTTTTTACAGTGTTGTCATACGCTATAGACTGTATGAAGATAACTGCACCATACGCATTTTCTGAGGCGTCTGCGAATCCATGTAGAAATATTCGTACAGGTGTCTTGGATAGGCAATATCTAGGTATCTTTAATTTATTCAGATTCAAAAGTGATAAGGAAAAATCATGCCACTCCTTAGCTAAAGATTCTGGAAGTTGTTCATGCCATGCAATTTTCAGTAACCACAGTTGCTGCAAGAAGATTTTAGCCTTTGCAATGACCGGACCAATTAAACCAAGAGGATCAAATATTTTGGCTATTTGTGAAAGCACTTCTGATTTAGTGTAATTCAATTTAGGATTTACCTTGGTCGTGTAAGTAAACATCAGTTTTAGGTTTCCACAACATACCCAATGTTTTTACCACATCTAATTCAGAGTCTGATTTAATAGCATATTCTTGATTAATTTGAGATGGATCTGTTAATAAACTAGGGTGGTTTGTGCACCATTTGTGTAAATCCATACCTCCAGACTTCAACAACTTTATTAACTGAGACTGAAGCTCCTTAAGCTTGGAGAATTCAGATTCTCCGCTTAAGATATCATCCATATATGTATCTGATTGAAGAACTGAAGATGCTAGTGGATATTGATCTCCATCATCAATTGCGAGTTGTTTAAGTGATCGCGTTGCTAAAAATGGAGCACTTGTCGTGCCATATGTAACAGTGCACAGTCTGTAAGTCCTTGCAGGTTCGTTCATACCTTCCTTCCAAAATATGCGCAATAGATCGCGTTGAGAATCGTCTATCAAAATTTGCCGGAACATTTTTCTTATATCGGCAGTAAGTGCATATTCGTGCCTTCGAAATCTAAGTAGAACAGCGAAAAGATCATCCTGTATTATACCTCCCGTCAACTGTAATGAATTTAGTGATTCTCCTGAAGACGTAACAGACGAAGCATTAAATACTACTCTTAAAGGCGTTGTCTCCTTATCAGGTCTGTAGACACCGTGGTGAGGGAGATAATATACAATTTCTGGTTCTTCATTTTCTAAAACTTCCTCCATATGGCCTAAGGTTAAATATTCGCGAATAAATTCTTTATACATCTTTAAGAATTTGGGATTTTGATTTAATCTTTTCCATAAACAATCAAGTTTTCGTAAGGCATTTTGTTTGGAATCACCTAAACAATCAGGATTCTTCGAAAACGGCATTTGAACAATGTATCGGCCTGAATTGTCCCTTCTGTGGGTATTCAAAAAATGTTGTTCACATAGTTTATCATCAGCACTTTTAATCATTTCAACGTTATTTTCCGGTATCAGTTCTGCTTCGAAAAAATTCTTAAGTGATTTATCTAAATTAGTTTCATTAAGTAAACAACAGTAACGAGAATTATTATGTTTTTCGTGTTGTAAAGATCCGATTACTATATAACCAAACTTAGTGTTCTGTAACATTAATTTTCCATCTTCCGTATAAATTCTTTCACTTTTCAAAATATCAAAAAAAAGTTGATTTCCGATCAAGAAATCGATCTGGCTGGGTAGATAAAACCCTTTATCTGCAAGTTCCACATAATTAGGAAATTTAACATTTGATATATCTAGTTTTGCTACTGGGAAAATTTCAGTTATTCTTGGAACCAATATGCAATCTATATTTGCCGAAAATGTCTCTCCCTTGTTAGAAATATTAGCGTTTACTTTAGCCTTAACTGAATGAATTGAGTTGTTTATTCCTGAAATTGAAGTTTTAATATTCTCTTTTCTTAACCCCAAATTTTCTGCACAACGCTTAGTAATGAGATTTATTTCGCTTCCATTGTCCAGCAAGCCTTTAAATTTGCACCTTTGACCGTATTTATTTTTAACATAAATAACCACAGTATTTAATAAAACACTTTCATTCTGCGGAAGTGCAGCATTTGCTTTTTCATTTTTTGAAAGCTTGGAACTAAGCAAAACACTCCTCATTTCAGCGCCATTTTGTCTATCTGACTCATCACTTTCAATGTTCTGAGGCAATGTGTTTTGATTTCCACGTGTTTCTTTCATTTCATCGAATAAGTGCAATAATGTATGGTGTTTCTTTTTACAAATACTACAAGCGTATTTCGATTTGCATTGAGATACAGTATGGAAATTTAAACAGTTATAGCATAACTTTTGATTTTTAACGAATTCATATCTGCTTGAGATCTTCTTATTTTGAAATTGTGAGCATTTATGTAAAGGGTGTGGGTTTTTACATAAAACACAAAGCTTTAAATGCTCCTTGGAATTAATCATGAAAGTTTTGGAACGATTTGAGATATTTGAAACGTTTTTAGGGCTGGACTTAACCGAAAAATTTCTGTTTAAGCCTTCTAACATCAAACTTCGCGTTTCTAAGAAATTTAAAAATTCGTCTAATGATGGAACTTCCTTAGAATTCAGAGATAACTCGTATTGTTTTCTAGTTTCTCTGTCCAATTTACTCGTAATAACATTTATCAACATAATATCTGAAAGATTGTTTCTTTTATATTCTAAAACGTTCAAGGCTCGTAAGTTTCGATTTATACAATCTACCAAATTGCGTAATTCTTTTGGCGACTCATGCGTGATTTTCTCGAAATTCATTAGAGCTTGGATATGTGCTTCGATTAACATTCTGGCGTTCTGATAGCGTTCATTTAATGCATTAAACAGAGACTTATAAGTGTCATCTAGAGTTTCTAATTGTTTTGCTTCACCCTTTAGTGCTGCGCGTAAATAATATAGTTTTTGCGTTTCTGCTAAGGCAACATTTTTATCAATTAAATTAGAAAATTGGAGTTTAAACTGACTCCATTCCTCGTATTTTCCTGAAAACTGTGGAAACGGGATTTCTGGGAGCTTAACATTTGGCGATGAAGTTGGCAGATCAGCATTATTTATTTTATTATGATCATTTTCAAGTTTATTACTTGCATACAGTTTACTATTGAGGCAATTTAGGCTTACCTCTAATTCTTCCAGTCTGGAATCTAAATCTTGAAGTTCTTCTTCAATTTCTGTTAAATCCGTATCCTCAGGTAAATTATAATATTCACTGCGTAATTCTTCGGTTTTATCTTGAAGCCTTTTAACGTTCGTCAGTTTCAATTGGAGCTCAATGCTCGCTTTATCACTGCTTTTAAAGTTTTGCACGAAGTTTTCGATCTGCGTTACTTTTCCTTTCAAACTTGATTTTTGTCTTTTTAAAGCGATAAATTTCTCCATAGTTACGCGAAAGTTCCACCTCCGGGTCGCTAGGACCAAAATGTTACGGAGGGAAAGCAGAGGACTGTATATAAATAACAATTTTATTGAAAGCGGTGCCGCAACATGGGCTTGAAAAATGGCCGCTGAAGGCGACGCGACTTACTCACTTAGAACAAGTTTCACACTGGCGCGTTTTTTCATACAACCAGAAGGTGGCGCTACAATCGCCGGAAATTGCCGTTATCAGTACGGAACAGATACTTTCGTATAGTATTTCAATCGGTTAAAAACGAAAATTTTCGAAAAATGACCAGTTAATGAAAAATAATGTGGGAATTTTTGTAATTTCAAATTAATATATTCAAAAATGCATAAGATTTAAGCATAAGTTCTTTGCCCGATTGCTAGTTCTGATCCAGCACCACTCATATATAATCGATAGGGATACGTAATTTTCGTATTTACGAAATAGTTGCGAATAAAATGCGAAATTTGCCGATATGAGCGGATAAATGCGAAAATTATTTTTTTGCTACTTTTCGGCGAAAACTCGGTGATTAACGGCTTTTTAAGCGAAATTAGATAATAATAGTAATAATTTATTAACATGATTGCTGATCTAAGACTATCCACGGTCTTTAACTGAGACATCTCACTCTCGAAATTTGCTTATTACTTATTTCTAAAGACTTAAGGAAGAGAATGTGGAGACTACTACAATGTTAGCTTTTAACTAAGAATTTTGATACTTACCTATCCAAGTAAATAATATTCTAGAACGTGTAAGTCTTTACGCATTTTCATATTTAGAATGTTGTTGATTGTTCCATGACTTTATTTGAAGAATATAATTTGTTTAATTTTAGATCTATGATTTCTCACATAGAAAAAAGTAAGATTTCTTTACCTGATTACGAATAAACATTTTAGTACGGATTTAAAAACATTAATAGATTTGGGTATACTTATTTAAGTGCTATAGTTCAACTTCATGCACATACTTTTTAATAGCGCTTAAGCTATATTTTTCCAGTGTGATACAGATGTGTTATACGCACCTCCTTGCCAAGTTTGGCGATTTTGTGTTTGGCGTGGTAACCATGCGATTTTGGCGAGATTTTATTTTGTGGCAACCCAGTTTGAATGGCTAGTCGTGTGCGTTTGTTCACGTGATATAATATGGCGGTCATGTTGTTGCGAAATATTAATGACGGATTTTGGATAGTATTAGTTATTTTTGTTCTCTTATTCATTATGCCTGCAATATTTAGTGTAATTTAGAAATATCAGGGTATTTTTGTGTCTAACATAGAGACGATATAATGTAAATAGATCCTTTTTATATTCTATTGTCAGCACGTATTTTTTCAATTGAATTTGTGCTGTAATTTATGTTTAATGAAGAAATATATATTTAACCAAGGTGTATTTTATGTTTATTTAAATGAGTTATTATTAGTTGCATTATACTGACTTTTTTCAGCGGGGGGGGAGCGGCATCCCCCCCCCACCTAACAAATTTCTAATTATTTTTAAGCTTTTATTTTTTTGTATTTATGTGTTTTTAAGATCCCGTGTGCGCCTACGTGTTTATTAAAGCCAGCAGTAAGTTTGTTTTCCAATTTATTACGTTTACTACATCTGTTCCATATTTTTTTACATTTCCCACTTTAAGCCTAGCATGTCTGCAGAAACCCTGTTGGCGACAAGTTCGCGCCAAAAATTTTTGGCGCCAAGGGCAGTGCATATAACACATCTGTTCCATAATACTAGCTGAATACCCGTGCTTCGCTACGGAGTACATTCAAATTAAATACAACGGTCAATGTACGCAATTAATGCCAAAAAAATATATTTATAAAAAATCGTAACGGTTATTTTTATAGACAAAATAATGTAGAAGAAAATATTCAAATTAAATACAACGGTCAATGTATGAAATTAATTTGTATGTCATAAAATATACTAATTTGAATTAAATTCTTAAAAAACTTCCATCTCAATTAGTCTAGTGGCTAAATTTTATCTTTTACAGTATTTTAATATTTCTTTTGTCAATGTATTTCGTTGTTATGTACGTGACGCAAAATAAATTTAAAGTATCACAAAAAGAAAAGAAACAGTGTGATAAGAATTTAATAAATGAAATTCTAAAAATTAATCATTAAAAATTCACCAAAAATCAGAAAATTGAGGTTCGAAAGAGGAAGTTCAAGATTAAAAAAAAATTTCATTTTAAAGGAATTTTTATGATCTTTCTCTTGATATAAATTTTATAACCCTGAAATTATTATTTTAAATGCAAACTTAAAAGAATGTTACAAAAACAGGTCAAAATTGAATTTTAAAAAATCTAATAAGAACTTTTCAAAAATCTTTCTTAGTGCTCCCCTATACTATAAGAATCGCCATGCAAAATTTCAGCCCTTCAGGTCTAGCGGTTTGGTTTGTTCGTTATCCTCAATCAGTCAGTTACGGAATTGTTTTATATATATAGATTGATGTTTGTTTGTTTTTTTAAATGAACACTAAAGAAAATCTTCATATTTTTATCTAATAAGTGTACATACACCCACGTACTCTTTAAAAAGGAGCCATTTTTTAAGGATATAAATATATTGAGATGTTTAAACATATTTATGACCTGTTATGATTAGGCTGGGAATAAATTAGTATTTCGCTCAAAACTGATGCAGAAGAAAATACTTCAATCAAATCAAAGACTAAATTCAACATTACTTTTTTTTTTAAGTATCCCAAAATGCTATCGAAATTTCATCATAAATACACTATCTGGCCAAAAGTATCCGGACGCCCAGTGGTACGGACTCGGAGAGTCCTGAGGCATATATTAACATGATGTTGGTCTTCCTTTTGCATCGATGACAGCCTGCACACGTCTGGAGAGACTTTCCGCCAGTTTTTGATAGGTGTCCATAGGAATTGACTTCCAGGCGTCCATCACAGCTGAAGTGAGTGCTGGCAGTGAGGATGGTCGATTTGGCTGGCTACGTGATCTGCGTGATAATTCGTCCCAAAGGTGTTCAGTGGGACCTTGATCGGGGCTCTGAGAAGGCCAGTCCAGTTTTAGAACACCCATTTCGTCAAACCATGCCTGCGCATGTCTCGATGTGTATCCTGCTGGAAGAGAAATGGGCCTTCCCCGAAATATTGCCATAGAGTTGGGAGAGCAGCATTGTCCAGAATGTCCACATACATCTCAGAGTTCATGTTTCCAACCACAGGAACTATGGAACCCAGGCCAAACCATGAAAAACACCCCCCTCCCCCTACCACGATGCTGCCACCACCAAACTTAACAGTCGACACAATGCAGTCACGAAAGAAGCGCTCGCCGGGCATCCGGCAAACCCAGACGCGTCCATCGGACTGCCAGATTGTAAAGCGAGATTCATCACTCCAAAGAACATTTTTCAACATGTCCACAGTCCAATGACGGTCAGCTTTGCGCCATTGCAATCGACGCTTCGCATTCAGGGAAGTGATGTTCGGCTTGTGAGCGGCTGAACGACCATGGAATTCCAGTTTTTTAACTGTCGGCGAACAGTCCTGCTGCTAGCACTAACGCCTGATGAACTTTGGAACTGAGTGATTTCAATCCATGAGGACTAGCGATTTTCTTTCATTACCCTTTTCAGAGTTCTACGGCTGCGTTCACTAATTTTTTTCGGCCTGCTACTTCGTTTTACTGCAGTTTCACTGCCTCGACGTTTCCACTTCACAATTACATCACTCACAGTGGCTTTTGGCTTCTGTAGAATGTCCGAAATTTCACGAACTGATTTCCCACAGAGGTGGCATCCCGCTATAATGCCACGATCAAAGTCACTAAGCTCCTTTGACTTACTCATTGTCTCACAAACGCATAAACATGACCTGACAAACCACTACCAACACTTTAACAGCTTTCGGTTACGCATCAAATTACGTCACCTGCCAGATCCACTTCTTTAGGGGGGTGTCTGGATACTTTTGGCCAGATAGTGTATGTTCCAAAAAAAGTGATTGCCTCTCAGCATTATATTTTACGATCTACGAAATTTAGAATCAAACTATATATTTGACGTTAACGTCTAAATTACAGAAGTTATTGATATCATTATTTTTAAAAAAATTTCTTTCAAAATAACTGAATTACAAGACTTATTTTTCAGGTAAATTCCGGAAAGAATTCAAGAACACTTTCACCTGCCAATGCCTGAAACAGGATAGGCGACACTGTCGAACTGGGACAACATATCTCTGCAAATACACCAGCACAGTATCTCATTGTGACAAACGGATTCAGGAGCTGGCGAATTTTTCTGAGAATAAAAATTAATCCAGAGCTTATTTGTAACTCTATATTCAGTATTGTGCACCCCTCGTATGTTGTATAATGTTGTGGTGGGACATGAAATAACTATATGTGGTTTAAGTGTTATTTTTAACTCAAATATGAGGTGTAACGATTGATATTAAAAAATAAACACGTTGTTAACAGTTGTCACTGAATTATTTAAAAACAACACTTTTCAAACGCTTTTTGTATCAATCGAGGGTATTTTATCATAAGAGTACCCTATAGGTGAACCAACAATGCTTCCTATGAGGGGTTAACACAAGAACATCCGTGCCTTATTCGGGATTCGAACTTGAGCCTACTCCGTTAAGGTCAGCTTACTTGTAAAGGACTTTTCTATCTTTCTTTTAAAAAATTTAAAAAGGTAGTAAATGAAACTCCAAAACAAAGAGATCTACAGGGTTTAAAAACTTCAACCAGTTAAAACAATTCACTCCTGTTTTACGAAAATCCTCTCTGAACCAAAGACCAGGGCCGGATTTAAGAGTATGCCGCCTATAGGCTAAAGTCCATTTGCCGCCCCATCTATAGTTCATATTTGCTTAATACAATTGTTTTATACAACAAAAGGATAGAGTTTATTGGTGTTTTCATCTTTTTTAAACATAAAGTTCATTTAGTTTAGATAAAACTACAATTTTAATGGTTTACATAATAAATTATATAATCAAATTAGTTATCTACTTGGTTTGTTTTTTTTTTTACTTACTTCTTTTAAGATTCGTTAAAAAATGAAATGGATTTCGTAACTAGTAGGGAGCTAGCTAAGCTAGGGTTCGTAGCTAGTAGCTAGTAGGGAGTAGCCTACTTGTTAAATACTGTACGTTATGTATTGTAATACTCTAAACTATAAGGCAAAATCGTAACAAACAACATGAACACGCCTCGCTCAACACAATCATCAACGATCCCATTGTGCACACCGATAGACATGAATGACAGCGTCAGACTCAGACAGACTAGACTGACACTACACTACACTACTGACAGCGGAGCCACTGGGCCTTCCACCAACAGTGTTGCCAGATCGGCTACAGTGTTGTCAGATCGAATCGCTGTGTTTGTGCCAGTGTTGTCAAACCAAATCAGATTGCACTACAAGAAAGTTATAATACAAGATTACGTGCTGTGAATTTGTATTATGTTATAGTTTTAGAAAGTAGGCTATGTAGAAGGATTAAAACATATTTTTAAGTAACATGTTTTCTTAAATTCGTACGGAAAATATTATTAGCGTCTGAAATACTTCATTTTAACTTTTGAATAAATTGCCAAACTGCCGCCCATGAAAATTTGCCGCTCTAGGCTGCAGCCTACTTAGCCTATTTAGAAATACGGCCCTGCGAAAGACATAACTTGGGATACAAAATGTACTTCCATTCGATTTACGATTTTTCGACCTCTCGATAGAGCGGAATCGTTATAAATTTAGTACTTCAAATTTAGCCTAATGATGTTCTAGGCTTGGAATATGTCGTATCATATTCTCTAGTAACGCTATTACTGTATTCTCTAGTAATGATGAGCAAAATATTGGTAAATAAATTATCCCTCGACTTACGATATAGCGACTTCTCGATAGAGAGAATTCGATACGAATTGAGTACTTCAAATTTAGCATTTTTAACTTTTTCTGGACTTGCACTATGTCTCTAGTAAAGCTGGCAATGATTAGAATACTGCTGAGAAAAAAATTTCGATCCCATAACATGGAAATATAAGATCAGCGAGGCCTAGAGTTGCCAACTGTCCCGGAATTGGAATCGCTGTCCCTGATCCCGGATGAATACTAAATTGTCCCGGAATGTAGCGGAAACTATTCCAGTTTTTTTTTTTAATTGAAACAGACATCTTGTAAATCCGTTGAACGTTGTGACGTCGTAGTAATCCGACAGGTAGCGTGAACATCACAGACTAAAATTAAAGTTCCCGCGACATTTATTTACAAGATCAATTTATATACAGATCAGGAAGTACACGGTGATGGCACAGATGGTGATTGCAATTAGGGATGCAACATCGATAACAAAACATCGATATTCAATATTAAAACATCGATGCTAATAAAACATTGCCCAAAAACCATCGATGTTTTTAAACATCGATGTTTTAGAACATCCATTTTTTAAAACTGGTTTAGTAATCTCTAACATTAATGTTACTTCGGTTAGTCGTGGGGGGTGATTTAATTTTACTCTCTGATTGGGCTGACACAAACGACAAAAACTTGGTTGCTTTTGCCTTGGGCTACATTGATGACTCAAAATTCTCGTTGTAAATATCGCCATGTATTGCCTTCAAATGTCTAGATAAATTCGTGGTATTGCCAGAAGTTTTGAGGGACTTAAGGAAAATATTGTATTTCGCCAATTTATCAGAGGTCTTGCAAAAATATTTCCAAACGGTACTTTTGGGAGGCATCTTACTAAGAATATTAACGTCAACTTATATAAAACTAGAACAAAACAAAAACTTAAATGGCTGCTCTCGTGTATATACCATTTGTAAAATAAAACCCCATGGAAGGTTCTGGAGTGTCAGGAATATTCCAAGCGTTCTGATTGGTTCTTTGGTTGTTGATTGCCAATTGTCTGTTTGCTAAAGAATCGTTCCCCTTTTGTATTTGTCCTTTTCAGAATTCAGACTTACATTTACTGAGCGTGAAAATTATACTACGTGGTAATTTTTTTTTTTCATTATGGTACTTTTTCATTAAAAAAACCCTCGAGACAACGTGAAACATCGAGCACAAAACATCGGCTTCAATAAATCGATGTTTAAAACATCGACATCGATGTCGCATCCCTAATTGCAATAACAAACTATGGACAGAGTATTTCAAAAGGCATGAAAAATCGGTCGAGCTGATGAAAATTGTGTCTTTCATTTTGTCCATCCCTGCGAGTAATGCTTACCCAGAGAGAGAATTTAGTCACATAAACAGTGTGTGGACGAGGGCCAGGAATAACATGAATATCGACTTAGTGAAGGCGGAATTGCAAATACGACTTAATAGTGAATCGTGTGCAGAATTTGCGAACTTTTTAAATACGGACTCACTTGCGCAAAAATTGGTGATTGCAGCAAAAAGTGAGAGAAAATATTATTGGAAAAACCCATAAAAATATAACGTTAAATTTGTTATTATAAGATTTAAAATTTTTATTATTAATATTATGTTTATATATATATATATATATATATATATATATATATATATATATATATATATATATATATATATATATATAATTAAATTTCTATAATAGTTAAAATAAAAAATATAAAAAATAAATTTTAAAAAAACAGTATTTTAATTTTTTCATACATAAAAAGTGTCCTCAGAAAACTAGGTAATGGCTGACTGATAATGATGATGATGATCAGTTTTGAGCTATTTGTCCCGGAATCGTCACAGAAAAAGTTGGCAACCCTAGCGAGGCCACTGTTCATGTAGTCTTAAATCCCTTGTGAAGGCTTATTTAGTAAATATCACGCACCAAGGTTGTTAATGATTCAATTCATTGTTTTTCCTTCCTCTGTTAAACGGCGTCAAGGCATTGTTTTATTACTTGTTTTATCGGACATTCAGGCAAACTTGAAAAAGGCAGAAACTCAGACCTATCGAAGTGATAACAATAGCACCTTAAAGCTTTCTCCTTTAGAACTTTTTAAATACGTAGAAAAGTAGACCCCTCCTGGTCTGGAGTTCACTCGAACCAAAATAGAAATCCGTCCGGGCCGGGTATGCTCAGATCTCTACACTAAACTCGGGCGCGCCGATTTGCAGCGCCAAAAAACGAACAAAAAGTACTTAACCATTCAGAACGTACCTTTTATACCTGCAACTACAAAATTGCTTGAGGATTCAAAAATATAAGTTTTTTTTCCCCTTGAATCTTATTAAAGTCATTCTCAAGAGAACTTTGGAAATGTTGAACTTAGTAAGAACCTTACAGTTTGAGGCTGGTAAAAAAAAATTTATTTTCAACAACATTGACCGACATTTCCCGATTTTCCAAATCTGTGGCCACCCTGTTATTACTGCTGTCACAAATTAACAAAAAACTGTGAATACTCGATTCCAGTGCCATGCAAGAAATACCTCGATTTTTTTAAGATCTTGACACGAAAATATTAAATTTTCTTAGTGGAAAAAAGAGGGGGAGATTGCCATCAATCAGCAGTATTTATTTTTACTTTTTCTAATTTCTGTATTAATTCAATCATAAAATTAAAATAACTAATTTTAAACCAATAAATTAAAACAAAGTAAAAAAAGTTGCATGTTAATTTTTATCATGTTAATCCTGTATGGTAATAATTATATCAGCATTTAGTGAATTTGAATGAACATGACAAATACACTTTCTTGTTTCATGTTTGAACATTAACTATATTTTTAGTACACAAATATTTTTAAACTCGTCAGCAGTTTTAATATAAATTAAAATTAATAATGTTCTTAGAGTTCTCCTTTAATGACACATTAACTCCCCTATTTTTGGCTTTCTTACAGATCATTAATCATGTTTTAACAATGAATGCACCAAAGCTCTAAAATAACTATGAATGCTTCAATACAGCGCTTCTTAAACTTTTTTCCTTCAAGACTCCTTTTTATCATAGATATTTTTTCACGACCCCGGGAAATCAGGATATAAAGATAAATATTTTCTCATAAATAATTTATTTCTTTGGTAAACAATATACATATGAAAAACAGTAGTTGTGATACATGTTTCAAGTAAACAAAAATTAATGAAAGAAAATCCTGTTTATATGAGATGGATGTGGTTGCTTTTTGCTACTTAACAAATTAAACCTTGGTGCAATGTTTGATGCTGCTGGACGTAAAACATGTGCAATGTTTTTCAGCATTAATCGCTCACCCACACCGACACTATACGACACGCACACATATATACCACTCCCCGATTTAATTATAAAATTATTATTTATAAATAAATACTGATCATTAGTTTTATCCCGCAATTGTTTAGTTTAAATATTTTAAATCACAGATGTTTTATTGAGGTTTGCATAAAATATGAGGAACATACTTTCAGTATATTCGAAGAAATAAAATAAAATACATGTCTTAGACACTTGTGGCGGGCGACAAGAATTAAATTCATGTATCAGAATTAAATTTTTGCGACCCCAAAATTTCACTTTGCGACCCCATTTGGAATTTCAACCCACAGTATAAGAAACGCTGCTTTAATACATGAATGCTACATAAACTGAGCAAAAATATGAAGGTCCAAGTTAGACGTTTTAAAATTGTCCGATTTTCATACCATAAAATATCTCGTTTCTGAAGGCAAAATTTGGAATAGTTACATACATTTAAAGAAATAAAATGTATTTTACATTAAATCTGAATTCATTAACTTTTTAACACTTGAACATATACAGGGTGTTCCAAAATTCAACCGACAAATTCAAAGGGGTGATAGTAGGCATCAAGACGAGCAATAATCACATAGGAATGTATGACCGGAAACACAAACCTGACGCTGGAAGGCACTGTTTACTTAATCGGACAGTACCTCTTACCAACCCCACTAGATGGCCGGAAATATCACATTTTTCTGGAGGAGGTAAAAAACTCAAAAACAAAACACGAATCACACAGGAATGTATGACCAAAAATGCAAACCTGGTCAGCTAGAGGATAAAGATGCAGAAGTGAAAAACCAACATTTCTGCATCTCTGTTTATCCTCCAGCTGACTAGGTTCGCATTTCCAGTCATATATTCCTATGTGATTATTGCTTGTCTTGATGCTACTATCACCCCTCTGAATTTGTCGGTCGAATTTTGGAACACCCTATACACTGAAATGCCAGACAAATTGGGATACCTGTGGAGTACATTGTTGGGTATTGGCTATTACAGCTGATATCATGAAGTGAATGTTGTAGAGTCCTCACACTGATGTTAGAAGAGGCCTCAGCATTGAATCACGATGTTATTTGCACCAATGTTGCACTCAATTCGCTCAATGGGATTATCAACAGAGGATGCTGGTCAAGGTCATTCAAAGTATTCCCATGGCTACACTATTCCAGTAGGTCCGATGTTTTACAGCATTTCTGCTATTTGAGGTACACTCTTGAAATGGTCAAACTTGAAAATTTAAACTTTGCCTGTATCTCCAAAATTTTATGACCCATCGCACAAGCACATGCTATAATACCTCGTTGAAGTTCCCATAAATAATGATCATCTGCCATGCTCGCTGCTCAATCAGCTTTTAAAGCATCCACAAACATGTCTGTTGCTCTCTATAAGCTGCATGCAGACAAGAGAATTTACGAAAAAGTGAGTACTGTTACATGTTCAGAAAGGGATCATCTATCCCCATTATTCTGACACTTCAGTGTATTTTAAACAAACAATTAAATATATTTTAAATGAACAGTATTCTTGTTTTGTGTTTATAAAATGATAGTTACTGGCACAAATAGTGGAAATATGGGAATCATTTGATGTGTATCATAATGAATAAACTATCTGTTTCAATCTATACTATTTTTGAAGAATTCTATACTTCATTTTAATAACATCCTACTTTGTTCTTCATGAATGAAAAGTGATACATAACATATTTGTTTCAAACATTTAATAAAATTTATACAGCAATCAAGATTTATAGTATTTTTGTAAAACTTCATCAATAGGCTTTAAAATAACCTTATCCTTCAAATTCACTAACCAACCTGGTTCTAAACCTAAGAAAACTTGTCTAGGATCTTTTCTTGTCGTTAGCATTTCATACTGAAAAAGAAATACAGAAATTGAATTTTTTTTAAGGAAGAACAATCAGGTACTTAACTTTTAAAGAAAAAAAAGTCACACTCCTAAGTTCTATTATTTTTTCTTAATCAATACCAAAAAGAAAATTACAGATTGAAATTTTTCACTTTAAACAACTGGCTATTATAATAATAAAATTAAAAAATAACAGCTTATAAACATCACCAGGGATGACACAATTACATAATGTTAAAACGAGAGCACATAATACCAAATCTTAAATTTTTCAACTATTGAGTTGGCCAAAAAGTTTGTTTGGAATTTAGTGAGATGACTCTAGTAATGCTTAGTTTAGTTGTCTTTAACTTCATTCAAAATAATTTTGATAGACTGTGCTTAACAGTTGTAATATCAGTGTGCATTTAAAACAAAAACTTATCAAAATGGGTGAATATTGGTGCTGCCATTTTAATATTGAAGATAGAAGAAAATGAGCAATATTTTCGTCACAT
Organism: Dolomedes plantarius; assembly: GCA_907164885.2. NCBI lineage: Eukaryota > Metazoa > Arthropoda > Arachnida > Araneae > Dolomedidae > Dolomedes > Dolomedes plantarius. The sequence continues at coordinate 6,184,214 of OU015495.1, forward strand.
TATGCTTTATTATTTCGAGATAGATAAAATCACTACTGCAACACAAAAAAAGATTCATGCAGTTTTAGAAAGATGGAATTATGAAGTTGCCTGAAAGACAGCAGAGGGCAGTGTACCAAAATGGTGAACATGTTCAATTGAGTTATTATTCAAAATCAAAAATATGTCTTTCATTTTTCCTTAAAATCTGACCAGGTCAACCTAATATTTATAAGGTTTTCTTGTACAATGTTCCTGGTGCTGTTTCTTCAACATATACTTTGTTAACAGTCAAAACAAATAAAAGATATTAAGATTATTAGCAAATCTAAGACTTGAAACCCATTTGACTTTAATTTTTCTCCATTTTTACTGCCTCAAAAGCTTGTAAAAATAAAAAGTTTCACATACATTAAAAAAAAAGCTGATTTTAAAATCATCATGGATCATAAATGTTACATATTTTTTGAGAAATTTTAAGCTCATCTCCCAAAACTATGCCACTATTTCAAGTTAGTCCTAAAATTGCACTTACATTCACTTCTAAATAAAACAATGAAAATAATAATAAAAACTAAAAATTCTTAAAATGTGTATTATGATTGAAAGTTGTCTCTTACATGTTGCTTAATTTATGTGAAAAAATAATTGTACAAAATTTATAATCCCTTTCTCATGTTGTATAAAATGTGTTATTTACTTTGAACTATCATTTTTAAACAGACCTATTGCAATGAACGATAAATGTGGAAAAACAATAGATGCGGGAACATAACAAAGAAATATTATCATCGGGACTTGATGAAGAAAACGACACATACAGGAAAACAATGATTTGGGGAAAAATCAATTGTGGTTCCACTGTAATCACTAATAATTAACTTTTAATTACACATAAAAATCAAAATAAGCATTGTGAATCCAAATCAGAGCAGTAAAATGTGTACTATTATGGATTAATGATTTAATTATAATTCTGATAATCATTTAGATTTTAAAAGCCACAGGCAGTTGAAAAATACAGTTTTTTTAAACGTAAGACACCCTTTATCATAAGTTTAAGTTTTGATCACATATAAATAATTAATAACTTGCAAGCAAGAAATACATGCTTTATTAAAGATTACCCCATGGTAAAATAAGAGATTACCTGTTTTTTAAATTTTATTTTTGATTCACACAAATTTTTGAGCTATTTTTTCTCACACTGAAAAATTTTGCAAATTTTAAGCACTTTTAAACATGATAATGGGTTGAGTCATTTTGAGAAACATTTAAAAAGGCATAAAATCTCTTAATTTTTTTTAAATTCTCCACATGAAGTAGAAAAGGAATTTAAGATTAATCACTAAACGTGCACAAAAAAATTAGTGATCTAGAGCATCATCTTAATCACATTCTTAGCCTCCAGATAAAGTGCATTAATTATAGTATAATACCTACCTACCTACCAGACAAAATAAATTTACCTTAAGGAATGTACTTGGTAATCCAAATATACAATACTTTTACAGTGTATATCTGGTGATATAATGTATATAGGTATAGGTATACACTATTTTTATAGTATATATCTATAAATAGTTCCCAGATATACACTATTTGGGGAAAGCGTGGGAGGGGGGGTTAAACTCATCATTACAGCTATCCCCACCTATACGGCTGAAGTGATTACTTCAATTTTAGGAATTTATATAACTGAACCTGAATTCTGACATTTTAAAACACTAGAATAGAGATAACTTAAAATTTCACTATAAATTATAATGAAAAAGGTCTCAATTTCAGTTTTAAAAGTAAAAACTGCTTCCTTCGTCACAAGAAGATCAAGAGAATTCCTACACACTAAGCTAAGATTGGCAAACAGACCCCAAGTAATGTTGATATTTTACAAAATGGAACTGTGAAGGTTAGAATTGACAATTGTGTAGGTAATAGGTCACCTTCAACTTGAGTCTTCACACATACCATGAAATTAATAGTAGATAACAAATCATGCATGTTACAGAATGTATAAAAGCTCAGCTTTTACAAAACTTTTAAATACATTATTTTGTATGAAAATCTTATGAAAATAAGATCTGAACATGATTTGAAAATACTTACCATAGGATCTTTTGAAATGTCTATATATTTATATCCATATTTCTGGGCAAGAGCATATCTTTCTTCAGCTATTTTTTCAGGATCAGCTAAATAACCTCGAGTTTTAGGGTCAGAATAAAAAGCAACTGCATCTTCAGGAGGTAACTTACGAAGTGGTATTGGAACACCTGACACACAAAATTTTAACAAAATAAATATATAATTCATTTCAATTTTTACATTGGTTACCTGAAAGTAACCTTAAATTTAATTTTAGTCTACTGCAGAAGCAGTTGTTTGCCACTGCATTTATAAATTTGTAAATTTTCTCCTATATCAAACAATGCAAATTTAACTTCATTTATATACCAAGTATACAACATACAGAGCATGACCTAAATTTAGTTAATCGGAGATATATATATATATATATATATGTATCTGAACCATATTCAAGAAATCTACAGTCATATGTAAGTTTGTTTCTATAAAACCTAAACACTGAAACACGGGACAAATTTTTAAATTTAATGAATTTTTTTAACAAGTGATTTGTTTGCTTGTTTCAGAAAAGCATAATATACATTTTTGTTTTGTTTTTGTTTTCCCAAATAACAACAGGCAAATGAAAAGTAAAGCAAATACCTAGTACAGTACAACCTCCCAAATCCGGACCTCCCAAATCCGGAAACCTCCCAAATCCGGAACGTTTTCATAAATGGCCAATATTACTTTTCCATTTTACCGATAGATGTCGCTACCAAAATGATCGGTGAATAGGAGTCCGATAGCGGAAGAATAAGAGGAAAGATGGTGCTCAGACGAAAATAAACCAATCACAGGCGTTAAAAATGTTAAAAATTTCGTTGCTAATTGTTTGGAGGTTTGTCATTGGTTAAATATATTTCAATACTTTACACTCCGCTACCGCACTCCTATGTGAACATAAGAGCGCTACCCTAAGTCATAACACTTTGCATTACTGTTCGTCAGCACGTGTTTTCTTTCTGGTTCCATTTGTATTTTAGATCATTTATTTAATTTTCATTTTTGCTTTAATAAGTAATTATTTTAGTGATTATGTCAGCTACAGTAGCAGGTAAAAAGAGAAAACATATTTCTCTTTCAATTGCGCTGAGTTGCGCTTTCAATTCTGTGCATGAATTATGCAATTGGAAAATCTACAGTGTATGATATCATCAAACAGAAAGAAAAAATTATGCAGTTTTACAGTGAAAGCGTCGCAAAAGTAGAAATGAAGAAGAGAAAAATATTACGACCGCCAAATAATGTTGATTTGGACAACGTTTTGATCGAGTGGATTCGGCAGAAACGAAGTGAAAATATACCACTTACCGGGCATATGATTATAGAGCAGGCGAAAATGTTTCATGAAAAGATGGAAGTAGATTCTCCATGCAACTATTCATCTGGATGGCTACATAAATTCCAAAAACGACACGGCATCCGCCAATTACGTATATGCGGAGAAAAACCAAGTGCTGATGACGAAGCCAGTGCATCATTTGTAAATGAATTTTCAGAAAAAATACTTACAGAAAATATTTCCCATGAATTAATCTATAACGCCGATGAAACATCGTTGTTTTGGCGTTATGTTCCCCGAAAAACATTGGCAACGGCAGAAGAAAAGAGTGCCACTGGATTAAAAGACATAAAAGAAAGATTGACTGTTTTAGCTTGTGCTAATGCCTCGGGAAGTCACAAATTAAAATTATTGGTTATCGGCAAAAGTAAAAAACCTCGATGCTTGAAAGGTATTACCGTATATCCCGTGATTTACCGAGCCAACAAAAGAGCTTGGATTACTAAAGATATCTTCCAAGAATGGTTTAACCATTATTTCGTACCCCAAGCTCGAGCCCATTGTGTCGCAAAAGGACTTCCCAGTGATTCAAAAATTATCTTAATTATAGATAATTGTTCTGCCCATCCTGATTCGGCAGTTCTAAATAAAGAAAATGTTGAAGTTAAATTTTTGCCACCGAATTGCACATCACTGATACAGCCTATGGATATGGGATTGTTGAATGGTTTGAAATGCCGGTATAAAAATGATTTTTTGCGAAAAATGTTAAACCACGTGAATGGTGGTAAAACTCTAAAAGATTTCGTTAAAGAATTTAATGTGAAGGACGCATTGTGGTGTATTGCAAATGCTTGGTCCACTGTAAATGCGGAACTTTTAAAAAATGCTTGGCATAACTTGTTGCCTACATTGGTTTTCGCCGATTATGACGATGATGACAGCAGCGCTTTTGAAGGTTTTCAAGAGTCTGGGAAAGAAGCTGAAATAGCAGAATTAGTAGAATGTGCAAAGAAAGGCAACATTAACTTGGATAAGTCGGACATACAGGAAGTTTTAGACATCGACGAAAATGTGCCGCTCGTGGCTTCTCTGAGCGAATCTGAAATTATTGATAGTGTGGTAAACAACAAAGGTTATGATGACAGCGATCATGAAAGTGATTCAGAATCCCTAGATAATGAAAAAATGTCAACGGAAGACCTGATAAAATCGTTAGATAAAACAATATTAGGCTTAGAACAGCGGAATTTTATCTCGGAACATGAAATTATGGCAGTTTATCGAATTCGAGAAAAAATAATTTCTAATAAGCCAAAACTAAAGCAGCAAACATTGACTGAAATGTTTAAATTATAATCTAATTATGTTCTCTATTCAGGTTTATTTAATAATTAAATCATTTTTTATGTTGTTGTTTTTTAAATGTGTTAATTTTTATTTTTTCCTAAAATTTTATAATGTTATTTAGAAACCTCTCAAATCCGGAAAATTCCCAAATCCGGAATTGCCGTGTCCTGAACGATTCCGGATTTGGGAGGTTGTACTGTAATAATAAAAAAAATGAAAATCAATGATTTTCAACAAAGAATATAATTCAGATACATTCATATCGATTGAGACTTTCTCTTGGAAGGTTTTCGTAGTACTAATTTTTAATGTATCATAATTAATTTAATATAATCTAGTTTTAAATCAAGATTACTGTGATGACAAATGCATATGGGAAAATTATATAAACTGAAACATTTTATTTATAATTACAATTTCTACAAAAAATACTATTTTACTTTATTGTCGTATCAAAGCTTTTCCCATCACTGGAAAAAATGAGAAGCAATAATTTTAAAAAAATCCTCACAGATGAAATACTACCTATTTATTAACACTAATACTATGGTCTAAAATACTACTATTAACACAAAAACATAAAGAATCAAATTGTGAATTTTTTTTTATATCATTGCTGTTATGTAAAAGGTATAGCAAACCTCTGTGAAAGAATCCTTCAGGATTAACTAATGCCAAAACACTATCAATATCATAATAGGCATTCGTAATAACACCTCCATTTCTTTCAATTGCAGCAATTACTGTTTCTTTTGCATGCTGAACTTCAATGTTAACTTTAGCAGTAAATTGATCAGCACCCTGTAAGAAAAAATGCTTATGTAAGATTTTATTAGTTTAAATTTTATATTTTGAAAACAGAAAAATGTTAAACATTTTCAAGAAAACAAAATTAGCAAAAATTTTAAGAATGTACACAGATTAAACTTACAATTTGATATCAACTTTATTACAAGCATAAAAAAATTACTAATTTTATAAATCATTTTATGAAATGAATTATACTGTACTGGGTGTACATATATAAAGAAATTAAATTCATTTCTCTTGTTCATACATAGTTCAAAATAAAGTTTTTCCTACTGTTTACAACTGAGAGTGGCAGTCATAATTCTTTTTAAAATGCTAATACAGATTCATCTATGAGTATCTTAGAGCTACACAATGCAAGAAGAGTGCTTGCTTAGCAAATTGATCTCAGAAAAGTTGTTTCAATTTTCTTCATTTTCATTAGCTATAAATATCACATGCTGTATATAAAAGTATAAAAATGCAAGAGATATATAGTAAAACAAACTGATTAACAAAAATGAAATAAATTTATAATAATTTATCAACTTCATATATAAGTTGTTTCACAAATAAAAAAGTTCAAATATTTTTAATTCTTTATAAATTCATTTTAAAAAATTGAACTATGTGACATTTATACAACACATAATTTATGAATATGTATCTATTAAATTTGGTTATTAAACACTGAATTTATTTACAATGAATTTTCATTCACATGTGGTCTACAATATTACAGCAAGCATTTCAATTATCTTAATTACAGTCAAACCTCGTTAACTCGAACCTTGATTTCACGAATTTTTCGATATATCAAAGGAAAAAAAATTCCCTTCAAATTTCCTATGCACTCAATGTTAAAAAAACCTTGCTTTGACAAATTTTTTTGGTTCATCCCTCAATAACTTGAATTTGTTTCCATAAATGTAGAAGAAAATTTTTCTAAAAACAAAAATATTATAACCAAAAAATAGAAATTTCTAAAAAATTGAAAAGCTGTTCAAACATTACAGTGGTAAAACCCTGCATAATTTTTAAAAAGAAGAGATATAAAGATGGAAGATAACACAATGAAATCACAACTTCTCTTGATCCCCCCAAGATGGGATTTGAAATTCTTGTTGATTGATCCCTTATCTCGTTTCAGTTAGCTACCATGTATATGCAGTGACCATCCATCCTTTCTTTTATTTTTTGTCCTTCTATTCTCCAGGGTTACTTTCTAGAGGGGTTGAGGTGGTTTTAACAAAACAGGAAATGAAGTCATGAACAAAAATCAAGAGGTGCGAGGCTTCCAAGAAGATTGTAGAATTTCTTACCCTTGCAACAAGGAGTGAAAGAAAAAACAAGTGTGAATGCATGCCTGTGATGTCTTACATTCAAGCTAGTGCCTCGATGCTCATGCACCTTGATATCATGAAATCCAATGACTTTGTTGTCGTAGATGATACGGTAATAGTGTGTGGTCAGTGGGAGAACAATGACATCATCAGTGAGACGATAGCTTCTTGTGTATTATCAGAAGAAGAGCAGGACAAAATCCACCATTTGCCACCAAATTTGACAAATAAAGAAGGACTATTTTCAGTGGACGCTATGATGAGATATGTTGAAAGTCAGCCAAATATGTAAGAGGACACATTTAAAGCCATTGTCCACTTAGAAAGTACAATAGATAAAATTTCATACTCTTCTCTGAAGCAAACATCAACTGAATCTTTTTTCAAAGAATTTTGTAAATAGGGTTTATTAAAATAAAAAAATGGATTGCTTTTAAAAAGGTATGTAAAAAAAGGTTTTTTTTCTCTATTAATATTGATAATATGAGATTTTCGATAATTCGAATTTTCGAATTTTTTTGTCTCTCCCTTCAAGTTCGAGATATCGATGTTTGACTGTATTTTACTTATTTGGGTCTAATTTAATAACAATATGATTAGCTTGTTTTTAAATTACATGCTTATAGTTTTTGCAAAATTAAATATGTTGTTAAAAAGCAACTGTTTTGAAGGGGGGGAAAAATACTGGAATTTTAGTTCTGAAATAGTTATATAACTTATCATGCATACATGGTTACATTTATACTGTTAAATGTAACTACAACTTCTGGTTCTTCTTCCTAAATATTTAAAAATTAAAGCTTACTTGAAACGATGGAATGATATAAATATCATACACAACAAGAAACCCCCCCCCCCCAAAAAAAAAAAAAGTTTTACAAGCATCATTGCTGAAAGCTTATAAATGTAACAGTCATAAATTTGGTAAAATCCTAGCTATTCCCCACTTGTATTCTTTAGCTCACATGTCACAACACTTGATATAAAGGCATTGAATACATGATTGACTAGCCGGATGATGGCCAAATGGCTAGGGTGGTGGCTTTCAGTACCAGTCTGTGAGTTCGAATCCCACTCTTGGCATGGATGTTTATAGACATTCGGAATCGGCCTTTAAGCAGTAGGGCCCGGTCTACCTTTGTGTAGCATAAAATGACCATAGCGCTCTAAGCCAAACTAAACATAACTGACTACAATGATAAAGAAACAATGCAAAAGGTACCAGAAAGGTGTAAGAAAGAATTACCTCATCTGTTAAATGAACTCCAAAGTGACTCTCCAAAGGACTGATTTTGTATAACTTTGTGTTACAAATAGATGTGAGGTCAATAGGTTGAGAAGGATCAATACGTCCAGTGTCAATCATAAGCTGAAGAGTCTTAAGACTTACAGGAGGATATTGCCTTCTGAACCTGTAGAATAGGAAAGTGCACAAAAAATTTTATAAAAAAGTAAAGTTAAAAGAAAAGAAAAAAGAAAACATTAACAGCATAAGATAGCATAAGCATAATATTCAGCTCGCACCATTCAATGTATACTAGCCAAACAGCAAATGCTGATCACATCTGTTGGAAGTTCATAATACATTTTTTGGGGATAATTTTTCTACATAGAGTAAAAAGAGTACAAAATTTTCAAAGATGATACTTATTTTAAGTTACATCTTTAAAAAAAATAAACAAACAAAAATGCTAACTTTTTCTCAAAGACAAAGCATTTGATAGAATCAATACATTAGCACCAATGTACATTTTCCAGAAAAATTAATACCCTATAATACTTTTTCCCAATACTAGACAAATGTGTCACATGATCCATTCTGTTTAATGACAAAAGAATATAATTGAGTGACATGAGCTGAAAAGAAAAATTTTATTTCAAGAGATTGTTGCTTGTAAGTATTTCTGGATTATTATTAATCTGGAATTTATAGTTTAGTTGCACCAGCAGAATTTCAAAATTTTGAAAATTGTGGGATATCAAAATTAATGGCAGCTATACCATAAAAATGAATGCCTTGTAGAGTACCACTATTATTTTCGGATGCTATAAAATTATATATAGACCTAGAAAATGATTTATGGTATATATATATTAAACAGGCTCCTTAATTAAGAAACAGACACGGGTAAACATACTGCAAAATATCAACAGATCAGAAATTACTAAACCTAGTAGACAGAAATCATTTTACATGAATCTTACAGAATATCTTGTGCAAAGAAACTCTACGAAGAAATTTATAATCTTCAAAGATAGTGTTTAAAATGTTGTTGTTGTTGCTTCTAATCCTCTGGCATCCTAATTAAATTCAGATGAAATCCATGAGGTTGTTGACTTGGGCAAAAGGACATTTCAATGAAAAGGTGGGCGTGAGGGTAGAAATTTCATTTTGTCTTAATTGTAACATGTAATACATCAAATTAAAGGTAAATATATGAGGTTTGTGAAATTATGAAGAAAAATGTCATAAAATTTATTCTTGTATTATATTTTTAAGCTTAAAGTTAGTACAATGTAAAAAACTTTCAATTAGGAAAAACAGGGTATTTTCATTCACTCAGAAATAATATTTAAACCTGCAGCATTTTCATTGTGAGTGCATATATTGCTATTTGTGACCTTTATCTATCTTTGGAAGCATTTAATCTTTCTTAAAAATATAAAAACTCAATTTTTAATCCAAATATATTTATAAGGTCTCTCTGTCACACCCGTCACAAAGAAGATGCTTTATACCATGTAACAAATACACCATTCCATGAAAAAACATGAAACTTTGTAGAAGTCTAATTATTGCAAGTTTGAATAAGTAGAAAGTATTAAAAATATATTAAATTTTAATTATATGTGAAATTTTGGTGTGACGGGTGTGACAAAATCTTTGTGAAGGTGTGACAACAATTTAAATAACTATAAAAACAGTTCCTAAATGGAAAAAAAAAGGTTAAACCATTTTTGTTTCCAATCAAATTTTAAAAAATGTGGTTTAAAAAAGAATTCAAAATTATATAATATATTTAGTTTATTTTGATATGTTTTATAATTAATTTAGTAAGAAAAGTCATTTTTCTTTAAATCCTACTGATAAAATTCGAAAGAAATAAAAATTTATTAGATTATTTTTACTTAACCAAATATATTTTTTGGATGGCTGTGCGGAGCAGTTCAAAAACAAGTATACTATTTCGAACTTAAGCTTCTTTGAGGAGTATTTTCAACTAAAATGTGAATGGAGCTTTTTTGCCACTTCCCACGGAAAGGGTGCAGTAGATGATATTGGGGGCTTATAAAGTCAAAAGTTTGGTACTTAGTAAAATTGAGACAGTAGTGATAAACTCTGCTCTAGATTTCTTTAACTGCGCTGTGAACATAAGTGCAATTAAATCATTATACGTGACATCGAAGCAAATATTGCAGTCCAAGTCAATGTTATCTGCAAGATGGGACAATTCCCTTTCCATAGAAGGAATTAAGTCCTTTCATCACTTTCAAGTGAGTGACTCTACAAATCTTTTAATTGGAAGGACTGCAAAGTCTACTTTGAAAAAAGTAACCGTCACTGCTACTCAGATAGTATATTCTTCTCCCACTCAGATTGTGCAAACACCCGATGTTGTTGTATGAGTCTATGTTCTAGTGTCACTTACCACTGAAGGCAGTAGCAAAAAGCACTGCAAAAGTAGATTTAATTATGCTATTGTTTTAGACATAAACTCAAAAAAAGAAGTTAGTCTGAAATATATGCAGGCCAGTGGACCCCACTGGATTTGGCCAGAAAAAGAAGATATTTCTACTGAAAAAAGTCTGTAATAAATAAAAAAAGTTGCTCCACCGACCCTTGTTACAGATAGAGGCCATTATAAGTTTTAAATCAACTGTATGTACTTATAAATTTTGTTTCCAATAAAATATAAATATATATTAACTAATGTCAAGTTTACAATCTGTACTGATAATTGTTTTCTTTAAAAAATTCCTTCTTTAAATTGTAAATTTGCACAATGTCACACCCGTCGTAGCAGAAAAAAATTCCTGCATGTTAAAAATATTAAAAATTAATCATAAAAACCATGTATTAAGTTCCATCTGAATGTCTTTTAATAGAAAAAAATTGCTATAATGATTAAACATTTCAATATTCACAGGAATTTCTAAAAATATGGAAGCAAGTGAAAACTCATGTCCTGAAAGAGTCACACCCGTCACAAGATTTTAAAATTTTTTAAAGAAAAATTGAAAAATCTTACAGTTTTATTTCAACTCAATTATTCAAGCAAATGCATAGATAAACATAATTAAAAAATATTTTTGGTATTTGTTAACTATTTTATTGCCTGAAATATAGATGTAACCTCTAAAAATCGTGTCTGAATGTCACACCCATCACAATGGAATGGCCCAAAATCAAGGATGAGTAGAAGGTTTGTGATGAGATAGATCTTCTCTAGTATGGCCCAGACACTCCAAAATGTGGTCTGGGCAGGCCTGTCTGACGTGGCACTTAGTGCAGATGGAAAAGACCTTTCTTCCTCCATGAAAAGAATGGCTCCAGAGGTATCCACTAGCAAGCATAGAGGAGAGTGCACTTTGGGAGCTTCTATCACAATTTAGGAAAAAGGAAGTGCCAGGATGACTCCTTTTGTACCAGTGATGGGTGGGGGAGTCAGCCAAGAGATATTATCTTGGCTTTTATGACAGAATATAGTTCAAGGTATGTAAGTGAAATGCTAAAGACCTCCTTAGCCAGTGTCAGAAAACTCATTGCCATGAATATCACATAGGAAGGAATCCACAGGAGGTGAACAGCATAAGACTGAGAAATCATCTTCAGCCTGCTTATGAGAGAAATGCTGGTACTATCATCCACAGAGGTCAAATTGCTAAGATGTTGTAGTGAGCTACGGCTGTTAAAATGTATGTACTTTATACTGATTGAGAGATGGTGGCAATGGAACATAATCAGATGATGAACCACATTATTCAAATGAAAATAACAAATAAACATCATTGAACTAAGTTAACAAATCTTTGATTTTGGTATATGAAGTACATTATTTCATAATAATTTAAAAATTTCCAATTTTAATATAACAGCAAACGTTTTCTCAGCTCAAAATTTAAGCAAAAGAATACACGATGAAGTATTATTGTTTTTGACATAATGAAACTCTCATGTTTCTGCGAAGCTTTTCTTTCACAAAAACAGAACATAATATTTACAATTATTTAAAAAATACTACCTTAGTCTTTCATGTTTTCAGAAATTAAAAATCAAAACTTTTTAAAAGAAAATTTTTTGTCAAACAGGATATTCACAATGTCAAGCTTAAATATTAGGCAGTCAGTATGTATAACAAAGCCACTCTATAAGAATAGCCATAGTTGGTTACATATACAGAGTGACCCAAAAGTCACTACACCCATGAAATGCTTAAGAACTCGACAACTAACGATACTATTACCATGTAATTTACGGTGCAAGGAGTTCACTTAATTCCCTATACATCCAGTTTACAATAAATGCTCAAGGTGGCTCCCATGCTCCTGTTTAGATAAACATAAGCGAAGACACATATTCGAGGAAACACTATGCAGTATGTCATCTGGAATAACGTTTATTTCAATGCAAATTTTGTTCTGTACAGAAACTGTCAATGCAGAAAGTTATGGCAACATGTTTGAGGATTTTTTCCTGCAGTTGAATGACACTGAATGCCAAGAAGGTTATTTCCAACAAGACAGTGCAACTGCTCACACAGTCAGGGTCTCAATGGCATGCGTAAAATCAGTTTTTGAAGATAGGGTGATTTCAAACGGACTTTGGCCTCCACGATCCCCAGGCTTGACATTGCCAGACTTCTTTCTGTGGGGTTATTTAAAACATCAGGTACATATCAACAACCCTCACACCATTGAGGAGCTACAGAATAACATTCACATTGAAATAAATCCTATTCCAGATGACATGCTACAACATGGTGCTTTTTCGGATATTGTCTTTGCATACATTTCTGCAAACAGGGGCACGGGGGCCACCTTGAGCATTTATTGTAAACTGAATGTACAGTGAATTAAATGAATTCCTTGCACCTTTAATTACATGATTGTAGTGTCGTTAGTTGTTGAGTTCTTAAGAATTCCGTAGATATAGCAACTTTTGGAAAACTGTATTATGAGATATATGTAATACAAATAATAGGTTATATTTATAAGAGCTATATAATTTATATTTTAATATATAATAATATATCACTAAATATTATAAATATTATTCCTTCAACTCTCTATTAAAATGTTTATATTTATTTTCAAAAATGAAAAAAAAGATCCTCAAAAAGCAATTGAGGTAATAAAAGTTACACTTTAATGGATGCAAAAACTTCAAAAAATTAGTATAGCACACTTAAGACCAGTTATTAAGTCTCTAGCTCATGACTAGAAGAAACAGCATTTGATCCAAAACTAACAAACGATTTCTTATGAATGCAATATATATCATAGCATGCATATGGCTAATGTAAAAGTCTAATTTAGTATTTTTCAGCGCATTCTAAATCACTGAGAAGGAAAAATACTTTCTGGGAAATACTATCTTTGAAGTGTTAATTCAGTTCAGTCATGCTCTTAAGTAGGAAAGGAATTTGGAAAAACACTAGGAAAAATGTAAACTAAAGGAATCTTTTAACATAACTGTTAAAATATTTACAGAGAAGAAAGCTTGCAAGGTATTAACATCTGAAGCATATAATAATCAATATCTTTGAAAAAAAAAAGTGATGAAAAGTAATAATAAATAATAGATAATTAAGAAAGAAAAGAGTAAAACTGAATGATGATGAAAATAAGATGTTTTCATGTCAATATAAAAAAAAAAAAAAAACAGAGTAAAAATATAAAAATTTTTAGGGTTACACAGTGAATTAATGTAGAAGTCCAAATAAAATCAAAATTAACTTCCTGCAAATTATAATTTCTTAATTTTTCTAGAAGAAATGTTACTACAGAACAGTTCATGAAAAATTCTCTATAAGTTACTATTATACTTTTGTCATCAAAAAAGATTAGATTTCTAAGGCAAGCTTATTTCAGATTTTCAGAATATAATTCTAATTAAAGTTAAATCAATAATGACAATATTATTTCCTTCAACATTAAAAATCTGCTTCTCTTACAATTTACAGAATATTCATTTTATATTGGGAAGATAATACATTACAATTTTTTTCTGCATGAGAACATATAGCCTGATTTAATAACTGAAATACACATGACAAATCATGCATAATGAATAAAAAAATATTTCAAAAACCCTAAAATTTTTATTCAATTAAACAAAAAAAAATTTCTCTTAAATATACACATTTCAATACAAAATAGAGAAAATAGTCAATTTAAAGAGCATAATACTTATGGCCCAAATCATGAATTAATTCCTGATTTTACTTAAGATTTCAATCAAAATATTTTATTACACTACATGAGTAGAAAAACATATTTCACTGAACACATATCTAAATAACAAGTGTTAAATGTAAAACAAGACACATACTGATGACCTAGGTAGTAAAATTCTCTGGGAATCTTTAAATAAAATGGTGTTTTCCCATTTTCAAATCCTACTCTTGAATAAGAAGCTCTCTGTTTCGCACCTTTATTGCCATGACCATGTGTACCACCACCATGCTGTCCTCTTCGTCGAGTCTTTAAAAAAATAAATAATAATTATAGGCAGATACATCACAGCTTATTCAAAGACTTTTTTTTCTAACTGTATTCCAGCATTAATGAGAATTACATCCAAGAATTACAAATTGCAACTCTCTGTGAGTTTCACACATTCTATATTAGGGGGAATAAAAAACCTTTATTCAGTATAATTAACAGTAAAATTATTAATTCATTTTTGATCAAGTAGGCCCCAGTGATTTGTTCTCTATGCAAAAAAAAAAAATATTATTAAAAAAAAACATTATGTTAAATAAAAGAGAATCTGCTCAGTTTTAGAGAGAAAATTCTTAAAATTCAGCTATGACTGACAAAAGAGAGATAACAGTCATTAGTCTTTAAACAGTCATTCGTATAGAGCTGTAGGAGTCACTGTGAGTTTGGGGTTTTACGTACTTTCATGACCTATTATGTTGAGCCTTTCCAACAATATTCCAACCATGTCATTTGAATATTCTTACAACAGTTTTTTGTAACTGTTTAAATGTAAAAAATATTGACATAAAATTCTTTTGCTTCATGACCTCGGTAGTTTGAACACAACTTTTAGTGTTTTTTGCTTAGTTATCATTCTTAACATCATGAAACTTTTACACAGACTCTCTGTCACTGTAATTCAAATATTACTAGGGTATATTACCTGAAACTTTTAATCTATATGCATAAAATAAATGCTACAAAAAGGATTTCTACTCATATCATTTCCACATGAAGAGTGAAAACATATATTTTTTTTTTTTTTTTTCCAATGCAGCAGGCCATACAGGAGACATACATCTTTGTTGCCGTACAGAGTTTCAACGTAGATACACAAAGTACAAACACAGGAAATAAAAGTAAGAATGAGATTAAAAACAGCAGGTAGAATTAAAATCACAAGACAGAAAAACACCAAGAACTAGGTAAAACAAAAATTAGTTAGTTATTCGGTACAAAAGGTCTCTCGCCTCCCAATAACGGGAAACCAGATTTGTAGATAGAAGGGCAGAACAGGTGGGAAGATGGTCGGTATTCATTGCCGCGCCAACACTGCAGAGGGGGCAGGCAGGGTCATTCACAATATTGATTTTGTGGAGATGTTCATAGAGGCAGTCATGCCCAGTCGCCAGACGAAAGGCAGAAGTAAAAACATATATATATATATATATATACTTTTAAGTGAAAGGCAAATGAATGTTTCGTGATGCTATATCAGATCTACAATTTGAAAAAAATAATATAGGAAGATATTTTTGCTATACAGAATCAAAAATACAAACAGAATTTCCCGTGATTTGTAACATATATAAGGAAGAGTAAAGCTCGTTTAAAATTAATCAATTAGCCAATAATCTGTCTGTACAAAGAGGAGTAACTAAAGTAAAGTTATAATGTATCCTAATTACAAACTACTGAAGGTTATCAGGGAACAAAAATTTATTTTGAAGATGAGGAGGATATAAAGGGAAGTTTTCACAATGCAGTGGCTCACCAAGGGGTGGGCCAAGGGGCCCTGCCCCTGCTTTAAAATTTAGTATCATTTCACTGCATCTTTCATCAACAAGAACTTTATAAAAAGTTTTGGAATACCAAAACGTTATAAAATATTCAGTAAAATTATCATAAAAATAGCCCTCTGATAAGAGTGCGATATGGCAGTCGTCACCATATAGGTATGAAATAACGCACAAATTGTCGAGCCCGAAACAGTTGACACGATAAAAATAACAGATGTACAATTTGATAGGTAATAAAAAATGTTTTTCTGTCCTACATATGAATAAGAAAAACGCCAGGAAAACAAATTTGAAAGATGTGACTTTTTCGTAACGAAACAACACATATATTAATATTATTATTAAACTAATCATTTACCTAAGAAAACCAGAAATTGTATGATCATCTGTATATACACATTTTGAAAAAATTTCAATCTGTTCTAATTTTGTAAATACAACAAATATTATATATATATATATATATATATATATATATATATATATATATATATATATATATATATGTGTGTGTGTGTGTGTGTGTGTGTGCTAGCTAGCTATCTAATGGTCAAAACATAAATACCCTTTTCGAAGCAAATCCTGGAATCTCGTTGACGTTATAATTCGACACTCTAGGAAGATATCGGAGTAATTCTAATGCTTTTTCGATACCTTTCTTTGAGGACATGATACTCCTTTACTCTTAGTATTTAGTTTAAATTAATATGCTTGACATAACATGCTCCGTGACTCGTAAACTCGAAGGTGAAAGTAAATAAATGACGAGCGTCTGTTTGGAGTAACGGTTCATTGAAATGCGCATGCTCAGAGACTTTTTTTTTCTCCCCCCCTGAGCCTGTGGCAACGGACTTGGCTTTGCGTTTGTTTACAAACAAACACTGCGACGCCGAAAGCTGGTTGGCAATACATCCGTTGGCGCCGCTCTATGATCACGCTTACCACAAATTCGATATAAAGTTATCAAATTATGCGAATACTTTAGACAGATCTTGCAAACAAACTTACGTTGATAAATTAATCTTTAAAGAAGAAGATAGAGGTTTCTTTTGCCTTCTAGATCTTTTATCATTAAAAAAATGAAGACTGGAAGGATGACATTTTCCTATATCCAGTTGTAAAGAAATCCGGCATCGAACGATTTTTGTACTTTGCACCAGTAAAAAAATGTTAGAACCCTTTGTTTTTTGTAAGTTTGATTTGTATAATTTTATATGGCCTTTCCTAAATATTTAAAACTGTCGATAACTATGCAGATATTACTTCGCACGTGTTGAATTATGTGCAAATTGTACCGTGGTATCTATTTTATTCTTATTACGTATTTATGACTATTCCATTTAACTGAAAAATTAGTTTTTAATCTGGAAAATTAATTTAATTAGTTAAATTCTTAACTTGATACACTCTTTTTTTAAACTGTTATATCATGTTATCCTTGTTTCTGGAATAAAGGGTAAAGGAATAAAATGCATCACATTAAACAGTAAATAGGGCACTGTCTCGCAGCATGTCACATCTCAACTCTTGCAGATTTTACTTCTTGTTTGGCAAGGAGTAGCAAAACATTGCATAATTTAGCATGGCGTTCAATGAGCATTCTTACAGCTTGTTGAATAAAATGCTCTCAGATTACGCAAAGTCTTTAGATACGGTATCTAAACAAAGGTATATCACTAAATTAAACATTCAGGTACAGCCCGGAAAGGTTTATTCAGCATATGACCCATATTTATTGACAGAGGAAGACTGGAGTTACGATACAAGACGCTGGCCTGAAGTAACGTATCCTGATATCTATACATATATCTCAACATAATAATAATCATTCTCAACGAAAGAATGATTATATTCTCTTAAACCTTGCGAAATATTGAAAAAAAAGGTGTTAAAATACCTGTTACATAAACTAATATGAGGAATTTTATAAATAAACTTAAATTATTTAACTCAAAGTGAAGGTATCGTCCAAAAACACATAGGAACGGCTTCTGTTTTCTGCCACCCGATAATCACGTGATTAAAAACTGACGTAGCCAGTGACGTTGCGACGTTTCGCCTTATTAACAATAAAAAAACTGCTGCGAATAACACCATTTCAGTTGATGTTTTACAGCGATGTAACTGTTTTACTGACATTACAGATTGCATTAATATTGCACTAATGCTTGCCTGAACATTATAGCTTGCATTAATGATGAAAATATTTAGTTCAAAATACTTTGACAGTTTAAGTTATTTCAAGTTATAGGTATTTATATTAATTATTCTGAATGTTTTGATAAATAAATGCTCTTTTTTAAAAAAAGGAAAGTACAAAAGATTTGTGAAAATCTCAATATTAATATTTCTATGGTTTATCGGAAATCTCTCTATTCTAAAAAAAAAGTATCTCCCTCTGCCGCTGTCAAAAGCTTGTCATGCTATCTCCTCCGAAACCGCTGGGGGTATGGGGTCGAGAGCGATACCAATGGATGCAGAAAATTAGGGGGACCAAAGTAAGACATGTCTCATCTTCGTCGGACTTTAAGTTGTTTTTTTTATTTTATGATTTGTGGGAAAATATTGACTTTTTCATCTTCAGATTACGATAACTCGCCAAAAAATGAGCGCAGAATTTTTATCTTTTTACAATCTAAGACTACAGACATTTCTCTTTCAAACTAGACCTCATTTGTTTAAAAATATTTTAAAACAGACTAATATTTTCATCAAAAAATGAAACACAGTTTTTCAAGAAATATCGTCCCCTATGTGGATGTAATATCGATGCTCCTCGAGTTTTTATCTTACAAAGAAAATATTTACATCATCTAGAAGCTGAAAGCTTTCTTATTCATATAATCCTCATTTCAAGTCTGTATCTTAAATTTTCGATTTTTGATTCAATTTTAAAGCTGATAATTCAACAGTGATGAAACGCCCTTTGCATTAAGGGGGACAACAGTAAATGTATGAAAGCTGTTACATTGCCTTATAATCACCCCTATGTATCTCACTATTAGCTATAACAGAGGAGCGAGCGTAGCGAGTCTAGGGGCGAAGCCCCTAGTTTATAAAAAACAGCGAGAGATTATTTGAAAAAAATAAATTTTTATATGTTAAAAGAGGTTTTATATATTTGTTGTCTATGCATGCTATCATCAGGTGCCATAGGTATATATTCCTCTTCATTAATTAAAAGAGCTTGAACTTTATAAAGTTTTTCTCATGTACCTAAATTAGATTTGTATATTCTCTAAGTTTTTGTAAATGTAATTTAAATATATTTTGTTGTAAAAATATTTTAATTTTAAAAAATGAAAATGTTGCTATAAAAGCAATATTTAAGTGCTGAGGTATCTCATTTTGCACAGAATGCTGTCTATCTAAAATACATAATCTTGGCAAAATGTGCCAGTCTGAAGTATATATTTTTATTAATTAGGTTTTATTCACATATGTATTGTTTTTTATGCTTTGGAAAACGATACATACCAACATCAGATCGTTTTGAAAACCTGAATGTGCACCTATAAGCTACACAACTCATTACCATAATGTTAAATTTAAATAAGCGGTTTTACAGGGATATGTAAATGTTTAACTAGAGGTTTGTTAACATGTACATGACGCAAAATTCCGAATGTTTTGCCTACCAGGGGGCGGTGTTTAAGCGTGACGTCACTTCATGACGTTTTCAGCTGAAAGACTAACATGGTTGTTGGCGAACATGGTTGTTGTGGCAACCGTGGTGGCCTGGCTATTTTTTTTACCATTGTATATGATGTGTGCATTCGTATCGAGTCGTTGACGTCACTGTGGGTTTAGGATTTTACGTACTTTCATGATCTAGTATGTTGAGCAATTATTAAAATCGAATAATTTAAATTCGTAAACTCAGGATTAGTAGCGAGAGTAGAATTGCATTTCGTAAAGTTTTATTGACAATATAATAGAAACAGACGGCTGTGAAAAGTAAGAAAGTCTTTACTATTTATTGTCAAAGTCATGTTGTTGACGAGTGCCTAGCCCCTCCCGCTTTACCTACGACCGTAAGATGTTATGATCGAGGTATGGTATATTTCTTCCACTGGACACTTTGCTTTCCATGTTGCACAGCAGGCAGGCCAACTTAACTCCTCCGCAAAACAGCGACGAGATGAAGATGGCTGTGGCAGACTTCCATCGGAGAGGAAGGATCGATGCTCGCACAGGGCGAGGGGCTTTGACAATGATAGCTCCATCAGCCAGGCGCGCAGGACAGCGTTCGAGCGAGCCAAAAAACAAGGGGTAATTTGTGGGGGAAAGATGAAGTGACCCCGCAACGGGGAGAGAGAGACGACTCAGTAAAAGCAGGAAACTAAAAACTCGTTTCCAACCATCGGCTGCAAACAAAACTGACAAATTCTCAACATTAATCATTGTCTGTACTGTGAATGTTGAGAAACTGCGTTACTGTTCTGCATATTCCATAAGTACGTAATAAAATTATACATTTTAATGTTATCTATGGTTGGAAAATAGTGCCAAAATTGAGTTTGCAAAGATCGATCAAAGTTAAGTGTTTTTCTGCCTCTTAAGGTGTGTATTAGGTGTTTAAGGATTCCGTTTTTGAAGGGACATCTAACACCTTCTTTCAAATGGAAATTTTTTTCTCTTGAATTGCTATACGGCTGGTAATGCATGAAAATTAAATTTTTCTTCTGAGTTTGATACATTTTAATGGCTGTAGCAAAAGTCATCCTGTACATTGATGAACATTCAGACAAAATCATTTGAGGAAAAATTCAGGGCATAAATTATTTATCTATGTTTATGACAAATTTCCTCTATCAATTTTTCCTAAGGAAATCTTTCAATAGCATTTTTTATTAATATTAGATAGTTTAGTTACAGATTTTGTGCATATTAACTATTACAGAAAAAGTACTTAGGTTCTCGTAACCAGTTCTTCGAAAGGTGTTAGAACCAAATAGTAGCGAGAACAACGAATAAATTAATGTATAAATCTAATGGATGTATTGAATCCAATGAATGAACATGTGACGCTGCAGCGCATGTTAACTGCGCAACTGGCAGGATATTAAAGAGGAGAAATTTCGATTCCAGGTCATAAATTCTTTGCGAATTTCATTCCGTGAACTTGGGTAGACAGTAACAATGCCTCGCATACAGGTGCGTGAACAATATGCGCAGATGTCAGCATTTGAGAGAGGACGTGTAGTTGGGCTCAAAGAAGCCGGTTGGTCTAATCGACGAATCGCTCGATATTTGGATAGGAGCGATGCCACTATTAGACGATGTTGGTAGGAATGGGTGAACCATGGCCGAACACAGCGTCAAGAAGTAAGCGGTCGGCCTAGAGAAACGACAGAACGTGAAGACCAAGCAATTGTCAGAGCGGCACTCACAGCCCCAGATTCATCATTATCAGCGATCGTACATGCAACTGGTGCTTCAGTGACCGCAAGGACCATTCATAGGCGGCTCAGAGAAAGGGGGCTGAGCTCACGGCACCCCTTGCGTCGACTACCATTGACCTCTGTACACCGACAAGCCCGTTTACAGTGGTGTCGGGCACATTTGACCTGGAATGTCACTGACTGGAGTAGAATTGTCTTCAGTGATGAGTGCCGCCTCGAATTGAGCCTTGATGACCAGCGAATACGTGTCCAGAGACGCCCCGGACAGCGGTAGGATACCAACCTGACTGTCTTCCGTCATACGGACCGACAACCAGGAGTGATGGTCTAGGGTGCCATTTCATTTCATAGCAAGATCCCTTTGGTTGTCATCCGCGGCACCCTTACAGCACAGTGGTACGTCTACGATATTCTACACCCCGTTGTGTTTCCCTTCATATCACGCCATCCTGGGCTTGCATATCAGCCAAGATAATGCCCGCCCGCACACAGCGAGAGTTTCTACTTCTTGTCTTCGTGCTTGCCCAACACTAACTTGGCCAGCACGGTCGCCTGATCTCTTCCCCATTGAGCACGTTTGGAGCATTATGGGCAGGGCCTTCTAACCAGCTCGCGATTTTGGCAATCTAACGCGCCAATTGGACAGAATTTGACCTGATATCCCGCAGTAGGACATCTGCCACCTCAATCAATCAATGCCAAGCCAAATAATTGCTTGCATAAGGGCCAGAGGTGGACCAACGCGTTAGTGACTTTTTCACTTTGGGAAGCCCTTTCTCTTGAATAAATCATCCAATTTTTCTCAAATTGCAATCATTTGTTTTTCTGTACATGTACATCACATCTACCGATTTTCGTCCCATTTGGATAACTCCTTCTTGGTGCGTCTTTCTTTTTTTTGTCTAAGAGTATAAAAGGAGTTACAATGTATCACAATAGAACCTTAAAATCGTTTGTCAGGAACAAACTTCATTTCTCGTTTAAATTAGTTTATCGGTTGAATAACACAGAGGTATGCCTAAATTTTAGTGCATTTCCTGTATTTCCTCCTCTGAAGACAAACTCTCTATTTTCGGTCCCTTTTTTTCTTTTACTCAGAATCTTTCAGTCACCACTTCTTAACATTAACCCTTTGAGAGGCGCCGTTTGAACAGTGAAAACGCCTAAACTTAGTCGTTTTTTCACTCGCATTCAATGTATTCCAGTTAAATGAGCAGAAAAATAGTCAGTACTGCTATCTGTTATCAGTTTAAAGAAGTAAAAATATTTTGCAACCTTTAATTTGAAAATTTTTCAAGATTCTTTAAGTTAAAAAAATCTGCACCGTGCATACGGTGGAGGTTGTTGGCCCTGAAAGAGTTAAGTACTTGCATGTATTCATTCCTCACTGTAGATTTTAGCACATGTAAGTCTTGTCCACTTTAAAAGTGTTGAAATGCTGCACTTGAGCTTACAAACACTTTATATTGTATTTATGTAAATATAACACCTTGTGTCTGTCCACTTCCAGCACAAAAATTGTCTATTTCTATTGAAAAGTTGTCTGTTAGTGTATTTAAAGTAATCAGTTCTAGTTCCAATCATGAATTAGTAGTTGGCCCTAAAGATGCCAAATGTAAGCAACATTTATGTTACGGAGGGAAAGCAGAGGACTGTATATAAATAACAATTTTATTGAAAGCGGTGCCGCAACATGGGCTTGAAAAATGGCCGCTGAAGGCGACGCGACTTACTCACTTAGAACAAGTTTCACACTGGCGCGTTTTTTCATACAACCAGAAGGTGGCGCTACAATCGCCGGAAATTGCCGTTATCAGTACGGAACATTCCGCCGGCCTTGAAATAACATTTCAATACACAAAAATATTAAAATAAACACATTATAACTATACTAATATAAGATACAACAATACAATAACAAAGAAAAGTAAACATAAGAAGGTTCAATTTTGCATTGGCAAAATACATATCTTTGATATAGGTCTTTTTAGTACAGCAGTGGGAGTTTGTATTATCACTACTCGAACCTTACCGTCTTTGCCTTTAATGGTTTCTTTAATTCTACCTATGGACCATTTGAGGGGGGAATATTGTCCTCCTTGATTAAAATTAAATCACCCACCTCTACATTATCTTTTTCAAATTTCCATTTCGATCTTTGTTGTAAGTTAGTTAAGTAATCATTCTTCCACCTCTTCCAAATGCCTTGCACTAATTTGGTTGTTAGTTGCCATCTAGATAGTCTATTGTCATTTATAGCCACAAGCTCGGGTTCGGGGATAGAATTTAGTGGGCGTCCTATTAAAAAGTGTCCCGGTGTTAAAGCTTGAAAGTCATTAGGGTCTGGTGACAATGGGCAAATAGGTCTCGAATTTAAAATAGCCTCTATTTGTGTGATGACCGTTAAAAATTCTTCATAGGTTAAATTAGTATTACCAACTGCTCGCTTTAAGTAATATTTGAATGATTTTACCCCTGCTTCCCATAACCCTCCAAAGTTTGGGGATCTAGGGGGGATAAACTTCCAAGTTACCTGCTCTGAGGACAAATAGTTTCCAAGCTGTTCATTAGGCTCTTGAATTAATTTGTACAGTTTCTTTAATTCAGCACATGCCCCAATGAAATTTGTGGCGTTATCTGTGTAAATTATCGCGCTTTTTCCTCGTCTTGCAAAAAATCTTTTAAGACATGCGATAAAGGACTCTGATGTCAAATCCGAAACTATTTCCATGTGAGACAGCAAGTAGTGAGACAGCAGTTCTTTAGTCGCAAGACAAATAAAAATTGAAACATAAATTTTTTTCAATATACATTTCCGTTGATAAGGAATTTTTATAGAAAAGGGTCCACAGAGATCCACGCCGGTAACGTTAAACGGTGCGTTAGGAGTTACTCTATCAGAGGGTAAATTACCCATAATCTGTACAGCAGGTTTAGGGTTTTGCTTAAAGCAAATTATGCAATCGTTAACTACCTTCCTTGCAGTCAATCTGCCATTAATGGGCCAAAATTCTTGACGTACGGTATATAGGAGAGTTTGTGGGCCTGCATGATGGTTTTTCCTGTGAAAATGCTCAAAAATCATTCGAGTCAATTTATTACTCTTGGGAATAATAATGGGGTGTTTCTGATCAAACTTTAAGTCAGAATTGCCTAAGCGACCTCCAACTCTTAAAATGTTGTTTTCGTCTAAAAATGGATTTAAGTTTTGCAATCCACTACCTTTGGGCACAGGTTCTCCCTTTAGAAGATTGATAATCTCCTTTTCAAAATATCTTACCTGGACGGCTTTAATTATAGATATCTCCGACCACCTCAATTCCTTGGTGGTGAGCGGTCCTTTTAATTTGTGGCCTGTCTTACAATTACTAAAAAATCTAAAAATATATGACAAAATGCGAATTAACTTCAAATAATTATTAGTTAAACTTAAAAATGTATCAAAAAAATTGTCCCTTGTAAGAATTAGAGTTTTATCGGAGTGCCCTTTGAATTCATTTAAATATTGTTCATTTTCAGTAGAATGATATTCAGGAATATCCCTTGGAACAATAATATCCGCTTGTAGGAATGTAGGCCCTTTCCACCACAAAACACTTGATGAAAGGTCTTTAGCATCTAGTCCTCGTGAAATAATGTCTGCCGGATTCTGCTTGGAGGAGACGTGACCCCAGTGGAAATTTTCAGTCAGTTGTTGAATGTTACTAACTCTATTCCCAACGAAAGTTTTTAGTTGATGAGGCGATGTTTTTATCCAAGAAAGAGCGATAGTTGAGTCTGACCATAAGAACACTGATTCAACATGTAGATGTAATGATGTTAAACATTTTCTCATAAGTTGAGATACAAGTAGACAAGCATTTAATTCTAACCTCGGGATTGTTACCTTTCGAATTGGTGCTACTCTTGATTTACTGCAGAGTAATTGACTTTTTACAGTGTTGTCATACGCTATAGACTGTATGAAGATAACTGCACCATACGCATTTTCTGAGGCGTCTGCGAATCCATGTAGAAATATTCGTACAGGTGTCTTGGATAGGCAATATCTAGGTATCTTTAATTTATTCAGATTCAAAAGTGATAAGGAAAAATCATGCCACTCCTTAGCTAAAGATTCTGGAAGTTGTTCATGCCATGCAATTTTCAGTAACCACAGTTGCTGCAAGAAGATTTTAGCCTTTGCAATGACCGGACCAATTAAACCAAGAGGATCAAATATTTTGGCTATTTGTGAAAGCACTTCTGATTTAGTGTAATTCAATTTAGGATTTACCTTGGTCGTGTAAGTAAACATATCAGTTTTAGGTTTCCACAACATACCCAATGTTTTTACCACATCTAATTCAGAGTCTGATTTAATAGCATATTCTTGATTAATTTGAGATGGATCTGTTAATAAACTAGGGTGGTTTGTGCACCATTTGTGTAAATCCATACCTCCAGACTTCAACAACTTTATTAACTGAGACTGAAGCTCCTTAAGCTTGGAGAATTCAGATTCTCCGCTTAAGATATCATCCATATATGTATCTGATTGAAGAACTGAAGATGCTAGTGGATATTGATCTCCATCATCAATTGCGAGTTGTTTAAGTGATCGCGTTGCTAAAAATGGAGCACTTGTCGTGCCATATGTAACAGTGCACAGTCTGTAAGTCCTTGCAGGTTCGTTCATACCTTCCTTCCAAAATATGCGCAATAGATCGCGTTGAGAATCGTCTATCAAAATTTGCCGGAACATTTTTCTTATATCGGCAGTAAGTGCATATTCGTGCCTTCGAAATCTAAGTAGAACAGCGAAAAGATCATCCTGTATTATACCTCCCGTCAACTGTAATGAATTTAGTGATTCTCCTGAAGACGTAACAGACGAAGCATTAAATACTACTCTTAAAGGCGTTGTCTCCTTATCAGGTCTGTAGACACCGTGGTGAGGGAGATAATATACAATTTCTGGTTCTTAATTTTCTAAAACTTCCTCCATATGGCCTAAGGTTAAATATTCGCGAATAAATTCTTTATACATCTTTAAGAATTTGGGATTTTGATTTAATCTTTTCCATAAACAATCAAGTTTTCGTAAGGCATTTTGTTTGGAATCACCTAAACAATCAGGATTCTTCGAAAACGGCATTTGAACAATGTATCGGCCTGAATTGTCCCTTCTGTGGGTATTCAAAAAATGTTGTTCACATAGTTTATCATCAGCACTTTTAATCATTTCAACGTTATTTTCCGGTATCAGTTCTGCTTCGAAAAAATTCTTAAGTGATTTATCTAAATTAGTTTCATTAAGTAAACAACAGTAACGAGAATTATTATATTTTTCGTGTTGTAAAGATCCGATTACTATATAACCAAACTTAGTGTTCTGTAACATTAATTTTCCATCTTCCGTATAAATTCTTTCACTTTTCAAAATATCAAAAAAAAGTTGATTTCCGATCAAGAAATCGATCTGGCTGGGTAGATAAAACCCTTTATCTGCAAGTTCCACATAATTAGGAAATTTAACACTTGATATATCTAGTTTTGCTACTGGGAAAATTTCAGTTATTCTTGGAACCAATATGCAATCTATATTTGCCGAAAATGTCTCTCCCTTGTTAGAAATATTAGCATTTACTTTAGCCTTAACTGAATGAATTGAGTTGTTTATTCCTGAAATTGAAGTTTTAATATTCTCTTTTCTTAAACCTAAATTTTCTGCACAACGCTTAGTAATGAGATTTATTTCGCTTCCATTGTCCAGCAAGCCTTTAAATTTGCACCTTTGACCGTATTTATTTTTAACATAAATAACCACAGTATTTAATAAAACACTTTCATTCTGTGGAAGTGCAGCATTTGCTTTTTCATTTTTTGAAAGCTTGGAACTAAGCAAAACACAAGCGCCAAGCTGTGTCGCGCCATTCTGTCTATCTGACTCATCACTTTTAATGTTCTGAGGCAATGTGTTTTGATTTCCATGTGTTTCTTTCATTTCATCGAATAAGTGCAATAATGTATGGTGTTTCTTTTTACAAATACTACAAACGTATTTCGATTTGCATTGAGATACAGTATGGAAATTTAAACAGTTATAGCATAACTTTTGATTTTTAACGAATTCATATCTGCTTGAGATCTTCATATTTTGAAATTGTGAGCATTTATGTAAAGGGTGTGGGTTTTTACATAAAACACAAAGCTTTAAATGCTCCTTGGAATTAATCATGAAAGTTTTGGAACGATTTGAGATATTTGAAACGTTTTTAGGGCTGGACTTAACCGAAAAGTTTCTGTTTAAGCCTTCTAACATCAAACTTCGCGTTTCTAAGAAATTTAAAAATTCGTCTAATGAAGGAACTTCCTTAGAATTCAGAGATAACTCGTATTGTTTTCTAGTTTCTCTGTCCAATTTACTCGTAATAACATTTATCAACATAATATCTGAAAGATTGTTTCTTTTATATTCTAAAACGTTCAAGGCTCGTAAGTTTCGATTTATACAATCTACCAAATTGCGTAATTCTTTTGGCGACTCATGCGTGATTTTCTCGAAATTCATTAGAGCTTGGATATGTGCTTCGATTAACATTCTGGAGTTCTGATAGCGTTCATTTAATGCATTAAACAGAGACTTATAAGTGTCATCTAGAGTTTCTAATTGTTTTGCTTCACCCTTTAGTGCTGCGCGTAAATAATATAGTTTTTGCGTTTCTGATAAGGCAACATTTTTATCAATTAAATTAGAAAATTGGAGTTTAAACTGACTCCATTCCTCGTATTTTCCTGAAAACTGTGGAAGCGGGATTTCTGGAAGCTTAACATTTGGCGATGAAGTTGGCAGATCAGCATTATTTATTTTATTATGATCATTTTCAAGTTTATTACTTGCATACAGTTTACTATTGAGGCAATTTAGGCTTACCTCTAATTCTTCCAGTCTGGAATCTAAATCTTGAAGTTCTTCTTCGATTTCTGTTAAATCCGTATCCTCAGGTAAATCGTAATATTCACTGCGTAATTTTTCGGTTTTATCTTGAAGCCTTTTAACGTTCGTCAGTTTCAATTGGAGCTCAATGCTCGCTTTATCACTGCCTTTAAAGTTTTGCACGAAATTTTCGATCTGCGTTACTTTTCCTTTTAAACTTGATTTTTGTCTTTTTAAAGCGGTAAATTTCTCCATAGTTACGCGAAAGTTCCACCTCCGGGTCGCTAGGACCAAAATGTTACGGAGGGAAAGCAGAGGACTGTATATAAATAACAATTTTATTGAAAGCGGTGCCGCAACATGGGCTTGAAAAATGGCCGCTGAAGGCGACGCGACTTACTCACTTAGAACAAGTTTCACTCTGGCGCGTTTTTTCATACAACCAGAAGGTGGCGCTACAATCGCCGGAAATTGCCGTTATCAGTACGGAACAATTTACACTGAATTACCAAACAGCCAAATATGATTACTAAAAGTAAGCAGTGTAATCAAACAGTATAATGCTAATCAACCTCATTATTGAAATGGGCCAAAGAATTCTGACCTTTCCAAGGCAGGATTTTTCTGAGTGAACAATCAGTGCACAGGTAGCTGCACATGCAGATTTTTTTTAGAGAGCTCTTCTGGTCATTTATTTTCACTGACAAAATAATCCGAAAGCAGTAAATTTTAGATAATTTTCAATCAACCGTGGAATGCTCCTTATAAGAAAAACATAGCAGAAAATTAAGATTTTTGATGAACTTAAAATTTTGATCAAATGTACTTAAATATGATGATAAAATTTTATTTTGATATTTCTTTCTACAAGAGGAGATCAATGAGAGCATATAAGCTACCATGGGCATTAAGAGAAACGGAACATGAAAGATGTTTTCCTTGCAAATTATTGTAAAAGCCATCATTTTAGTTGCACTTATAATCAAAATTTAGAAAGCAGATGCTAAAACCCTGATGAAATGCATTGAAATTTGGTGTTTTATTAGAGATATTACAATCTTAAAGTTACACATCTATACTTATATATAAAGAGAGAGCGATTTTGTACGTGGAGGGTAATCTTCAGAACCACTGTACCTATTTGAAAAATTCTTTCACTGTTTGAAAGGTACATTATTCCAGATGGACATAGGCTATATATTATGTATATCTGATCAATAGAAATAAAGTTAGGGGCTTAATCCTTACAATCTCCATTGATTCCGCTACTGTCTTTTACCCCTTTTTGTTCCGAAGATTTCAACGATCCTTATCGTGGTGCTATCGCGGTGGGCTTCTGTTCTGACGTTAGCGGCTCGAACCTAGCCGTTCTGCGGCACTCCTTTTTTCTTTTAAAAAATTTATTTTAATTTTTAACTAACATAAAATTAATTTAAGTTATTATTTCGGTTATTATTAAGGTAAAAAAAGATTTACGATTTATTGGCTATCAACTGGAAATTTATTGGTATAATATTTTGTTCAACCCGGACAAAGTCGGGACTGGCCGCTAGTTTGTGTATAAAGTTATGTTTCTATTTGTTGTGAAGGATCCACAATTTGGACATTTTGAACTCCTTCCAACGTTATAGCCATTTTGTTCTTCCAACACGATTACGGGGCATAAAACGGCCATCCTGGTCACGGCACCAATATATGTTATGAGGGGTACCAGAGAAACCCCTTTGCGTTGTGTAAATTTAGGGAGGTGAACTCCAAAGGGAACTATGCGTTTATAAATAAAAATAACAACATTTATTATACAATATTTTACAAGAAAAGGTCGGGTTTACATATTATATTTAAGATCTTGGCTATACATATTTTAACCGAATTAGGGCATACTTCATCCGTTTCCTGCGGCATAACCATTACGGGTCGAGTGAAATAAAAGTCTCGTAATCTCTCAAAAGGCAAGAGCACTATTTAGAGGGGGAATTTATGACCAACCTGGGGAGTTTTGATGAAACAGCAGAGCATGGCATCGTTGAGGCACTTCTACAGGAGGAGGCTTTAGGGATCGGGCTGAAATTCATGTGGCCCTTCACTGGCGGAGGCAACAGGATTCGGCGCTGGCGGTTGAAGAGGGACATCTCGCCACTTTACGGGGCGTCTTTTCTTCCCAGGCTCTCTTCGCAGCTCGCTACCTCAAATCGCTCTCTCGCTCTCCCTCCGAACGTCGTTTCTCCCACACTCGGGGCTCCCACAATCTTCATTATAACCCCTCCCCAGGTTAGTTATTCACGTAAATTTATTGCCTCTTCGAGTTTTTTATTCGAGGGCAGGATGCTCTGACATTCCCATGGTTGACCCACGTGGTACGCTTATTTCCAAGAAAATTGGAAGTCCGTTGAATTTCCTGGAATTTCTTTCCCCCGTCCTGAGGAATTCAGGGGGGGGGGTGATGTTTCTTGGAAAATTGGTGCAGTTCCAATATGGCCGTTTTATGCCCCGTAATCGTGTTGGAAGAACAAAATGGCTATAACGTTGGAAGGAGTTCAAAATGTCCAAATTGTGGATCCTTCACAACAATCACTCCCCCCCTTTTCTAGGCGTGCTGGCACGCCACAGTCTGTAGGGGTTGAAGAACGGATTGGCTCCATTCGCTTTTGGACATTTTGAACTCCTTCCAACGTTATAGCCATTTTGTTCTTCCAACACGATTACGGGGCATAAAACGGCCATATTGGAACTGCACCAATTTTCCAAGAAACATCACCCCCCCCCTGAATTCCTCAGGACGGGGGAAAGAAATTCCAGGAAATTCAACGGACTTCCAATTTTCTTGGAAATAAGCGTACCACGTGGGTCAACCATGGGAATGTCAGAGCATCCTGCCCTCGAATAAAAAACTCGAAGAGGCAATAAATTTACGTGAATAACTAACCTGGGGAGGGGTTATAATGAAGATTGTGGGAGCCCCGAGTGTGGGAGAAACGTCGTTCGGAGGGAGAGCGAGAGAGCGATTTGAGGTAGCGAGCTGCGAAGAGAGACTGGGAAGAAAAGACGCCCCGTAAAATGGCGAGATGTTCCTCTTCAACCGCCAGCGCCGAATCCTGTTGCCTCCGCCAGTGAAGGGCCACAGGAATTTCAGCCCGATCCCTAAAGCCTCCTCCTGTAGAAGTGCCTCAACGATGCCATGCTCTGCTGTTTCATCAAAACTCCCCAGGTTGGTCATAAATTCCCCCTCTAAATAGTGCTCTTGCCTTTTGAGAGATTACGAGACTTTTATTTCACTCGACCCGTAATGGTTATGCCGCAGGAAGCGGATGAAGTATGCCCTAATTCGGTTAAAATGTCAGGATACGCCGTCTTCCAGGCGAACTGTTACTCCCTCAATGTACAGTAGGTCATATACAGGCCGGTGGTGGCGGTATTGTGCTTTGGGGGACGTTTTCTTTGGCGTCTCTGGGACCCGTGGTTGTGGTAGAGCAGACCATGAATGCTACAGGGTGTCTGAACATCATTGCGGACCAGTTGCACCCTTCCATGGCCTCTGTTTTTCCAGCCGGAAATGGAATGTTCCAACAGGACAACGCCCCGTGTCACAAGGCTAAAATTGTGTTGGAGTGGTTCCAGGAACATGATGCTGAATTCCAGTTAATGTCCTGGCCGCCTAACTCACCGGATCTCAATCCGATAGAACACATTTGGGATGTCATGGGACGGCAGCTCAGAGTTCAAAGACCACCAATTCGCAATATCTCGGATTTGCGTGACCGTTGTTTAAACATCTGGTACAATCTGTCTCCGGCCATCTACCAAGGACTTGTGGCATCCATGCCAAGGCGGGTTGAAGCTGTGTTGCGCGCCAAAGGTGGGCCAACTCGTTATTGACAGGTGGTCATAATGTTTTGGCTCTTGAGTGTATTTTCCAGCATATCCACCTATGAAATCCGAGATTAAGTAAACTTTCAACAAAACTTGTGTGATCAAAATCCAACTCCAAAGCAGTCTGAATAAATAATATTAAATTAATAAATCGGCAACGAATTATTTGTATTTATATTTTAAACTGTTTTCAACGAGTAATTGATTTTTTAAATTTATCTTTTTGAAATTATATAAATTCTCTACTGATGGAATTACTTCGTTTTCTCATGTCCGGTCCATATAACAAAATTGCACTATCATTTGCTCGTAATTTTGAGAGTTCAGAACATGTCTTCTATTTTCGAAAATCACACACTTTTCATGAGCTCACAGAAAAGTGTATTTTCTGTACTGCCATTGACTAAATTTTCTGACGTAATTATTTGAGGGACGGAATGAAAGCGTGATCTGGTGTCGAGACAAAATGACAGTGACCACGCTTCAGTCCGGAGTATGGACTTTTTTTCAGTTCTCTAAGTTTGAAAGAATCGAGCTACCTGATGCCCCTTTCGACCTCGTCCCACGAGTGCTCCATGAGGACTGGTAATTGTGGAGGCTTGCCAAGGAAGGTGAAGACATCATCAAGCTCTTCAAACCATTTATAGACGAAGTGAACTTTGTTTCATGGAAGCAAAAGGTGGGTGAAACCTTGATATAACTGGATGTACTTAGTCAGCGAAAATATATAAATCCTTTCGGCAATCAGATGTTCTTCTACATGAATTAAAACAATGAGAGCCCGAACAATGATAGGAAAATATTCCACAAACCATTACATTGCATACACCAACTTGAAGTACCGTGGCAATGCATTTTAGGGTAAACGATTTTGTACGGATTTTTCCATCTTCGCACCCTGCTATCTGCATGGTGTAGTAGGAAACGTGATTTATCGGACCAAATTATCCCTTTCTATTCGATTACTGCCCAGTCCTTGCTATCCTGTACGAACTGGAGGTGTTTAATCTTGCGCTATCATGCACAGTACTCAAGCGAAGAAGTTTCCTTGATACTCGGCCCACTGCTTCTCGGACCCACAACCGTTCCCCGTTCAAAATCCGTTAAATTGCGTTTTCTACTCATTCCTTCCCATACGACTTCAACTGTCTTTACAATCACCTAGCAATCCCTTTTTATACCAGTCTCAACCACAAGCGGCAATAGCGTGACGTCATAGCTGATAAGCAAAAAAAAACTGTCGGTCATAAAAATTGGCTACTCAGTATGAACTATGTCTTTATTCTAGGGTAAGCTATGTTACAATTTTACCTCGCTGATGATTTTAACCCTGATGTGTTCAAGAAGAAATCGTAATTATTTCAGTCTTTCAGGAATCTAAAGAAAACTTCCATGCTGGTCACATATGCTAGTGCTCAAACCGATAATTTTCAGCGGATATTCGATAACTCTTTATAATTCTACAAAATATATCTTTTAAGCAATATATTTTCCAGGATATCCACTTATGAAATCCGAGATTAAGTCAACTTTCAACAAAACTTGTGTGATCAAAAGTCAATTACAAAGCAGACTGAATAAATAATATTAATAAATGATTCTACGACGAATTGTTTGCATTTATATTTTAAACTGCTATCGACGAGTAATTAATTTTTTAATTAATATTTTCGAATTTATATAAATTCTCTATTGATGAAATTACTTCTTTCTCGCATGTGTGGTTCATATAACAAAATTTCACTGTCATTTGCTCATAATTTTGAGGGTTCAGAACATAATTTTCTATTTTCTAAAATCACATTTTTCAAGTGCTCTCAGCAAAGCGTATTATCTGTACTGTCATTGACTAAATTTCTTGACGCAAAATCCTACCTAAATAAAGTTTTCTAAAAATCTGTGGCTCCGAAGAAAAATAATATTTAAACTCCTCACAAATTGCGAGAATAAAGTTCTGTTAATGAATCCTCTTCTAGTTCACCTAAATGGATCACTTCGCCAATTTCTTTATTTTTATACCAAATATCCACATTTTGTTTGCATGGGTTGTTTCAAAAACATTAATTGAAATCATTTACAAACACAGAAGTTCTATCCCCAAACGTGTCTAACTGTAAGTTCGAAATGATAATCTTAAAGTTTAAAAATTTCTCCAAAGGAGTTAGTATTTTCCTTTAGACCACGTCGTTTCTGCAAAATAAATTTTCTTACCGATGCTTCTACATTTTTATGGATTTTAGATACACTCAGGTTTTCTCGTACAAGATTAAACTTAATTTCATTAAGACGCAACATTTATCACATGTCAGTTGCCCAACAAATTGCTAAACAAAGAAATTCATAAAAACTTGCTTTAAATACCAACCAGACCTCGTTTTATAATGTGAAACGTCCCTTCGAAGGTTTCCTCGTTGCTTACCGGTGCCACAATCAGAGTGAAAACATATGACCACATTTCCTGTTTAAATATCCTGCGAAACTCAGTCTATTATTCAATAGACGAAACTTGTTAATTCGTAATCATTTTTGAAGAGTTAGTTCAAAATAAAAATTATATATTTCCTACATAAAAATTTGAGACATCTAATAATCCATACTAATATATAAAGAGAAAGCGAGGATTTTGTATGTGGAGGGTAATCTCCGGAACCACTGCACCTATTTGAAAAATTCTTTTACTATTTGAAAGGTACATTATATCAGATGGACATAGGTTACATATTATGAATATCTGATCAGTAGAAAGAAAGTTAGGGGCCTAAATGTTGAGCTGATGCTTCACTTTTACAATTTTTCCTTTGTCAACAATAGTCAAGTAACCATAGCAACACATCAAACGATATTTTCATTTATTATCAGTACAGCATTTAATATTTGAATTTTCATTGTCGACCATAGTCAAGTAACCATAGCAACACATCAAACTACATTTTCATTTATTATCAGTAAAACATTTAATATTTTAAAGATTCAAGTGGAGGAGGTATTGATAAATACAAAAAGGATTTTTGAATATTTACGGCTTTATTGAAGAAAATTACATTTGGAACTACGCTTTTTTATTGGACATTTAAGGTAAAAAAAGATTTACAATTTATTGGCTATCAACTGGAAATTTATTGGTATAACATTACAGAACTTTATTTAACTTTTAAACTTTATGTTTTTGACTTTATGTACAATTTTATGCACAATTTGCGTAAATCGAACTTGAATTATTGAACTTGAATTATTCAAAAATCAGCGTGTTTCATTGAAACTGTGAAATTTATTGATTATTTCGAATAGGCCTATGTTTGTTCCTTGATAAGTGAAAAAGTATTGCTTCAATTGAGCTGATATTTTGTATAGATATAGATGATATTTCAGATTAAAACATAGGCATATTAATTTTTGCAAATCGGGCAAAGCCGGGAACTTCAGCTAGTCTAATATAAAAGTATAATTAGATGCTCCATGCGATAAATATTACTTAGGCTGCACATTACATTAAAAAAAACCCATTAATAAGATAATAAAAGCCAATTAATTAAAAGAGAGACAACAGAAAAAAATCAGTCTCGATATGAAGCCATAAAATATTTATACATATATCATGATACATATTTATTTTCTCAATTATAGAACACAACAGATGTAGAAAAAAGCAGTTAAATCTTCAAATTATAATTACATATTAGGCAAAAACAAAAACCAGAAGTATTACATAAGTGACACATCATGACACACTTTCCTACTGTGTAAATAGGTACAATGACAGGTTTTTTTAAATATTTCAATCACTTTGGTGGGTCAAGTATCCCATCGAGGATTATAGGTCATGGCCGATATCGCATTGCTGTATTTAGAAAAATTTCAACAGAAAAATAATGTCATAAACACTAAATTCATTCCAACATAATTACGTGCGATATGTCTTAAAAATAAACACAGTCAAGCATTTGTTTGAATTCGATTTTCAAGGACATATTCCCCATGGTGGGACAAAAAAAATCTGCGCTAAAAAATATCGTTTCATACGATAGTAGGGAGTTGGTTACATCCCTGAATAGGTAGAAAGATGAGTTTTTCATCTGTTCTCAATCCATAAACCTATCTATAATATCCTGCGGATGATAGGGTTTTTCTTTCTTAATTACCCTCTGCTGAAAATCTTTTCTCACATACAGTGCAATCGAAACGATTGTCTTCTGTATGGGAACGGAGATGTGTTTTTAAAGCACACTGGAAAGCAAAACTTACTTCTCACACAGTTAGGACGAAAGATTTCTCTTCTGTGTGGGTACGAACATGTTTTTTTAAATGATCGAGTTCGGAAAACCTTTTCTGACATACAGTGCAGGTGGAAGGTTTCTCTCACATGTGGGTACGGAGATGGCTTTCTAATTTACTCTGTTCAGAAAATCTTTTCTCACATATAGTGCATGCGAAAGGTTTCTCTTGCGTGTGTGTGCGGAGATGTTTTTTTAAATGACCCTGTTGAGAAAAATTTTTCCCACATACAGTGCATGCGAAAGGTTTCTCTCTTGTGTGGGTTCGAAGATGTATTTTTAAATGTTGCCGTTGAGAAAACCTTTTCTCGCATACAGTGCAGAGGAAAGGTTTCTCTCCCGTGTGGGTGCGCAGATGTGTTTTTAAATTACTCTGTTGAGAAAAACTTTTATCACATACAGTGCAAGGGAAACTTTTCTCTCCCGTGTGGGTGCGGAGATGTCCTTCTAAATTACTTTGTGCAGAAAATCTTTTCTCACATATAATGCATACGAAAGGTTTCTCTCCTGTGTGGGTTCGGAAATGTGTTTTTAAACACTTCTGGTTAGAAAATGCTTTCCCACATACAGTGCATGTGAAAGGTTTCTCTCCTGTATGTGTGTGGAGATGTATTTTTAAATGACCCTGTTGAGAAAATCTTTTCCCACATACAGTGCATGCGAAAGGTTTCTCTCTTGTGTGGGTACGGAGATGTATTTTTACAGAAACTTGATGAGAAAATCTTTTCTCACATACCGTGCATGCGAAAGGTTTCTCTCCTGTGTGGGTTCGAAGATGTATTTTTAAATGTTGCTGTTGAGAAAACTTTTTCTCGCATACAGTGCAGAGAAAAGGTTTCTCTCCCGTGTGGGTACGGAGATGTGCTTTTAAATGACTCTGTTGAGAAAATCTTTTTTCACATGCAGTGCAAGGGAAACTTTTCTCTCCCGTGTGGGTACGGAGATGTAATTTTAAATTACTTTGTCCAGAAAATCTTTTCTCACATATAGTGCATACGAAATGTTTCTCTCCTGTGTGGGTTCGAAGATGTGTTTTTAAATACTCGTGGTTAGAAAATGCTTTCCCACATACAGTGCATGCAAAAGGTTTCTCTCCTGTATGTGTGCGGAGATGAATTTTAAAATGACCCTGTTGAGAAAATCTTTTCCCACATACAGTGCATGCGAAAGGTTTCTCTCTAGTGTGGGTGCGGAAATGTGTTTTTAAAGAAAATTGGTGACAAAACCTTTTCTCGCATACCGTGCATGCGAAAGGTTTCTCTCCCGTGTGAGTGCGGAGATGTATGTTTAAATTACTCTGATGGGAAAATCTTTTCCCACATACAATGCAAGGGAAATTTTTCTCTTCCGTGTGGGTGAAGAGATGTGATCTTAAATGACTCTGTTGAGAAAATCTTTTCCCACATACAGTGCAGGCGAAAGGTTTCTCTCCTGTGTGGGTATGGAGATGTATTTTTAAATGACTGTGTTGGGAAAATCTTTTCCCACATACAGTGCAAGGGAAACTTTTCTCTTTCGTGTGGGTGAAGAGATGTGTTCTTAAATGACCCTGTTGAGAAAATGCTTTCCCACATACCGTGCAACCGAAAGGTTTCTCTCCCGTATGGGTGCGGAGATGTATTTTTAAATGACTCTGTTGGGAAAATCCTTTCCCACACGCAATGCAAGGGAATCTTTTCTCTTCTGTGTGGGTGAAGAGATGTGATCGTAAATGACCCTGTTGAGAAAATCTTTTCCCACATACAGTGCAGGTGAAAGGTTTCTCACCTGTGTGGGCGCAGAGATGTATTTTTAAATGACTCTGGTAAGAAAATGTTTTCTTACATTCAGTGCAGGTGAAAGGTTTTTCTGTATCAGTATATAGAGAATTATCAATGTGGTACGGATGATGCATATTTAAGGCGGCCAACTGTGAAAATGTTCCTTTACACAAATTACATTTGAAAATCTCTCCGTGCGAGGGAAAATCTGCGCACTGAAACTTTTTGCATTTAGACGAATTCTACAAGTCTCATGGAGTGCATTCAACTTCGGCTTCAGTGATGTTCTGCAACCATGACATTCATTGGAAAAGTGTATTTATACTGGAAATACACGGCATTTGCTCATCTGACATTCCAAGATTTCTTTACATGATAGTCAGAAAACTAACTACCAGCAATACGTTTAACTTCTAAATTTGTGGAAACCCCAAACATTTTAGTTTTGTATCTAACAATCTGTACCGAGCACCTGCAAAGAGAGGAGAAAGGAATTTGAATGAGATATATTAACACAATACAATCATGTTTTTTTCGTATTTTTTACGTGAAATCAATAGCAATATATAAAAATTTGTGCTAAGAAATAAGATATCTGTAAACTAAAATATAAATTATGTTCTGAATTAACCTACTGAGCATTTTTAATTTATTGCAATTAAGACACGAGGTTCCTTAGCCATCATTCTTTCGCCCTGGTAGATCATAAGGACGTGCAGATTTGATATGCTACGGTGTCGCGAAGTGCGTCCGGGCATTGTACGAAAAAGAGCCGAAATTGAACATGTAAGATTGTGAACAGTCGAAGAGAGGAAAATAAGTGGAGATGGCATATTAGATATGAAGAAAATTAGGGGATACAAGATGCAGAAAAACACAATGGTGAACAGAGTAATAAAAGGGAAGCAGGACAGGATAATTGGAGTACAATTTGCAGTAGCAATAAAATGACCCCACATACAGGGAGGTCAGCGTGGTAGAATGAGAAGATTGAAAGGAATATATAGATACGCCCACGACTCGAGGAATGGTCAAGAAGGGATATAAGTTGTAAACCACGAACCAATAAGGAAAAGGAGCGTTAAAATGAGATGAAGGAAAATAACCAATGAAAGAGCGGTGATAAAGCCAATTAAAAAACATATAGGGAGTTGAAGAAAAGACTAGAGAGAGCATATAGAATAGAAGGATGATGAACATATAGCATAGTTCCTAAGGATGCAGTAGACGTGAAGAGGCGATCAGTCGATCAGCCAAATGCTTATATATGAAGATGAGCCTGTGATGAAAAATATAGTCCCATAGATAGTTGCTGGCGGAATAAGATGAGGAGTAATGAATGCGCTCGAATAAATGAAGAGGAGAGCGGCAGAGCAAGTCGCTTGGCGATCCGGATAAGGAGATTTGAAGTCACGCCTAGCCACAACTGATGCGTTATTGATGCCGAGAGCCCTAGCAACCACTGATGTACGGTAGAAGACGAGCGCGACCGCAGATGATAAACAGTCAACGCAAACAATAGGCAGGAATATCCCGGCAAACAATACCCCGACCGTCCTGCAGACTTCATCCCGATCCGATTCCGAGGTAGATGACAAGAATTACTCCAGGTGCCCACATTAGACGATTCCTGAATTGTCAACTAGTGAAGGAAGAGTGAATTTTGATATAGCTGTTTCACCTATGCTTCATTTGCCCAAGTAAAATAAGAGTGTTGTTAACGAGTAAATGCCTATATTAATAAGTAAATCGTACATCGAGTAACTAGTAAGAATTACGGGTATTAAATTAATGTAATTCATGAAATACTGATCAAAATAAGAAAGATTAGAAAATTATTAACGATCGATTGACGATAGTTTAGTGCTAATAATGATTGTCACCAAGTGTATATGTTTATGTGTTCATAAGTAAGGTTATATGGCTTTTTACAAAGAAAGATTAACTCAATTATTATAATTGTGCATGTTAATGGTTAACGAGTGGCATATTTGATATTTGAATGAATAGATCACAATAAATAATGTAAGTAAGGAAGGTAGAATAATATAGATTTTCATGCCAATAGTAAATGTTTTATATAAAATGTATTTGTGTGTTTAATGTCAATAAATCGATTTGTTATTTAAACTTCAGAGTAATAGTGTGAATGTCACAACGAATTAGTCGATGAACTAACACTATACGAAAAGAGGTTGATCGTGATTATATTGATTCTTTGCATCATTAATTAATCATACCTTCCCAGTAAAATTTCCCCGTCACATATTGTTTGTAGGGATCTGCACAAAACTAGTGCTATCGGCCCGATCAATAATGGATAAGCATTAATATTTTTCCTCTTTTGTATTCATTTAAGTTATTCGTAATCCAAAATAATTTCACCATTATTAAGCTTAATATTCCGAAAAATTCAAGAGATTAACACATCAGATGAAAAAGCTCGGTTACCATCAGATTAAAAAGTTCATAAATCTAATGTAATATATAAAATTATTACTGGAAATAAAGAATATGTGGCTTGTGGGTTTGTTTGGGCATATTTGTTTGGAATGTAATTTGGTGGCTACAGATATTTTTCACCACACTGTCTCCACGTTTTGATTGTATGTTGCGTATATAATATAATAGGAGGTCCGAGGTAGCCTAGTGATAGAGCGTCGACTTTCGGTGCCGAGGGTGCTTGGATTGAATCCCAACAAACGCCATTGAATACCTCCGTATCAAAGTCAGATATGGGCACGTTAAATCCGTAGCGCGGAAAGTCCCTCTATTAGGTCAGAGAGGGTAATTACCCCCAGACATCAACCCTTGGGGTGCTCGGTCAAAATGGAGGTGGCACCTGGCTAAATCAGACTCCGATCCTTGGGGTTCCATTATAAACCGGAGCCGCACCCCTTGGCCCAACGCCTATATGGACCTGATCCGGAATACTTCCGGCCAGGGGGCATTAGAAAAACAACATATTACATTAAAATTGGTTACCAGTGGACTTCTTGTAGTCTGAAATGTACTTCTGGAATACACGGCTGAGAAAACCAACACCTTTTAAATATTGTATTACGAGATTATAAACACGAAACAAAAATCTACATAGTTATGATGTGACGTACTTAAATTACTCGTGATAACAATCTTAAATTTTCGTAGTCAGAAATATTAATTCAGAACTGCTTAAAGTCGGAAGTTACCGCGGTGAAATTTTTACTGCCCAACATCGCGCATCGGTATGAGAATCGTGTTTCAGCCAAAATTTTAATTGGAAAGATATGTAATGTAATTATTTTTCTACTGAAGTGCATGTATGCGATTTTTTTTCTGTTACGGAAATTGTTGTGAAATTGTTTCTTACAATAAAACAGCTGAATCAAATAAGTATATGACTGGTTGAGATTCAAGTCAAACCCCGCATTCATTCGGCATATTTTAGTTATAACTCTAAGAGGCTGAAAACAATATAAAAATAATTGCAAGATAAAAAGAACTTTTTATATACCATGTTTTTAAATTTTCTGTTGAATCATATAAACTTGACAATTCTATGTATTAATAAATACTATTTAAAATATTTTTGATGAATTCTCCCATCAACTTGAAAGAAAATGAAGTTAATCGGAAGTTAACTTGCGTTTAACTATTCGTTCCCGTCCCGGTCGATAGATGGCTGCACCAGTCTACAAAACAAAATTAACTGAAAATAACTGAAAGTGAATTCAATCCTGCTTAAAGTATAAAAAAAAATGCATTTTCATCGTGCTCTGTGCTATTCTAAAAGTTTCAAATGTCTAGCTAGTCGGCAAGTTAGTTAAAAATCGATTTGTACTAGACAAACGCACAAACAAACAAGAAAGCGAGTTAATAAAAACATTGAATAAGTTGCGTGAGAGGTAACGGGAGTAAAACTTCTTTAAGGTAACCGTACTCGCTCGTTTCATAACGTGAGGGAGGGTGTTTGTTTATGAACGAGATAATTTCGTACTGAAATGTCGCCTTTACCGCTTCATAATAAATGATTAATGAATTGATAACAAATGTTTCAACGCTTTATTAGTATATTTCAAAGCTCTTTTCCTATTGTAAATCTTTATTCTTCAGAATAAAAAAAGTTTTCAAGGAGTGTTAATTAAAGTGTAATATAATTTTTAAAAAATATTGAAAAAAAATTGGTATTTTTTAATATATATAACAAAAAATACTGCTATATTCTAATTTTCTCATTTTTCCTTTTTTTTTGGGGGGGGGGGGGCTATTTAAATATATGAACGATTTTTCATTAAAGTTCACTTTTTCTAGAAAATTATGTTTTTGCACATTTTTATATTTCTACAAAACTTTGCAAACAATTTTATAAATCCTGATTTCGGCACGCCTTTCTTATTTGTCATTAATTTTTAAAATTTTCTCTATTTTTCGGGATGGATATTCAAGGCTACGTACACTTCTAAATTAGTTTATTCTTATAAACGCTCCTTTCTGCATTTCCATGTATAAAATGTCTATTTTCTATTGTGTTCACAGTGGACGTTGGGCCAAAGAGCCCTTAACAAAGTTTATAAATACTAAAGAGAAATGCTAGCGATTTATAACATTCTTCAAGACTGAGTGATTAAAACTGTAAAATTTTTTTTTACCATGTTTTTATTAACTCGCTTTCTTGTTTGTGTGTGTGTTTGTCCAGTACAAATCTTGCAATCGATTTTTAACTAACTTCCCGACTAGCTAGAGCTAGACATTTGAAACTTTTAGAATAGCTCAGAACACGATGACAATGCATTCTTTTGATACTTTTAGCCATCTTTACACAGCATTGCATTCATTTTCAGCTATTTTTGTTTTGTAGAATGGTGCAGCCATCTATCGACCGGGAAGGGAACGAAATGTTAAACGTATTTGATGACGCATTTGATACCTCTTTATTACGCATTTGATCATTCTCTTTCAAGTTGATGGGATAATACATCAAAAGAATTTTTAAAAAGTATTTATTAATAAATAGAATTGTCAAGTTTATATGATTCAACAGAAAATTTAAAAACATGGAATTTAAAAAGCTCTTTTTATCTTGTAATTATTCCAATTGCACTAGAAATAAATGATCTATTGCTAGATATTGCCTAACATACGAGTAACTTTTACTTTCAAAATAAATTATAAAGCCAAATTCTTTTATATTATCATGCATTCCTATAAAAATGTACACTGGGACCAAAAACGTGAATTGAATTATATTATCTTTTAAACACTCACTCTTTTAAACTTGTTGTCGATAATAATAAAATAGTTTTGCTATAAATCTAGAAAAGTTAACGGTTAAAATTAGAAAAATGAAATTAGATGAATTAAGTTTAATTCGAATTACACTGATTATCTTTAATTACCTTTATAATGGATAATAAAATAAATAAAATTATTGTGTGATTCAGAGATTATTGGAAAACCATTTAGTTCTTACAGGATAAAGTAATCATAACATTTTCCCTTTTGTATGTCAAGTCAAATAATTTCAAGATATCCACATAGACTGGAATTCTTTTGGTCACAATTCTACACAATTTAGTTCAGTGCTACAGGAAATCAGATGAAGATTAAGCTATACCTCTTATAACACTTCTGGGTTAGAGAAAATCATACCTTTCTTTTCATAAACAATGAGATAGAAAAGCAATTTAAATAATTTTTCATGACAGAGTATGAAATATTTATTCTTCAGTCATGAATACTTGCATTGGGAGAAACTGCAAAAGTTTAATATCATATTTAACAAAACAGTAATACACATATGAATTAAATATTTTTATGGAAAAGTCAGTTAAAAACAAAATCTGTCATAAAATTCCCTAAATGATAAAATTTAAACTGTTTAATTCATATACAGACATGTTATGGTCTTTTTATAAATTACTTCCCATAAACTATTTTTCCTTCCCCTCCTTCCAAATTAAGAAAATTTCATGCATATTATATATAATAATAAATTTAAATGCTCAGAATACACTTGACAGGAATAAGAAAAAGTAATTTTTATTTCGCATGGACAAGCTGATGTGAGGATACTGGCAAAACATTTATTGTCTTTATTTTGAGCAAATGTAAGAAAAAGAAAAAAATATTGCCTAACAGAAGAGTTATTGTTACTTTCAAAATAAATTGTGATGAAATTCTTTATATAAATCTCATTGGAGTATAAAATATTTACAGACTAGTACAATGCAGTTAACAATAACAAATAGTTGAGATCATACCAGAATGAAAAAAACTTAAAACTCAAGATATCCGAGGTGTAGGGTTTGGATTAGGAACATTTGGAACTTTTAAAACATAACAACCCATTTCTTGAGGTAGAATTAAAATCAATAACATTTGTGATTGGATTAGAGAGTACAAGAGGCTGATTATTATCTGCCTTCACTGGAAGTGAATTTATGAGTTTAGCACAGGCCAGATTAATAACAGGTGCCAGAGGAGGAGTTGGCTCATTGTCATCTATAACTTTGCAACCATATACATTGATACACTTGTTCAAGCATTACATCAGAGAATTTAAAGCAAATTTATTCAAATTTCCTTAACTTCAACTACAAACTATATG
The DNA here is from genome assembly GCA_907164885.2 of Dolomedes plantarius. NCBI lineage: Eukaryota > Metazoa > Arthropoda > Arachnida > Araneae > Dolomedidae > Dolomedes > Dolomedes plantarius. Next base: position 6,229,125 of record OU015495.1, read on the forward strand.
TTTTCTTTAAAAATTTTTGAAAAATGCAGAGCCACTTTAAGGTATTTCAGAAAAATAATCACTTAAAAGTAGATCAGGAGATATAAAAGTGGTAAAATGAGGTGCAAGAAAATACCCAATTAGTATATTGATGGTGTTGAATACACATTAGTATATTCAACACCATGAATACACATTAGTATATTCAACACCATCTATATACTAATATAAATTTGCATTAAGTTGTAAACACAACTGCATATATACCTATGAATACAAATATCACATTCTGACCATTTTTAATTACAATGCTAAGGACATGTTAGATTTTCAAGAAACGTACTACAACATAAATCGAATTATACCATTTCCTGACAAACGATTACTTATCTGTTTTTTTGCCTTGGTTTTTTACATCTTGGAAGCCTTCTGTCATCTAAATTTATTGCTGCATAACTAAAGTCAGAAATTATCTCACATATTATGGAGAAGCGAGAGGAGATTTATAAAATTCACAAAATTTAAAAATAGAAATCTACTACAAACCTAAAATAATTGGGTGCTTTCTCTGCCCTGCATTTTCACTGCTATGCATGTGAAGCATCTTGCATGTCTGCAACTTATAACTTCTATACAGAAGAAACTGAAGAATCGGAGGGAGAAAATGCCAAAATTGGCATTTTGGAGAAAAATCTGACTACAACAGTACAAATATTGTACTTCATACATATTTTTTAACAACAGACTAGGTGAATCAGATATTGTATTCAGAGTACAAAGAAATGTAGAGGCTAGGTCAAAGTTTTTTTAGGCTAAAAAGTTATTGCTTATTCTTGTAGCAAGTTAAGAGCAATTAAAACCAGAATCTGAAATAGAAGACCTACTATACAGGTTTTCTTGAGAAAAGAGGCCTGTAAATTTTGAAAGTTTCTGGGGGAAAAAAAAAAACCTACTTTAAATAGTTGAATGGTTTAACACAGCTAAATACCTACTGAAACTTGGACTTACCAAATGATTATTCAATGAGATAACATGCAATGTGAAAGTACAAAATACCTGCAATTTTCTGCTCTGGGTAGATTTACATGTCTAAATGAAGACAATAAATTTTGGCTACTAGTCAGAGTTCTCTTTATAAAATTATAAAAAGTCTGTGAAACCAAACTCCCCACAGTTCACAACAGAATTAAAATGATATGGATAATCATAGGACAGCCTTAGGAACACTATGCATAAAAGGTTAGAAAATATGTAAAGACTTAATTATCAAAGGGCTGGCTTTAATCCAATTGGACTTATGGGATGCAATTCAGTCCTGTGCTATTACAGAGCCCTACAAGAAGAAAAATTTAAAAGATATCTGAAAGAAAGTACTTTGATCATTTAGAAACCTTCTAGAATGCATGATAAAATATAACCTCTCTGATTTCGAAGAAGTTTATGTAGGAGCCAAAGAGTTTGCAACTTATTTAGAAGTCACTCCAGAATTTCTCGAAACACATTTACATAAATGAAAATAGATATTTAATTACATGTAAGTGGATGAACCAATAATTACCTAAAAGAAATGATTGAGGTGCATTGTTTTTAACAAATACTGTACAGAGCTAGACAAGTTTATTCCAGATGATTCCACAGAACAAACATTGAAAGCATGCATTGGTACTAGAAACTGTTTGGACAGATGTAAGAATGATTTAGAATAATGACCAAATGAAGTCAAAAGATGTAGACTTAAATAGCTATATGCTGGTCAAAGAAATGGAAGTATTAAAACCTATTGTTTCCGAAACCCTATAAAAATTCTACTATTGCCACAAATGACAGCTACTGGCTTTTCAAATGCATTTATATCTTTAAGGATATTATTCCCAATTCATATAACTGTAGCATTGGGAAAAAAAAGATTTTCTAGATAAAAATTAATCAAAAAATACCTGACATCAAAACATTATCAAAGGAGACACTCAAAAGCCTTGCAATATTGTCTATTGAGCATGTACAAACAAGGAAATTAAAATTTCATCAATCTATAAATGATATTGCTGATAAAAAATCTAGCAAACTTTTATTTTAAAAAATTTTATTACGTAAATAAAATATATTTAGTCTAACTACTTATTACTTTTTCTTTTTTTAATAAATGTGCATAAAAAAGGAAATAAGACCAACTCCCTAATTTTTGTCTTTTATGCTTCACACTAATGTTTATCATTTAATGCATATTAGAATTTTGGAGTACCCTGCCGAAATTTCTGTGATTACATCCCATAATGACTAGGGCTAGCCCTGAACAAAGGCATGAATGACAAGAACTTGGATGTCAAATTTTCCAGTGCAAAGTAATTCACTTATACTCTATTACCTTAATATATTAAGTTAATGTAGAAATCTCCAAATTTTCAAATATTAAATATAGAATTCTCACAAAATCTTCAATGTTTAAAACAAAATTACACGTAACTAACTGTCGACAAAACAGATTGTATTTCTAGTTCCTTACTCACTAAGCTATGGAAATGACTGCAAAGGAAAGAAAAACCTTCTGGTAAATGATTGACTTCTATTCAGAAATTTTTTTTAAAGACTTTTCATAAAATAACTGGTATAAAATGTTTATGCATATTTCCCTCGTGCAAAATGTAAACTTCCCAGCCTATATTTTCATGTTTTGGGTTTACACAAATGGTTTAATATAATCCTCTAACCCCTGTTTTAACTTTTTTCCATCAAATAATAATATTCATTTCATGCATATTTCATCACAGCATAATTATACAACTCACTTCTGGAGCACTGAGGAAAACAAAGAGCATAAGAATTTTCAAAACTATATTTTTGACACTCTTACTAGTTACTTTCAATTAATTAAATATTTTATACCCCTATGAGGGAGGAAGTGAACACATAAATCTTAACAGAACAAAAATCAATTTGACTAACACTCTAACTTAAGGACAGAAACTATACATTCATTAAAAATTACCCAAGACATGAACAGCAAGAAAGCAGTTATATATTTTGCCAGTACAAAATAATCTTTTGAGTATGAAAAATATGCAGGTAAGAGAGCAGACAATTAAAACCTAGTTCTAAACTGATCCAAGTACAATTTTTACAATAAAACAATTATAAACATCATATCAAGGCTCTCATAAATATCAGTTAATACAGATTTTGCAAATCTTGAATGTTTCCAATGATGAAATCATTAGAATGCATGGTGCAAAGAAAATTAAACATTTTTATATATCATTATGTACAGGTTTGAAGCGTTGGTAAATAATTAATTTTTTTTATAAGAATTTCAATTTTAAAAATCAAATATTACTTTAAATCATCATCTTTGAAATACATTGAATTAACGCTTTAAACAAGAAAATTATAAAGAATGAGTATCTAAAATGATGAATATCTACAAGTATTATATTTAATGCTGTTACTGTTATCTCTGTTTCAATGAAAGAAGAGCATGAATGTTATTTATTAAATCTCGCCATCAGAAATTTTAACACGGACTGAATAGAGACACAAAATCGCCAAACTTGGCAGGGAGGTGCGTATAACACATCTGTACCTATTTTATTTTACATAAAAAGCACTGGTTACACATATTGTACTAAGATTTAGCTTCACTCAGAAAAAGAAAAAAAATAGCGTAAAACGTAGAAATCATATACATATATTATTTTCAATTTCTTAACAAAACAGTTCTGTCATAAAATACAGAAAAAATTACCTGCGAATTAAAAGTGTTTATCTTTCTCGCATATACTTCAATATTATTTCGGTCCGTGATCCAGCTGCGAAAGTGGAAAGAGAAACGATGGGTGATTTCTCGAGTGAATCACGAATCACTCGTATAACTCGATTATAAAAACAACTCGAGTAGTTCGATTATCATAATTTCACTCCAGTTATTAAGAATCGATTATTTCTCGAATACGGAAAACTCGAGTGCGTTCGAAGTATTCGAGTGAATCACTCGAACAGAACGATTATTTTCCAGGAGATTACACGAGAAAATCACTCGGACAGAACGATTATTTTCCAGATGATTATTTCTTGGATAACTCGCGCTAAAGTACGCGACTGCATCACTCGGTCATAGAGATTATTTTTTGGATAACTCGCGCTAGAAGTACTCGAGTTAATTTCTTGAAAAAGACGATTATTTTTCAGGCGATTATTTCTCGTTTCCGTTAGCTCAAGTGATTGCCCAAGACAATTATTTCTTAGACAACTCGTACCTCCTTTGTTCGGTACTCTACGCTAAACATTTTGATCGGGAATTCGGAATACTGGAGCGGTTGAGTGGAAACTACAGTGTTTATTTATAGCTGAATTTCAAACTAAATAATTAATCTATATGTATAAAAATGGATGTATGTGAGTTTTTTCAGTATCACTCTGGATCGCCTGGAGCAATTTCAACGAAACTTAGTACACATATGACTTGGAAGAAACACTAGGAAGGTAAGTCAACCCTTGCACCCCAGGAAGGAGGAGGAAGGGGAAACACATAAAAATAATCGAAAACGAATGATATTAGTGTCGAATTCATAGTTTTTGGGGTCGCTAAGATCAATAGTGACACTCCCGATACCGTTCAAGTGCAAGTTCAGACCCTCATCAGCATTGGGGAGGAGGGGGGAAGAAGAGGGGAAAGAATGTTTAACTGTCCCCCGCAGTAAGGGCCTGTTAACATAGGAGTCCGTTGCGTTGCGTTAAGGAAAAGATGACGTTGAGACGATAATAAACCAATCATAGGCGTTAAAAATTTTTTTGCTAATCGTTTAGAGGCCTATTATTGGTTTATTTTCGTCTCAACGTCATCTTTTACTTAACGCAACGCAACGGACTCCTATGTGAACAGGCCCTTAGCGTTCACAGCGTAGAAAACCTACAGACAATCAGTCGCCACGTCGGCAACCCGCTAGACTCCGAAACCACAGGACCAGTCACTGGTCTCTGCCCCAGCATCCTCAGGGCACTTCGCACCATCTCTGAACAGTCTATGCCACTTGACACCGTCCGCTCAAAGGTCTAATGGCCTGTTCACATAGGAGTCCGTTGCGTTGCGTTAAGGAAAAGATGATGTTGAGACGAAAATAAACCAATCATAGGCCTCCAAACGATTAGCAATGAAATTTTTAACGCCTATGATTGGTTTATTTTCGTCTCAACGTCATCTTTCCCTTAACGCTACGCAATGGACTCCTATGTGAACAGGCCCTTACGATCAGATGCATCCAAGAGCACGAGCCTATAATAATTCCATTTATTCCTAAACTATTCAGAACCGCAGCCACCAATTCTGCGAAATACATCGCTTATGCACTTCATTCCATCAAACTACAATGGAGTGATCAGAAGACCTGCACCACTTGTGCAGGGACCGCAACTAAAACATCATATCTCAATAATCATACAAACTGCTTCAACTTGAGCAGGAAACATAATTCATTCGTTTATTTACAGCACTCAATCTTCGACTTCTTCGATGAGGGACGGAGCAGCCCCGGTCTCCTTCCAGCCATAGTCCGTTGTCCTGACGATCCTTTCTACTTCCGCTCTATATCTACTACATGAATGGTCCGTTGGTACGTGCTTGACATCTATAACTTTCCCAGTCTTCTTCTGGAACTTCAAACAATTGACACAAGCTTGCTACCCATTACAGGGTTGATTTTCCTATCTTTTCTCAGCGCACATTCTGCAAAACTTATCATTCTTACAATGCTTGACCACATGACCCAATCATTGTAAGAATGCACCCAGCATTTATAACAAATAGTTGGTTTTATATAGTCTTTCCAAGGACAGTACTTCCATCCAACTTTAATTCTCCTCTTAGTGTCCATTCTACTATAAATCTCTCCCTTTATTCTAAATATCCAATTTTACGAACCCGTTTTAGTTTTAAACTTGGTCAATACTTCAAATTTTTCATCCTCCAACTCGGAGTTTTTCAACAACGCTTGTATGTCTCCTTTTTCGTAATCGTCTTCTACATCGAATATTATAATACAAGGGTCTTTTTTTTTTTGGTGTTCGCGTAAGGTAAAGGAAATACACCTCTCTCTTCTTCTTACATTCCTTGACCAAAAGGTCAAGTTCTTCCTTCGTTTCCGTTTCAATCACTATACCCCCTCTGTCAATCATTTTGCACTTTTCAATTCCAATTCCCAGCTTTTCTGGTTTGATATTTTCTTTAACGACTTTCTTAGTCACATCTGAATCTTGCTTGTTCATAGGCGTAATTTCAACAACATTTCTAGCCTCCCTCTGTATCTTTCTTACCAACCTTTTCTTCTCAACAGGCTTTTTCCCTGCTGCCTCAGCATAAGACTTCGTATCCTTTTCCCCAAGGATGCTTATTTGCCCCTTTAAATATTGTATAATCTTTTGTTGGTCATTTATTGAATTGACAAGCTCGCTTATGTCCTCATTTACTTGTCTCTTAGTCTCAACCGGCAGCTTCGAAGCCCCTATAATATTAGTAAGTCGTAAATGTTTCAACTTGACTAGGTCTTCAGTTAAGACCATCAGCTCCTCCATCCTCACTTTACGTTTTTGACTGCATTACTCTCACTACTCAACCCATGCTCCTCCAGCGTTAGCAGTCAACTTTTCGGTTGACTCCCAGGGCACCACCATGTGGAGGTGCCGGAGGTGTAATTTAGAATAAAAATGCGATATGTTATGTAATAGCAAAGCAAGTCTACTTCAACTCACTAGCACACGTTAGACTTAGAATATTCCCCTCAAGTCCTGCAGACCGCCTCAAAGTGTGCTCTCGAGCCGGCGAGGGGGTGTTCCTGGGCGGAAAGGGTGAAGTACGTCGGGAGAGTTATCTCCTGGTAGGGTCACCCAAGGCGTGAAGGCCGTTCCATTATGCTCAGGTAAGGCCTGCAGGCAATGGAGCAAAGTCAGACTTCTACCCTTGGGTGCTCCTGGTACTCTGTACCAACAGAAACTGCTCTTTACCCTCTCTATGATGTCGCCTTTTGTGAAATGTCATACAGCATCGTCTGGCGCGCTGGATAAACAGAGACGCGTTCGAGGTTTAGGCAGAGGGCCTCGTCCGAAAAATATGTGTCAGTCTCCACACAAACATTGCTCTCTTAAAATCCTGCAATGTAACATTAATGGCTTAAGCACAGCAGCTACGAAGATAAAACTTGACCAACTACTGGAACTGGCTGAGTCAAACGACGTTCAGGTCATTGCTATACAGGAAACCAAGCTGAAGAACTCATCTAAGCTGAAGATCAGGGGTTACAACATCTTTCGTACAGACAGAAATACTGGCGGTGCTGGCGGAGGCCTAGCCTTTCTCATCAGGAACATTCAGTATCAAAGTATGAAATTCCACAGTTAAATAATACCAAACTGGAAATCCAGGGCATTTCTTTCCCTTGGAGAGGTAAAAACATTAAAGTCTTCAACTCTTACTATCCCCCTAACTCTTCAGGTTTGCCTGACAGCCTGCTCCACTGGTCTGACAATAATACCATTTTTCTGGGTGACCTGAACGTTAAACACCCTAACTGGGGTTGTTCAAATAGTAATCCAAGAGGAATTGAACTCCTTAACCTTGTGGATGATAGGAGCTTTATGATTCTCAATGATGGTTCTCCTACGCATTCATCCCACATTTACAACACCAAAGAAGCTTTGGACATCTCAGTTGTCAGTCCAGATATTTATCCCCACTGTAAATGGACTGTTTTAAACAATATAGGAAGCGATCACAATCCCATTCTTATAGAGGTAGATATAAAACAAAAGGTACTTAAACATCAAAGGAAACACTGGAATTTCAGAAGGGCTGACTGGAAGAAGTACGAAGATCTCACAAACACTGGAGTGAAAACTACTTCATTATCCGATAAAATCAATGGAAATTGGACCAACTTTGTAAATTTGATATTTAACGCTGCGAAGCAGTCGGTCCCTCGGGGTAAAGTCAAAAAGTACATCCCATTTTTCTCTCACAATTCTGATACCTTGAAACCCCTTTTGGAAAAGAGAAAAGAACTGTCGAATCTCTTGTTTGTCAACAATACAGCATCTAACAAGGCTGAATTGAATAAAGTCAATGCTCAGATTAAACGCAAGTACGCCCTTTACAAGAGGCAGAAATGGAGCGAATTGTGTGCTACTCTTGACTCTAGAACCCCAGACTCCAAACTGTGGAGACTGGTAAAGAGTATTGACAAAACTCAACCTCAAACTGAGAGCTGCAACACCATCCTGGCCCAGGATGGGAGCATTCCCCATAATGATAAAGAAACAGCCGACATATTGGGATTATATTATAAGAGTATTGGTAAACTGTCCTTCAGTCCCCGAGACAGGACCATTGAACGCAGAGCAAAAAACCTAGCACATGGCCACCGCACTATCAGGGCGGGGGATCCCTTGTTCAACGATGCCTTCTCTCTGCAAGAGTTAGAACATGCAATTAGAGATTTGAACCTTTCTAAATCTCCGGGCCCAGATGGCATTTTTGGACAGATGATTGCACATCTTGGTGAGCAGGCTAGGCAGAGCCTTCTGGACATTATTAATCTCTCTTGGAGCAGGGGTCGTCTCACCAGGAACTGGAAAAAAGGCAACCATTATACCAATAAGGAAACCTGACAAAAATGCAACCTCACCTGAAGGTTTTAGACCTATTGCCTTAACTAGTATTCCCTGCAAAATCATGGAAAAAATTATTCTCACTAGACTTGCTTTTTATCTCACATCCAAAAATCTTCTGCCAAAGGAACAATTTGCTTACCGGAGGGGACACAGCACTACTGATCAAGTTTTATATCTATGTCAAAGGATCAGAGATGCCCAAAACAACAAACCAACCAAACACACCGCTGCGGTATTTCTGGATCTCGCCAAGGCTTTTGATAGAGTCTGGTGGAACTTACTAATAATAAAACTCCATGATAATTTTGGAATCAAAGGCAGGGCACTTTCTTGGATAGCTGATTTCTTAAGGGATAGACTCATTCGTGTTAAACATAAAGAAGAACTATCCAGATGCTATAGAACGCATCAAGGAGTCCCTCAGGGATCCGTCCTTAGCCCAACCTTGTTTTCACTATATATGGCTGGGATCGAAAAGATCATATCTGACGGAGGGTGTGAAGTTGGAATGTTCGCTGATGACATTGTTCTGTGGTGCTCCGGCTCCGATGTGAACCTTATAGAATCAACTCTAAATTCAACGTTAATTGCTGTGAGAAAATTTGCGAATGACCACAAACTGGTTTTTAATGTCTCAAAATCATATGTGGGTTTCTTTACCACCAACAAACATTTGTACTCGTATCGCCCCCAGGTTCTCTTCAATGACCAGCCTCTCTCTTATATCAAACATCCAAAGTACTTGGGTTTCGTTTTAGATCAGGAGATCACGTGTAACGGGCATATTCAAAATTTGGTCAACAAGAGCCGCAAGAGACTGAATATTCTTAAGTTCATCTCAGGAAGAAACTGGGGTGCTGATGCAAAAACACTCAGGGCAACGTATATTGCTCTTATCAGGCCTATTCCAGAGTATGGGTTCCCAGTATACTTCAGTGCCTCCTCAACTAATCTCCTTCAATTAGAGAGGGTTCAGCTTAGTGCGGCCCGTATTATAACGGGCTTGAAAAACAGCTGCCCAAACGAAATAGTACTCTATGAGGCGAATCTTCCACCTCTTGGTCTTGTAAGAAACTCACTCTTGGTTAAATATTTTAACAAATTAAGAAGCTATGACAATCAGAATCGTACTTCTGAATATTTGTGTAAATGGAGAGATAATAAAAGATTAAAGAGAAATAGCCCTTTCGGCTTAGCTGATAAAATGAAGATTATTTCCCATTCGGTAGAGCAATCTTCTCTAACACCTTGTGTCAGCCCGATTGAGGACCTATCCGGAGTTCACTTCCACACTGAACTTATGTTCGACACTAACAAGAACTCAGATGCTCCCGATTACCTAAGACAGTTGGCCCTAGAGGTCATAGGTGGCATTCCCAGTGATGCCATGTTGATTTACACAGATGGCAGTAAAGACGAGTTGAATCACACTGGGAGTGGTGTTTTTATCGAGAATCTTTCTGTCCGGCTTTCCAGACGCAACCCAGAAAACTGCTCGGTTTTCAGAAGCGAATTAATCGCCATAAATGAAGGGTTAAAGTCCATCCTCCATGACACTAATAGTAGTGACATTTGGATCCTTACTGATAGCCGTAGCTCGATTCAGTACTTACAGGATTGGAATAGTGTGTGCGATCTTGTGGGCAGGCAAATTATCACTAATCTTAAAATTTTAGCCAAGGGTAGGGATGTCCACTTTCAGTGGATTCCCTCCCATGTTAATATCCAAGGCAACGAAGTTGCAGATATCCTGGCTAAAAGTGGCTGTTCTGAGCCTCCCAACGAGGATTACACGCTAACATATAAAGAGTTTTTCTCTATAAAGAAAAAAGAAGACAGGCAAGTCTGGCTCACCCCTCCCACCCATCCCAGGTTCAGCAGGAAGACCCCGGGAGGCGCGTTAGAATTTGGGGTGAACGAAATGATCAAACGGCCGCCTCAAGACTAATAAGTGGGCATCTGAAAGGCATGACATTCGAATCTGGACGCAGGGTCTTTTCGTTGTGCACGAAATGCAATCTGAGGCCGGCTTCCCCCGATCACATCTTGGAATGTTTGGGGTTCACTCTAGTGGATTTTTGCGCCGATCCAGTTCTGGTGCTTGACTTCGCTAGGGTTCATGGCATCATGGATCTGATTTAGATGCTGCTAGATCTAGAGGGATTGTAAACAACAACAACAACAGACTTAGCATATAATTCGCACAAAAGCTCAAGCAATTATCGTTAGCGTGGGGTGGACCCCGAAGAAGAGGGGAAAAATAAAATGCCAAAATAACTGAGAGTAGTGTCGGATCCATAGTTTTCAAGGTCTGTGAGAAGAATAGTGCCACTTCCGATGCCCTTTAAGTGCAAGCTCAGCCCCCCACAATCAGCATTGTGGGAGGAGGGAGAAGAAGAGGTGAAAGATAAAATGTCCAAAATGACCGAGAGTAGTGTCGAATCCATAGTCTTCGGGATCGCTGAGAAAAATAGGGGAAACTAAAAATATTGTTCATAATCAAGTTTTGAGTTAAATTAATTTTAGAGTGAATTTGTAATTTTATTTTATATTTTGTATACTGTACATATACTTTTAAATACCTGTAAATAAAATTACTTAGATCCTACACTATAGGTAGAATTTATGCCTTTTCCCGTCTAATAAAAAATTGGGATAAATAAATACAAGGGCAACGCCGGGTAAACAGCTATAGTGATTTAATATATGCCGTAGTTGTATCTAAAAAAATTTTCAATGTTGAAAAATGATTGCATTCTTCTTGATTGTTATGAATAATTTGATCTCAAAATATTCAAATTAATGCCTTTGATAAATGCCCGAAATTCTACTTTTAAGTAATATTTTTTACTTCCTTTCTCTTTATTTCTACTTTTAAGTGACATAATACCAATAATTACACACAGATTAATGTATAACTAATATGTGAAATTATGAAGTGCTTGTACATGAAATCTCATGTCAGATATGAATTTCTTAATATAGGGTAGAACTACTTTTCTGTTTAATTAAAAGTGTAAAATTATGAATGTGCTGAAAAATATCATTTTATTATAAATCATATATCACAGTTCTTTCTTAAAATATTTAGCATGATATAATATATAATACAATAAATTTTAAAAAATAACTGTTTGATACGTTATAGAGATCTATTGTGGATAAAATGACAAACACAATGAAAACCCCCATTCAATATGGCTTATATAAATTGTATAGTAAAGTTGCCTTAACCCTCCGTCGGACGAAATGCAAATCCTAACACGATCAGGCGCAATTCATCTGACAGATTAATGTATGCAATTAATGCAATTTTTGAATGTAGGTAAAGAAAAACGTATCAAACTGAACTTTTCACTTATATTTGCGTATAATTATGCTTTCAGGTAATATTTTAATATTTCTTTGCAATTTTTTTTTTTTTTTTTACAAATTTGAACAAATCATCAAATTGTTCCAAAACATTTTTTCTCAAAAACTTAACTCAAAATTCACTTTAATTTCATAAAACAAGTCCACATAATCCTAAAAATAAAAAAAATAATGAAAAGTTATTCATGAGCCAGGTTGAGGCACTGTAAAAGCTGAATCATAACATTTTTCACATATCATCTTGGCATGCTCCAAACAAAATACTTCAACATTAGATTTCAGACATTTATATTTTTAATAGCGAACTTTTTTCATTTGACGACATTTGGAACACCTCTTCCTCTGTCCGTCGTGGCATGCAGAGGCAAGCACCTCCTGATGTTGTGAGGTAGGCTGGAACTCACGTAGTTCATTTTGTAGTTGAATAGGCATTTCCCTTGTTTGAATGTTCCTCCTTTGGAGTTGTTCCAAATACAACTCGTTGCATTGAAAGTAAAATAAAAGTAAATAAAGGTCAATATCACTGAATTAGTGGCTAGAACTTGTTTCATATGCTATTTTAGGTATAAAAAAAGAAATATAAGCAAACAAAAGTGAAAATTTGAAAGTCAAAAATACTTACACAATCGGGCGCAATTCATCTGAGAGATTAATACATCTCTCACGACACTCAGCGAAGAAAAACTGAAGACGATCTTCTGTAAGTGGGAGGGAGAGAGGAATCTACTAGGAGACTCACTCCCCCCCCCCCCCCGATCTCGCTGATTGGTGCAAAAAAACTTGTGACTTCATCTCACAGATTAGTTGCGCCCGACGGAAGATTAATTATATAGCCTACAACATTCAGTTAAATACAATCTTATTTGAGAAGAAAAAATTTAGAGGATTTGTCAGGGTGAATAACAATTATTTATGAGAAAAACCACAAGGAAATAGAAACATTAAACTAGGTAAAATGATTCTTCTAACATAACTAAGGCATAAATATCATATATACTACGAAATTTTTATTTAAAAAGAGCATATTATAGAAGAACGTCATGTACTATATGTTTACATGAAATTTCCCTTTAAATAAACAACAGACTGTAATATATTTTGCCATATTAATATGAATCAAAAAATGTTTTTAAACACAGAGCTGAACTCTAGTTATGTTGTTATGCCTTATTCATTATGAACAAAACAAGGAAAAAAATAAGAATTATCCATGAACTTTTGGGGATTCTTCCCATCTCCAAAAATTATCTCATGGTAGAAAAATATTTAACTCATTTTGTATCGTAGGAAAAGTGGTACTGTTTTACAACTTTCTGAGGAACAATATTCAGATTATGTTACATTATCCACATAAACAGAAACAACATAAAAACTACATAATTATTCCTGTACAACATCGGATTGCTCAATTTTTGTGCTAGGGTAGTTTTTACTCCTTTGTCGATCTCAGAACGTGCAGAGAGATAATATCCATTAGTTTAAAAGAAATTAATATTTATTTCCAAGTCTTATACGTACTCGAAGTGTGAAGTCACGTCCGCCATATTGGGCACCTCCGCAATGGCGGCTGAAGAAAATCACCATGAAGAAATATAATCCAAGATTCCTGAAATATTAATCACCAAGATTTCAAGCGTCAGGCTTTTATTCACGTTCAAGAGTACAACACCAACTAACTATACACACACTTCGCGCGAACCGCGAAGCAACCAGGTGGCGCTACCAGTACGCCAAAAACAAATACAATGTACTATATAATTTCAATTTGCAACAGCGGCCCATGTTATTCTCCCATACGACGGAAAAATAAATATTAATATCTCTTAAACTAAGGAATATTATCTCTCCGCAGATCCAGAAATCAATAAAGGAGCAAAAAACACCCTACCACAAAAATTGAGGAATGTGATTTCGTAAAAAAATAAGAGCAGAGTGTTTTAACATAGGTCATGGACAGCCATAACAGTTGGTTCCCAATATAGCGGCCGTGACGTCATTATCAATCGATTATTGAAAAGCACTCGAATACAACTAACTCGATTGCTGAAATCATTTGATTATGCCCATTACTAGAAAAGAATTCCGTATCTTGTGCCGCTTGGCGCCATTTGACACGGTTCTGAGTTTTCTGCGATTGGCGAAAAACTCAGAAACGCGCTCGAAGTGATGGAGTCACAGTCGCCATGTTGGGCACTTTCCCAATGGTGGCCCATGTTATTCTCCCTTGGACGGAAAAACAAATATTAATATCTCTTTCACTAGTGAATAGTACCTCTCTACACGTCCTGAAATTGATAAAAGAGCAAAAAATACCCTATCACAAAAACTAAGGAATACGATCTTGTACAGGAATAAGAGCAGAAGGTGATTCAAAATTTCATTCTCCAAAGCCTATCGATGTGAAAGATAGGCTTAGAGGAAGTGATACTCTTGAAATTTTTTATTTAGTGTTTGTGAATAAATGTGCAATGTTGTTTCTGTCTATGTGCATGTTGTAACATAATCTGAGAGGAAATGGTAAGTAGATTTTATTCCCAGTAACACTGATTTATCCCTAGTGCCATTGTATTTAAAATTTGAATGTGCCACTGATGGTAACGGTATTAAAATGCCATGTTTTATAAAATTTATCACTGTAAAAATACGTATACACCTTATTGTTCATTCGATTTACCTCAAATATTTGTATGGTAACATACTTAAAGCAGTATATGCTATTTTGCATAACACTGCTTGCCAAATGAAAGGGTTCTTGAAGTTGATATATTGTTAGTATAGGACATTGTATTGTTGTTGCTTTTAATTGTTCCTTTGACTGGCGTACATTTTGAAGATTTCTACTGTGTTAGATGTCTGCTTATATGTATTTCTTTATCTGTGTACTTGATTCACTTTTACTGTCTTTTTAAAAGGTCAATTTTTATTATACCAAATGTTTATTTTGATGTGCTTCCAAGTTGGCATTACATTATTGTTCTGTTTTGAGAAAAAAAAACTGAATAGGTGTCTGAATAGGATCGATTTATATCTCAATCTATTCACACTGGATTCCTTTTCTATTAAAAAAAATAGTTTGCTATAAAGTTCATAAACTGTTTTTATGTTGTTTATGAATGCTTCATGGTAAGATATTTTTTCCTTCAGACTTAATAATTTCCCTAGAATTAGATATAAATAATATTTATCACTTATGATTATAGCTGCTTAAACTATAAAACTTTAATATATGCCATTTAAAATTCCACGGTTTTTTACTCATTGATTTTTCAGAAGTTTGTTTCCTTAAATATTTAGAAAGGTGTAATCTTGTGCTGCATAATACTATAAACCAAAATATTAATACATAAAGAAAATTTTAAATAATTTTCTTAGATTATCATATTCTGTAATAATTTTATTCCTCTACATTTCATTTTCTGTTTAAAAAAAGCTGAATGAGTGTCTGAGTAGGATAGATTTAAATCTTAAATATTTTATGTCGATTTCTTTTCTGTTAAAAGTCATTCAGGAATGAGTTTTGCATACTGCATTTTTAATTAACTCATATAATTTTAAACAAATGCAAATTTTTGGAAACTGAATGCAACATCAGTGTTATGTCAAATATTCAACTTTTGTTTACTTTGGAATTTTCCAGAATTAATTTCTGTATTAATATTTTTCTACGGGAGGAATAGGGAGTAAAAGTCTCAGCTACATAGTAATATAGTATTTTAATTTACAGAGGGACTTATAAATATAATGAGAGAGAGAGTATGCATGTTAATAGTTCTATTGTAGAGTAAGCAGTGACTCGCTTTACATAAATATGTATAAACAAGAAGAGAAAGGGAAATAATTGAATAACAGAACTTTACTTATTGCACGTATACAACATAGTAGGAAGAAAACATGATTAAATTTGTAAGCAATTTGGGGGTATACAGGGTCCGAAATTAGTACACACAGCTGCTGCTTCTGGAAGCTAAAACGGCTCTAACCCGTTAGGCATTGAGTCGAACTGGGCTTGGATGATAGATACGGGAAAGTAATTCCATGCTGCTTCAAGTTAATGCCACACTTCATCAATCGTAGTGGCTGGAGAGCGGTGGCGGCCCAGTCTTTCTGCAACCCATGACCAGATGTTCTCAGTGGGTGAGAGATCTGGAGAAAGTGCTGGCCAGGGCAACAGTCAAACACCCTCTGTGTATAGGTAGGTCAGGACACAACGGGCAACATGCAGTCTTGCGTTATCTTGTTGAAAGATGATGTCTTCGAGACCTCGATGATAAGGCAGAGCCACCGGCCTTGAGATCTGAAAAATGTAACGCTGGCTGTTCAGATTACCGACGACTCGAACAAGGGGTGTTCGTGTTGATACCCAATGGCTGCCCATACCATCACACAAGGTGCACGGCTCGTATGACGATATCGAATGCAATCAGGCCACGTGCGTTCTCCTCGGTGCCCCCAGACACGGATACGTCCATCATGATGCTGTACGCAGAACCGGGACTCGCCTGAAAAAACAACGTGTTGCCACTCCTGTATCCATTTTGTCGTTGGGCTCATCACTGTCGCCGCGCGTCTCTATGATGCAGTGTCAAAGGAAGGAGCAATAATGGTCGCCGTGCAGACAGTCCGTGCTTCTCCGTTGGTGCTCAAGATGTCGCACTGTCCGTGTGGATACTTGTCGTGCTGCAAACAAGCGCATTTCCTGACTCAAGGTCCGTGATGTGCCCTACGATCCTGCAAGGCCAATCTGATAACATGTCTGTCCTCTCTCGCGTTAGTTGCGGGAGGTTGTTGAGATCTTGCATGGCGTTCAGTATAACCCTCCTGAACCTATCGATTCCATATTCAAGTCTAGTTTGTGAATACATGTACATAACAGTATAACTAGTTAATAAAGACTTATATTTACCTTTATATTGTTTTTGCTCAGTATCAGCTATATTTGTTCTCAAAATAAAGATTTCTTCCAAGTCTAGTAAAACTGTTTATCAAACTTGTTTGACAGAAAAACTTCAATCATAAATATTAACAAATAACTTCCTACTAGATTTCGAACAACACCTCCGGAATCCCGAAGCTATGGGCGATGAAGGTGCGGCTCCTGTTTTGCATTAGCATCACAAGGGTCGGAGTCCGAGTTGGCTAAATGACTGTTCCCGTAATTTTGAACCGAGTCAAGTGATGAGACCGGAACACTTGACCCTGCATATCCGGAGGCAAATTTGAGAACTTGGAGGACATTGTAGCTACGCCCTATTTTACGTGCCCCGGCCACCATTAGTGAACACGGCGGTATATTTGCAGAGACGAGCATCGAACCAGGGACATTCAGATCACTGGCCCGCTGCTCTTGCCGACTGGGCTACGCGCCTCCCTCTATGGACGTTAACATGGAGAGCAGTTAGTTCTGGTCTCCAAAGCTAAAATTGACGTCACACTCTTATGGCATATACCACAACTAATATCCGGTTTCTACCCTTCACCTCACCATAGTATTCATTACCTTGGTGAGGTGTAGTGTTCCCGCTCCAATCTGCAAGAGGCGAACCACATGACATCACTTCTTTCCCCCTTCTTTGGGGAGATGCGCGCCGTCACGTGGGAGTCGAGGAGAAATATCTCTCGCAGGTCAGACGCGCTATGCCGAGCGGCTTACTGAATTGTGTTGTCCGAATAAATGTATTTTAAAAAGGCCTTCTGATGGAGTATCTGCTTTGTGTCTAGTTCTAAAGAGGCACGACGAATTACAACATCATCGATTCACCTTACCGGGACTATTATATTGGTGACCGGCCATCGAACACAGTCTGCGCCTTCGTACTGCGCCATTGGACTTCCGCTTTCGTTTTCGCCAGTAACCATGTCTCTCTCTCCTGGATCAACAACAGAAGCCTCTGCAGTCGTAATACCTCCGTATATATCGGTGGACCCCGCTTTATGGTTCCACATGCTGGAAAGTACTTTCGCGTTAGCAACTCCCAAAGCTATATCTTAATCAAAAACAAAATTCAACTATGTTGTCGCCCACCTTCCTCCTGCACCTGCTACTATGGTGCGCGACGTTATAATGAAGCCGGATACTACACATCCATACGAGGACCTAAAAACTAAAATCATAGAAAGATGCGGAGAAAGCCGAACATTGGAAATACGTAAGCTACTAGCCGGTGAAAGCCTCGGTGATAGGAAACCCACCGAATTGCTGCGTTTAATGAAGAGAAGAGCAGAAAACCACAATATCAGCGACGCACTTCTTTTGGAATTATTTACCCAGCAAATGCCAACCCCTGTGCAGACTATTTTCGCATCACTCGACCCCATCACTCCCGATAAAGCGGCAGAGATTGCCGATCGGATCTTGGATTTAACACCGTCGAACATCAGCGCAGTTTCGATTCCCACACCTACACCAGCCGCCGCTCAGACGCCAGCGACCACAGAGATGCTGTTGAAAGAAATTCAAGAGTTACGAAAAGAAGTCGTCGAACTTCGACATTCTAGAAGTATTTCTAGAAAATACAATCATCCTCGATACCGCTCTAAGTCACGCGGTAAGGATTCAACAATTTGTTGGTATCATGCAAAATTCCAACAAAAAGCAAACAAATGCAATCCGCCCTGTTCATTTGTGGGAAACCGGACGCGGGAAGAGTAGAAGCGACGTACCTCTCTCCCGCACCGTCTCGTCGCCTTTTCGTGAGAGACAGAAACACGGGTATGTGTTTTCTTGTTGACTCTGGATCTGACGCCAGTCTGATAACTGCTACCAAACAAGATAAATCACGGCCAGTTCTCCAAACATTTCGTGCCGCTAATGGCACAAAAATTAATGTTTATGGTCGAAAGAGTATTACTCTTAGTTTAGGTTTACGCCGATCGTTTACTTTTTCTTTTTACATTTGTGATGTTTCATGTGCTATTTTAGGAGCTGATTTCCTGCATTATTTTAATTTAAAGCTTGATTTACGGAATCAGCGTCTTATCGATTCCATTACTCAGTTAAACACTCCTGCTAAATTAAGTGTTTGCAATATTTTCTCTGTAAAACCTAATTGTGTTAATAATGTATATGGTAAACTATTGCTGCAATTTCCTGAAATTACAAAATTACCGGACCCTAACCAACCGGTAAAGCACAATACTGTGCATTACATAAACACCAAGGGACCTCCAGTCGCGGCTAAGCCTAGACGGCTAGCTCCAGATCGGCTAAAACTCGCTAAAGCTGAATTTCAGCAGATGCTACAGCTTGGTCACATGAGACCCTCCAAAAGTAACTACTCTTCGCCTTTGCACATGGTGCCGAAGAAAGGATCTGTCGATTGGAGACCTGTTGGTGATTATCGTACTCTAAATGCACAAACTATTAAAGAGAAGTATCCTATCCCCTGTATTGCAGATTTCACTGCTGAATTACATGGTAAACAAATCTTCAGTCACATTGACCTGATAAAAGCATACCACCAAATTCCCATCAATCCTGATGATGTACATAAAACTGCGATTTGTACCCCCTTTGGCCTTTTCGAAAGCACGCGCATGCAATTTGGCCTTTGCAATGCATCATCTACCTTTCAGCGCTTTATAGATGAAGTAACTCGTGACTTAGGATTTGTTTATGCATTTGTTGATGACTTGCTTGTTGCCTCAGATAATGAAAATGAACATATGCAACACCTTCAGTTGTTGTTTTCCAAACTTAAAGAGTATGGACTATGCATTAATGTTGATAAATGTCAATTTGGGCAAACCACTATTGAATTCTTAGGATTCAAGCTTTCAGCAGAAGGAATTGAACCCCTTCCTGATCGCGTTTCATGCATCCTGGAATTTCCTCAACCGACTACCTTAACTCAACTACGGCGTTATTTAGGTCTTTTCAATTTTTATCGGCGATGCATTCCCAAAGCTGCCGACATTTTAGCCCCTCTTGTTAAATTCCTTGAAGGACAGAAAAATAAGAAAAAACATCCCCGTTCCAGTGCTAGCAACACTGAGCAATTACAATGGAACGACGAAGCAACTCTCTCCTTCACTGCTTCAAAAGAAGCTATAGCTCAAGCTACACTATTAAGACATCCTGTACCTGGTGCCCAGATAAGTTTATGGGTTGATGCTAGTAATGTCGCGATTGGTGGATCCTTAATGCAGCTCTCAGAAGATCAGTGGGAACCCATAGCGTTCTATTCTTGTAAACTAAATAAGGCTCAGAGAAATTGGTCAACTTACGATCGTGAATTATTTGCTATTTACTCTTGCATAAAAAAATTTAGGCATATGCTAGAAGGTCGCAATTTTGCTATTTATACAGACCAAAAACCCCTTATATTTGCCTTCCAACAAAACCCTAATAAATGTAGCCCTAGGCAGCTGCGCTATTTAGATTATATTTCGCAGTTTTCTACCGATGTTCGGTACACCAAAGGTTCTGATAACAGCGTGGCCGACGCACTATCTCGCATTGAGATAAACTCAATTTCTCCTAATGTGCTGAACTTTAAAGAGTTCGCCACTGCTCAGACCGTTGATGACGAGCTGAAACAGCTTATCGAATCTGACACGTCATCTTTAAGATTGAAAAAACACTATTTTCCAATCGAAGATATATATTTATACTGCGATATGTCACAGACACACCCTCGACCTTTTGTTCCCAAAAGTATGCGACAATCTGTTTTTCAAACCTTGCATTTTTTCTCCCATCCAGGTATATCAGCCTCATTAGATTTAATCTCTAAACGATTCGTTTGGCCTGGCATGCATAAAGACATAAAATCTATGGTTCGCAGTTGTACTAAATGTCAAAAAGCTAAAATCTTTCAACATACCAAATCACCAATTGGCACCTTCTCTGATCCTGATGCTCGTTTCGCCCACATACATATAGATTTTATTGGACCGCTCCCACCCTCAGATGGCAATCAATATTGTATGACCATCATCGATAGGTTCACGAGATGGCCCGAAGTTATCCCTACACCCGATATGACTGCGGAAACAACTGCTCGAGCATTAGTACAAGGTTGGATCTCCAGATTTGGATCCCCTGTTACTGTAACTACTGATCAGGGTAGAAATTTTGAATCTACTCTCTTCAAAGAACTCACTAACATATTAGGATGCAACAGAATCCGAGCATCTGCTTACCATCCACAGTCAAACGGTATCATTGAAAGGTTTCATCGTCATCTCAAGAGCTCTCTTAAAGCGCACAACCAAACTAAATGGACTGAAATCCTTCCCATAGTCTTACTAGGATTGCGCACTGCCCTCAAAAGTGACATAAAAGCCACCTGTGCCCAGCTTGTTTATGGCACCAATCTCAGACTACCTTCCGATCTCATTACCAGTGATACTGTCAAACAACCCATTACCCTTACCTATGTGTCCGAGTTAATTAAAACAATGAGAACCTTAAATCCTATTGCCCCTGCCGTACACGGCAATCCCAAAATTTATGTTAATCCCTCATTGAAAACCTGTTCACATGTATTTTTAAGATCAGATAAAGTCAATCCTCCCTTATCACCTTCTTACACGGGACCACATCTAGTGGTCGACAGAAATGACAAAACTTTTGTTTTGGAATTAAACGGAAAGCAGAATACAGTCTCTATTGATCGTATCAAACCTACATATCAACTTTCAGATTCTCTTGAACCTTATGGACCTAAACAGCCAACTGAGCCTATGAATGCTCAAACAACTCCTGTCGAACAGACCACCACCAGATCTGGTCGCAAAGTTCGCTTTCCACAACACCTTGTTTCTGAATATATTGTGTAAAAAATTTTGTAATATCAATTGTACATAATCTACCTATCCTTTTATTTCATGTAATGCATATGTAACCTTGTTTATCACTCTTGTACATCATGCCAATTTCCCTCTAGGCATCATACGAATTTTCAATTGTACTCTAGACTGTTTGTATAATTCTCACTATGTACCTATGTATTAATAACCAATTTTCTGTAATCGTGACTACGTCACTGGGAGCATACTCTGTAGTGTTCCCTCTCCAATCTGCGAGAGGCGAACCACGTAACATCACTTCTTTCCCCCTTCTTTGGGGAGATGCGCGCCGTCACGTGGGAGTCTAGGAGAAATATCTCTCGCAGATCGGACGCGCTATGCCGAGCGGCTTACTGAATTGTGTTGTCCGAATAAATGTATTTTAAAAAGGCCTTCTGATGGAGTATCTGCTTTGTGTCTAGTTCTAAAGAGGCACGACGAATTACAACATCGTCGATTCACCTTACCGGGACTATTATAGAGGTATTGATCACCAAAAACAGAGATAAATCTGAAATGTTCAAAGCATTCGTACTTGACTGTATTCAACCAACTTGTCCAAATGTTAGCGCACAAAGCATAGGGCCTGTTCGCATAGGAGTCCGGTAGTTAAAGTATTGAAATATATGTAACCAATGGCAAACCTCCAAACGATTAGCAATGAAATTTTTAACGCCTATGATTGGTTTATTTCCGTCTCCACGCTATCTTTCCTTCGTCGCTTCGCTACCAGACTCCTGTGTGAACAGGCCCTTAGGGCCTGTTCACATAGGAGTCCGTTGCGTTGCGTTAAGGAAAAGATGACGTTGAGACGAAAATAAACCAATCATAGGCCTCCAAACGATTAGCAATGAAATTTTTAACGCCTATGATTGGTTTATTTTCGTCTCAACGTCATCTTTTCCTTAACGCTACGCTACGGACTCCTATGTGAACAGGCCCCTAAACAGACTATAACCAACGAAACTTTTCAGTTTTCTTTAAATATTACGCTTGATACACGGTTAAAGGTATTTTTAAAATTGAGTTGACGTTATCCGGCATACATTTCAATAGGTTTCACGCTTTAAAAAATATTGGTTTTGAAGTAAAAAATAATCGAATTTTTATGTTTAGCCGTTAGCATGGGTAGCGATTAGTTCTGATCTCCACAGCTTAATGTGGGTTCGCACACCGATGGCTAAATAGCTCCGTGTTGTTCAATGTTTACACATTTCTCAACAATGGATTACAATAATTTGAGTTTATATTAAATACATATTGAAATAATATAAAAATATTACGCTGCAAGAGATATTAAATATTCCATCTTAGATTTTAAATTAACTGTTTTGAAACCACAGTTAACTGGAGGTCAGGTCAAAGACCTCCAAAATTTTCCGGTATTGATATCGCAGTATGTAAACAGTAGGTAGGGAAACTTATCAACTCTTGATAAGTGTCTAGGAAGACTTATCAACTTTTGATAAGTGTCTTACCATTTCGCTAACCACTATCAGCTTTAATTTTGTCTGGGTGTATATCATTATTTTAACTACTATTCTTTTATAAATACTGCCAAATTGTATTCCGTTTCTTGTTGAATTACATGCTGTGATCTAGATTTTATTTACCATGAAACTTGTGATATTGGATAATTATGAGGCTGTGAGTACTTGGGCTGCCAAGTACATACGTAAACAAATCAGGCAATTCAAACCAGATGCTAAACGTTACTTTGTTCTCGGTTTGCCAACAGGTATTTACTTCTAGCGTACCTTCTTACATATGGTAATAGGTTTTCAGTTTATTTGCAATTTCTTACTTTAATATTGACAATATTTTAAAATTTTACCACACATCTTGTAATGTTTTGATTCTGTCTAACCCTTCAGCGGCGTGCCCGGGTATAGAGTGCAACATTTTCGTGATTTTGAATGGTTTGTTTGTACATGTAAGACTTGAATGTTCTAAGCAGTTTCTATTTAGAGCCTGTTCACATAGGAGTTCGTTGCGTAGCGTTAAGGAAAAGATGACGTTGAGACGAAAATAAACCAATCATAAACGTTGAAAATTTCATTGCTAATCGTTTGGAGGCCTATGATTGGTTTATTTTCGTCTCAACGTCATCTTTTCCTTAACGCAAAGCAACGCAACGGACTCCTATGTGAACAGGCCCTTATAGCTACACCCGTTATAGTGCAGGTATGATTTTCTGATCCTTCTATTCCTTTCCCTTCATTGTTAGTCATGATTTAACCGTGGTAAACCAGTGATTATACTGGATTACAATACAACTAAAGCAGGAGTTGATGTAGTCGATCAAATGTGCAGCTATTGCACGGTATCCCACATATCACGAAGATAGACTATCTCATTGTTTTTTAGGTTTTTGGACATAATAGGAATCAGTTGTCCTATTATGTCCTTATATCCAATAAACCTTTCAGTTTTGAAATAAGGTGATTGTATCTGCATTCTTTGGCCTTTAATTTTAAATATTCTCAATATTGTCAACATTTTATATCGTCACAAAAAGCAGAATTATTATTTTCAATTTGAAAAAAAAATGTTTATTATAAAAGCAATAATCAAGGTTGAAAGAGAAGTTGCACTTTGTGCGACATGCACCTGCAGGTGTTAAAAAAATTGGTGCGTCTGCTGAAGGGTTAATTGTTTGCTTTCAATTAGAGCATTAAACCTTTATTTTTAAGATATACTAGAACAGCTCTGGATTATCTATGTGCACCGAAGTATTATTTAGTACAGATGATGTAGTTTCAATATTTGCAGTTTAAAGAAATTAAAAAATTTTGGATTGATAGGGAAACTGAGAATAAGGGGCCGTTCAAGTATTATATTTTAGTCACATTTTAAGGCATTGTAAATCCCTTTCCCTTGTAAGAAAAAATAAAGAAAATTCGACTTTCCTCCCCTTTTGCTTATGTTAGATTTGGTAAATTTCTTGTCGCTATTTTGTTGGCTAAACAACTTTTATAATCATTAAATTTATTGTACATTTCTAAGTAAAAGTGTATAGATATTAAATCATTAACAGTAAATAAACTGAATAATAAATAAAAAAAGTCAAATTTTATATCAACATCATAAAGGTTTTATAAATTCTTTGAGTGTAAATAGTATAGTACAAAAGTAAGTAATTAAATAAGTACAGATACACTACTGAGGAAGAATCTATCATAACTTTTAATCTGTCGACCATGCCCCTCTAACCCAAGCTTCAAAATTATCAATTATTACTTTTGTACTTGGTTGGCTTGAATTGTGGCTAGCTTCTCCCATTTTATCTACCTCTTCTTCATCAAGCCACTCTATCTTCATCTCTACTCTGAGCTTGAAAAATACACATTAGTTTATTGGCACATCATGCAGCTATAGGATTGGATTTACTTATGGTTCTTTCTTGAAACTTTTAGAAAGTTTCTTATTTAATTTTGATTTTTCAGTGTTAGATGACATTTTCTGCTATACAAAACATAACTTAAATCAAATGCCAGTTAAACAAGACATGATTCTTCTAAAGAATGTGAATAAAGTACAGCTCACTCTCTTATGATCATTGCAAACAGAATAACTAATTTTATGTACTGGATGGTAGGAGAGTTGTGTGGTTGGAGCACATTGCATTGCACTCTCTTGTTTGTATGTTTTCTGTCTTATGAAAGCATTGCTCTCATCCCAGTTTCCTGCTTGTCAGCAAAAATTAGCAAAGCTTGAGCTCCTTCCCACCTGAATGCTTACTAATTACTGGAACAGTCCCTAAAATAAGCAAAAATTTAGAAACTAGTGAAAAGAGTTGCTTTTAGAATGTCTGATGTTGGACCATCTGTCTGAAGCAATATTCTATAGTTGTCATTGGTACCTTTTTAGACCTTAATGAGCAACTTTAATGTAAAAAATATGTTATTTGCTTAAAATTTTTTGAAACAAAGTCAGCTTTTACTTGATGGACTGGGTTGATGGGCAGTAGAATTTATTTTAGCCAATTTTTTTTTTTTTTTTTTTTTTTTAAAGGAGCTAAATTTTAAAATCATCAGGTCTTGTAAGTTCCCAGAATCTTTAATAGAGAAATTTTCAGGTTTACAGATGATGGTATTGGTCATTGTGTTGTGACTAAACTACTTCTACACCTGGTAATCCAGGAGCCTCAACTCTGAGATAGAACCTTGTGTGCTAGCTTACCTCTGGAATCTAATGAAAATATAGATGTCAAATTCATTTGCTTAAAAACTTGTTTAAACATGTTCAGTCAAAGTGGGACATAAATTGACATAAGGTCAAAACTAAAAAAAAAAATTTTAAAAAAATTGATGCCCATTATGCTTGTTGCATGAATTCTGAATTGTCAGTAATCTATCCATCACTAAAAATATGAAAAATAAAATGTACATGTGTCAATACAGCTAGCATGTAAAGAAATATAAAGCTTTCTAGATAAAAAAAACTAAATCTAAATGTTTCATTATTATTGAAAATACACAATACATAAATCACCATATATAAACCATTTAAAGTCTCAGGTTTTATTCCCTTAGGTATTTTTGTAAGACATAATATATACAAGAACATTTTTGGATTATGTATGTTTTCTATGCTTATCTTTAGATTAATTAGTATGGATAATTAGAAATTTAGTATATGTTTATCCTCTGTGTGCCTGACTAAACATGTTTGAAAAGTCTTTCGTATCATTTAGTGAACACTGATTAAATTTTTTGGTTGAATCTAGTAAAGTTTATTTATCATTTTAATATTATTATGTAAAATATGAAAAACAAAGATTTATAATCATTTCAGGGTCTCTTCAAACCAGGAACCACATCTAATCGATCTTTTAGCGTAATGTTATAAGCCATAGCGGTCAGTAAAACAAAGCTTCCGCTGGCTGTAGCGGCCAGTAAAACAAAGCTTACGCTAACTAAACAAGGTTTTAAAAATTGCGAATCCCACAAAAATTCAAAAAATATCCAACTATAGAAGCCATACTTAGCAACGAAAACTACGTCCGAGCGATGGAACAGCAAATCCCCGAAAGAACAGTCAACGGATTAATTTTTTGACACAAGCGCGGTATAAAAATCCGGATTAAACTCATCTACCAGTAAATCACAAGCTCTGATTGTCTGCTAATTATAAAATCGGAAGCAATATATGGCTAACTGAAAAACATTTAACAAACACAATCCACGTTTGGCTTTTTATCGCCACTTTGGTGAAAATCTAAAAAATACCGCCAAACCATTAAAGCGGCTGCGGCACCGTGTATTGGAAATGAGCCCATTTGGGACTTAGAAAAGTAAATAGGATCTACAGCTAATTCAGATCGTATCTAAAAGTACAAATTATGCATTTACTTTTAGAACTAGCCTAAGATGTAATTAATAACATGTTGTCACTTTAATAAAAGTAATATAATGATAAAATATATATGTTTCTTTTCATTTTTGTTTTTAAACTTTTTAAGGGGGAACTCCTCTTGGAACCTATAAAAAACTCATTGAATTTTGTAAAGATGGAAGTGTGTCTTTTAAATATGTAAAAACCTTCAATATGGATGAATATGTTGGTAAGTAAGAGTTCCTTATTATTACTATTATTTTATTTATATGTATACTTGGTTTTACATTTTCATTATTCTAATTCTTGTATCTATGATTTTAAATCTCTTGCTAATCCTTGCCACCATCTTGCCAGTGTATAAAAGTTATTTTGGTACAAGAGCATATTCCATTGCTTTTTTAGTATCGGTAAAACAGTGACACAATCTGAATAATGTTTTTGGGGATGGGGGGAAAGTTCCTACTTCTGTAGTGTTGAAGAAATTCTTATTTCTTGTGGAGGAGGGGGATAATGAAAGTTCCCTTGGAATCACCTTTTTTCTACCTTTTATTAACTTATTATATTCCACCATATTATTTTCTACTTTCTATTAAAATACATATTTTATACCTATTATTAATCTTCGCTTGGCTATATATATTCACCGGCAGGCAATAGGAGGGGAGTTTTATTAACCCCTCCAGGGGTATGATACTTGGTTGAAAATTTTTAGAACTTTAAAATGTTTTCCATCAAAAACCTAAATTTGGTATTTTACAAACATTTTAAAATATCATAATATTGTCTTTTTGAAAATGAATATATATTTTATTTCTTATTTTTTGTTTTTGATCTACTTTAATAGAAAAGAAGGTTAAGAAAATATATCTAATTCTTTGTAGTTCAAGTAAATGCCTGCTGCTAAAAACAACACATGAATACTTGTTCAAGATTGTAAAATTGGATTACTTTTTTAAATACAGTTGGACCTCCATATATCGAAGTCGATGGTTCCCGAAAAGAATTCGATATATAGAAACGGTTATGCTTAAATTATTGGTGATACATTGTATTGCAAGAAAAATGTGCATTTTCTTCTAATATACGAAATCACTTTCATATCAACAAATTTAAATATGAATCATATTACTACAAATTACGTACATTCATAAATGAAAATTATTATCGATTAAAAAATATCAATAAATTAATTATACTAGATTTAATTATCAAACAAAATTTACATACCTTTAAATACAAACGCAATTGATTGACATTTTTGTAAAAAACTTTCGAATGCCTTGTTGTACAATAAATTTAGAAGAAAATTCATCATAAAAGTGTTCACACTTATTAAGTCCACTAAATACTGCCTCCGGGACATTTTCCGCGAATAGAAGACCACGACGGATTACATCAAATGCTGCTCGCATTTCTTTTTTCGAAGGATTAACGATTTCTGCCTCAGTTTGAGTTTCCTCATCTTCTTGGATGTCAGTTTGTTCTTCCTGAAGTGAGTTTATGATGTCGTCATCTGTGGGGTAATCGGAAACAATGATGCTTTCATCAACGTCTAAAAAATCTCTAAGGGAAAAATCTTTACTGGACAGAAAAATCGCGTGCCACTTTAAGAATCTTTAGGGGAAAAAATTCGATATATAGAAATTTCTTTCGTTATATAGAGATAGTTTCTCTACCTAATGAAAACGGGGATTCACCAACTGTTCGATATATATAGACTTTCGATATATGGAAGTTCGATATATAGAGGTCCGACTGTATAAGTATTGTGTCAGCGTCATAATGAGTGAATATTGTAGTAACCAGTCTACGAATTATTTTTCTTTCTGCTTTCTAAAGGGAATCCTCTTTTTGGTATTCTGGCAATTTAGTGCATATAAAATATTAATATTTTAAAATGTACAATAAGTCTGTGACTTACACAGTTAATTTGTTCCAGAGCATTCCGTTCAAGTAGAAAGCATGTAAGTCAAAATTTACCACCATTGACATCATCACCACATTTGTGCTTTAAATCTTCAAACATACTTAACTCCTTCGGTTGTATCAGTACAAGACATATAGGTATGCGTTTGCATTGTAGATCTTCAATTCAAATTTATCAATAATTTCTCTATTGTTTCTATTAAAACACCTCTTTTCTTCAAAATTATTGTTGATTGCATAGGAACAGAATTCTTCACATGTTGCATAATCTGATCTGTATCCTATATCACAGTTCTAATGTTCGATTTGTTCATGCCATATATGCACGCACTGTCTACAGTCTTATTACCTTTTCATGTTATTTGATAATTTCAGCTTTAGTTTCCATAGTAATTACCCATCTCTTTTTACATCTGCTTATGGTCTGTTCCTTTTTACGTTTATTGGACATATTTTTTATGGGTTTTATGTTGTAATTTGTATGAAAACTAACTTTAGTACTGTGAACAAAACACCCGATCGTTTGCTGTCAACTGTTGCCACTATTGTAGCCACTCATCTGTACTGGCAACACTGAAGAACTGTAAACATGGGAAACGACTTAATAATAAATAATAAATAGCTTTATAAATAATTCTTAACCATTTATAAATGCAAATATCATTCTTCATTTTGTCAAGGATTTCTGAAACTCACTGATGTTACCTCAAGAATTAGTAAATAATGTATTGAAGGGTTAAAAATTGTAAAATAATTACTTGAAAACGAAAAAAAAAAGAAAAATTCTTACATTTCTTTAAGCTCAACAAATGATATATACTTTTCATGGCTACCCTATTGTGAGATGTTTATTATCCCCCACCCCTAATTTTGGGAATCGACATCGCTGAGAGGCAACCTCAAAAATCCTTTCAGGGCTCAACTCCCAAGAGGTGGGAAATACAGCGGTCATGCTGCTTTTGCAAAGAAAGGTTTGATGGTGTATCCTTTCAGATTCAGTTACAATATTTTTTGTCCTTTTGTTTTTTATTCTAAATGTTTTTCTTTTGTTATAGGTTTACCTAGAGATCACCCTGAGAGTTATCATTCCTTTATGTGGAATAACTTTTTCAAGCATATTGATATCCATCCTGAAAATGTTAACTTGTTAGATGGTAATGCTAAAGACCTGGAAGAGGAATGTAGAAATTATGAAAAGAAAATAGCAGATGCTGGTGGAATTGACTTATTTATGGGAGGTAAAATGAATGTATTTAAGAAAAGTTGTTTTCAAACTAATCATTTAATATGAGTGCTAATGCTTCTTGTTTCAATAATTAATTCCTAGTCTCCTTAGTAATATTAAGTTATAAACCCAAATGCTATCTAATTTCAGTCTATTTTTGAAATATTATACTATAGTTTTTAAATTAGGAAATTTTAATTACATTTTTGTTTTTTCATCATTTTGTTTTATTTTGAGGAGTTATTGATTTAATTTCTAAATATCTCTTCCATAAATTTAAATTTATTTTCAGTTTCTTTTCCTCTGTAATCTACGTAGTTCATGTAAACAATTATTTATTTTTTTGCATAATTAGCTTAAATCTATATATATATAAAGGAAGAAGTCCTGACTTATTCATACATCTATGCACATATCAATGCCCAGCATAGACTATTGGAGATACAGATATCAAATTTTTATCTGTATCTCCAATCAAATTTTTATCTGTATCTTCTTAAAGGGGCATCATTTAAGAAGAGATTTTCCAAAATTCGGCCCCATGGGGGGGAGGGGGGCAAAACAGGTTTTTTACATATACCTTCATATTTCAAAGAAAGAAACAGATATCCATAAGATTCTTGCTTTAAAATGCAAGGAACACGAATACCTATAAACTAATTTTAGGTTTTTATCAAAATTTTGCCCCCAGGGGGGGGGGCTAAACTTTTTTTACGTGTTTTTCACATATTCCTTCATATCTCAAAGAATGCAACAGATATCTATAAGATTCTTGCTTTAAAATGAAAGGAACACGAATACCTAAAAATCAATTTCAGGATTTTTCAAAATTTGGCCCAGAAGAGGGTGAGGGGGCTAAACGTGTTATGTGTTTTTCACGTATTCCTTCATATCTCAAAGAAAGAAACAGAATGAGATTCTTGATTTAAAATGTAACAAACACTATTAAATGTAACAAACGTGATCAATGCCATGATTTTTTGACATTCGCTTTAGATTTTGTAAAAAAAAATTGGGGGGGGGGGAGATATTTTTTCCATAGATATGATAAACTCTAAATGTGTGTGGATTGTAGATATTTCAGTTGTGTGTACGTATGC
The DNA here is from genome assembly GCA_907164885.2 of Dolomedes plantarius. Classification (NCBI taxonomy): domain Eukaryota; kingdom Metazoa; phylum Arthropoda; class Arachnida; order Araneae; family Dolomedidae; genus Dolomedes; species Dolomedes plantarius. The sequence continues at coordinate 6,260,508 of OU015495.1, forward strand.
ATCTAGAGCTCGGGTTAACTCCATTCATTTTTATTATCCTGGGCAACGTCAGGTAATTCTTTGTTTATAAAACCGGCAATTTTCTCAGGGGTTTACAAGGAAGCCCTCAAACTCCTCGAAGGGCTGGGATCCAGTGTGATATCAAAATTGAAAGAAACATTTTAATGCTGACATCAGCATGGGGGGAGGGGGAGGATTATAATATGCTGATGGGGTGCTGACCATTGGGGAGAGGTATCGATTGGCATAAAATACAAGTTTACATAATATACGAGTAAGCCTTCTTAAGAGTACACCCGTGCAATGCCGGGTATATAAAGCTAGTATTTGTATAAAGTCAAGAAGTAAATGAACATGTGCAATTCATTGAAGTAAATGAACATGTACAATTCTTTTTTTCATCATTGTTTACTTAATGTCAGTATAAGAAATTTAGCTGTAAATTCTATATTCATGCTAAAAATTTCCTCCAATCTTTTTCACGAGGACTCTAAGTATTAATTACATTTAACATAAAATATCTTCATGTATAGGGTGTATTTAGAGTAAGATCATTATTATTCTACTGAATGGTAATTTAAAATGTCTCAAGCTTGAATCTCTAACTTAAAAGCCTGCAGTCATCATGGACTAATTTTGGATTTGTTTCTGGCATAAAAAAAAAGTTTTAGGATTCTGTGCTGTATGTAGAAACGTAATAGTGTGATACATGCTTGATAATTTATTTTTAAAATTCATACTAGTTTATTATTAAAGGTTATATTCTGTGATTTAAAGTAAACTTTGTTGCATTTGAGAACTAGATATACTAGTTTTTCATGCATTTCTCTCATTGGTCTCATTAAATTGAAAATATTTTTTCTCTTTATGAATGCAGTTATTAAATTTGTGATCATTGCTGTAAAATCATGATGGTACTAATGAAGAACTTTCGAAGAAATGAATCGTAAATTTCTTAAACCTGAACTAATGCACATGATTGGTTACAAGCATCAAGCTAAATAAATGTTGTAGCCCTTCAACAGGTCAAAAACTCAATAAATTTACCATAATCTTTTAGGAATAAAAGTCATACATATGAGATTCATCCTTGAGAGAATCATATCCAATGTCCCCATCAGGAGTAAGGGATGTACCAATTGGTACAAAACTAGTTCCTAATCTTAAGCAGCTTTTATCAACAATGTAAAACATTTGAATTCTTTAATTTTTCTGTAATTTTTATGAATGCAAATTTGAGGTTTAAACTTGTTATAAGGTTACTTGACTTTTTTCTTTATTATTATTATTATTATTATTATTATTATTCAGGGATTGGACCAGATGGACATATTGCTTTCAATGAGCCAGGGTCAAGTCTTGCTTCTCGAACTCGTCTAAAAACTTTAGCTGTTGATACTATTGAAGCTAATGCTAGATTTTTTGGAAATGATTTGTCTAAAGTTCCTCATGAAGCTCTTACTGTTGGAGTTGGAACAGTGATGGATGCAAGAGAGGTAAGAAATTGTTCATATCAGTATTTATTGAAACAAGCTTTTAAACTTGGAGTGAAATTAATAAGAATGATGTCCCATTATTTGGTTGTTTTTCCTCACTGTCTAGTTTGTTTAAGGTCTACTTGGTTTTCCTGTTGTCAGACTCATGCCTGACATTCTTAATTAGGACAGATGTGGCGAGCTTAAATATGATCAACAGGATCATCAGCACCTCAATGGGACTTTTAAAAGTGACCATTGCTAAGTGACACATCATCTATACTAATAAAGAGACAAGTGGAAGTCGAGAGATCACGTGACCGTAATTCATCCGGGTGGTCCAATCGTCAAAAAAAAAAATGGCCGACAAATATACAGGAAACGGTGTAATTTTTTTTCTCATGAAAGTACATAAATGTTACATATTTGGAAAGAGCTTCAAAAACTGATAATTTTTTCTGCGTACACTTATTCTGTTAATTCAATAGTTTTAGAGATATTTTCATTCTAAAATCACTCACTGCTGAGAAACCAATTCATCTGGTGCAGTGGTGCTGCCATCTGTCGGCAGCGACGGGAATGAAAATTGAAAGGAATTTATTCACTTGAATTTAATACATTTGTAGGCTTTTTTTTCTTTTGTGGGGCCCGAAGTACATAAATATGTTACATGGATGGCTTCAGCGTAGCTAGGCGAAGCCCGGCTAGTTTAGAATAGTTAAGCAAAAGACCATTAGCGCAGGAAGGGAGACGAGGTAAGAATGGGAGAGCCGAGCGGACGCTTCCGACAAAAGATGGTGAATACTTTACTGCAGGAAAAGGCGATGCCGACAAAGAATGAAAGAAGCAACTCTCGGGAGACATGAAAAATACTACACGGGGTACGGTAGAACGTACGAGAATTTTCCATGAAGAAAGAAAAAGGAACGAGACAGCACAATGCAGGGGGCATTACAGACTGGACCTTGATGAGGTATTGATATACGGAGAGTGTGTGGGAAATCTAAGAGACGGGAGGTCTTGTTCGAACTGCATTTTATGAACCCCTCTCTCCCTAATCGATGTTACGAGAGTTCTTTGGAACAAACTGATGTATAATATTATTACTGTATATACCTTATATTTAACGAGATGTAAATAGAGCCATTTATCCATTTCTACATTAATACTACGAGTTACTTATACTTCAGGTCATGGCGATCTGGTATAGTATTATACCTGTTTCAGTTTTAATGCAACATTAAAGACAATATGCTTAGCCTTACAGGATGGTGAAAAGAGAGTGGAGTACTCAGTGGAGTGCTACCTCCTGTGAGAGTTGGTATCACCTTCTTGTAGCTACTATAATCTCTGAGGAGGTTTGTGGTCATCTGCTGTGGTCTAACCTCACCGGCAGGAATTAACCTAATAGGACCTTGTTGCTATGTCGGGTCCCGCTGTGTGTTTTGGTAATCTCTGAGGAGGACTTTTAAAAATCTTATTTTTAATCCATTTTTGATTTAAGTCATTTCTGTGTGGTTTTTGCATTTTTAAGAAAGAAGATCTGGACCTTAGCAGTTCACTCTAACTGATAAAGTAATGTGCTTATGATGACTCATACATCAGCAGCCCTGAATTTTTCAAGGTTAATGGGGATGGATGCATGAATGTGTATTGTGTAAAAAAAAAATTAGACCTTCTAAATTTAATTATTTTCTAATTTTTTAATAAGGCACACCTCCTTTTTTCCCCTTGGCTTATAATATTCCCTTTTAGATATTTTAATTGTACATAATCCCCATCTGCCTGCTCAGTTGTGTTTCTTTTAAAGAACTTTTTGAAGTAAATTCAAAATACCTTTAAATCTCAAATATCACAAGAACAGTAAAAATTGCTATGTTAAAGATATCAACAAGTTTGCCTTCATGTCTAAGACTGGCAAAACAGTTAGGTTTAATTTTCACATATCTTTGTTTAGGAAATTCTGAACCAATAAAAATCTAAGATTCTTGTGGTGTAATAGTGAATTTTGTAGTTATTATATAAATGCTAGGAGAAAAACTAAGGTTTGAAAGTTTGAATTCTGCTCTGTTCTCTCTACCTTGCCTAAAATACTGTTAATAAAAGGAAAATTGTTATGTGAATCTGTAGAAGTATGACCTTATAGGTGAATCTGTATGACCTTATAGGTCTATTCTGTTTTATGCTAGAGACAATTATTCAAAATAAAATTTATCATTAGGTATAACTTTTTAAAATTCACTATCATATTTTAAAGCAGACATAACATTCATCTCCGAGCATGAGTAAAACTTCTGACTGGAGCAAATTAAAACCCTGAAATCAATTTACATTGATTTCAGGGTCACAATTCTCTGATGTTATGACCCTGAAACTATTGTAAATTGGTTTTTCTCCCCAATTATTTTTCTCTGCCCTTGCTGAGCCAGTGAGAAAATTCAGCCCCAAATAATAAAATCAGGATCTGTTCATATATTATTTTAGAAATCTGAAAGGATCATAGCCTATGTAAAAAGGTTTGCAACTGCTACCGCTGTTTTGGTTGTTAATAAACTTCTTTTGTTCATTGTGACTTTATTATCCTTTAGTTTCCTGTAAACTTTGCCAATGAAGCCCCTCTATGATATTTCTCTATATTTTGCATAGCCATGCATAAGTTGTACTTTAAGCACATGGAGCATATTTAATAATTTTTGCAGTAAATTATAAATTGGTTTTAAAATTTTAAGTCAATTTTAAGTCCAAATATGTCAGTGTTTTTCAAAGATTGTAGCATTTTATTTGAGTTTCTGTGTAATTTGAATGCCATGTTATTCAAGGGTTGTTACAATTTACTACCATTTATTTGAGTTTCCATGCAATTCAAGTACTGTGTTATTCAAGGGATGTCTGTACATAATAAAATATGATTAAAATTTGAGAAGTTACCAAGTTATTAATATCTTTTTCAAGTATAAACCTTTAGGACATAAAATTTCTATCTTAATCCATGTGATGCTCTGATTTCATTCTGTGATTTTCTATTTTTCAGGTTATGATTCTTATAACAGGTTCTCATAAAGCCTTAGCCTTGTCAAAAGCGATTGAAGAGGGTGTAAGCCACATGTGGACCGTTTCTGCCTTTCAGATGCATCCCCGCACAATCTTCATCTGTGATGAGGATGCTACTTTGGAGCTTCGTGTTAAAACTGTTAAGTATTTCAAAGGGTTAATGAGAGTTCACAATAAGCTTATTCAATTAGATGACGATTAAAAAAGCTAATTACTTTGCTCAAGTTCATTTAAAGTTTCTTATTGTGCCAATTTTGTTGATTTCAACCATTTCTTTTATATGCTTTTGAGTTTGAAAGGGTGCCATGGGGAAATATTTTTTTATTATCATAACTATTAATTAATTTGTTTTCAATTTTATAGATCTGAATTAAATGTAAAATATGAAGTTCAAATATTACATATTTTTCCACGCAATATTTACTCTAAGAATATTTTATTTTATGATGTTTTGTGAGACCAGTATAAAAATTATAGTATAATGTTACTGTTTTTCCATTTATATGAAATAAATTTTTGTTTTCAATATAAAAGTGTTTGTACTGTCTTAAAATTGATGACATTTTACTTACAAAGACATCAGTGTGTGGATTAAAAATCTGGGATAAAAAAACACAGTACAATCCATTAAAAGATTGTTTAAGAGAAGCATGTGGAAAAATGTTTTCAGTTGTTAATATACATTCCACACCATTTTGCATCTGTGTACATATTTCTTTTCATAAATTTTGAGATACAAAACATGTGAATTTTATTTTTAAAATATAAAAGTAAAGTAGTTATAAACTCATACTGTAAAACTATTTGTAATTTAAGAGGATTAGCTTTGGATCAGGATGTGTACTAGTCTTGAAAATCAAGCCTTAAATTTTGTCTATGGGTCCCAAAAGTCCTTAAAAAAATGTAGGTGAACAAACTTGTATTAAAAATTTGTAAAAAAAAACTTTTTTTTTTTTTGTCTTTAAAAAAGAACTTTCATTTAATTTGCACTCTAAAATCTAATTTTGATAAAATTTTGATAAACTTCATTTGAGTTGTCATCCTTTACTTGACTTCATAAAATAACCCATGTAAAATTTGCAATTATTTCTTGAAGGTAGTAATGGTATGCCTTATACAATTAGTTATGAACTATTACAAACATGTAGCTTTAAGGTTCCTCATAGTTAACCTTCATTTTTCTTGTGCCTTTTGTTTTGCTTTGCTTTATTATTTTAGACAGACTTTAATAACTAATAATTATGTCCTTTATTCACCTCCAAAACATTGCAGCTGTTGCAGTACTCCTGAATTTCCAACCAGTGTTGCTACCTCCAAAAATGATTGATTTAAATCTCCTGCGTTAATTAATTTTATGCGGATGGTGAAAGTAGGATTGTACTATTTGTGAAGATTTGGTCTTGAAAAGGAAATTGCTCGACCACAAGGTGCCTCTCCTCTTACAATGAGTTAAGAGAAATTCTTCAAAAGGGGAAAGCGAGGGAATTTAATTTTTTCTCTGCAAAATATTACTTCACATTATATTTCTTGCTTTCACTGAAAACATAAAAGCAAAATTCCTTGTTTCTGCTGAAAATTTTCATTTTTACTCTTTGGATATTATAAAAAACTTAAGACTAATATGCTAATGTTCTTATATGATAATATATTCTGGATGATTTTTTCTAAATTAATAACAAACATTTTAAGAATCATCCATGTCGTTTAGCAGAATCTGATTCTTCAATTGAAGCAATTGCCACTTATAATTCATTTTGCAGAGTTGGTTTTACTTTTTTTCATTGTCAGAAAAATTCTTCCTAATTATTGGTACCCAAATATTAAAACCCAATTTCTTTTCCCACTAAGATTACCGATACAAACATCGTATTTGGCTTGAAATGTTGTAGGATTAAATGATGGGGGAAAATGGCCTTTGAAAATTGAAAAAAAAGTTACTCTCATAATACTATGACAACTTAATACCCAGTTCAAGTTGCTAATACCGGCCAGATGGCTAGGTCATTGGTTGCTAAGGATCTGACTCTTACTGGTGGCATGGTTGTTTATAGCCATTCAAAACTAGCTTTAAACTTTAGGTCTAATTAGCCCTTGTTTAGCAAAAGATGACTACAGCACCCTAATCAACCTAGCTAGGAAGAAAAAATAACCCCTAACAAACAAACTTTTCAAAATTTATGCTGTAAATGACTCTGTATTTTTCCGTTATTACCAGATGGATAAATGTGGCAAAAATAAAATTTCTGAAAATCATCGTATCCATAGGAAAATCTTAACTTAAGCATTTATGTTTTTCCTACAATTGTACATGAAATTGAAAGAATTTTAGTTTTATTTCAGAAGAATATGTTGAACTAACATTTTTAGCTACTTTTGAGAGTGATTCCTAAAATTTCAGGTAAGTTCACAAATAATGTAAGTAGTTGTTAAGAATGAGTGAAAACTGTTGTTGTTATAAATCAATACATAATGATATAATCAAAAAACACAATTTTTTTTATTTCAACATTTTTAAAACACAGGTAAAAATATTTACAAAAAAAATGAGAATGTATGAACTTTTATTTCTGAGTGCTTCCTCTTGAGTTGTAAATTACATGTTTCCAAGTTTGTAATCAATCAAATGAATTGTCAACTGATAGAATAATAATAAATCTCAACAAAATATTCTGCATCAATAATTTACAATGTCTCTACGAGGATTTGTATACCTAAGAGTGTTTTTTTTCCCACCATACCCTAAAAAAATTCCATGATCTACTATCAGTTATTCCAAAAATTACACTGAAACTTTCTTTAGATGTGATATGTCTGGTCTGGCTTGCAGCATAATCTGGGAGTAACACGTAATGATTTTAAAATAGTGAAGAAGTTGAACTGATTATATATCTTCTGAAAAACTAATCCATATCTCGGTTATATTTTAATCAAAATATTTATAACCAATTAATCAAAGTTGTTTAGATATATATCTATGTTTGTTGTGTAAAGGGTGTCAAGTCCAAAATTGTAGTTTTGAGTAAAACAGGATTGAAAGCTACAGCTGGAAGCCAATTTCGAACAGTTGCAATTTGAATCCTCCCTTAGGTATTCATCAATCGTCTGGCGATTGTTAGGTCCCTTGTTTATTTTGATATTCTTTTTCTATATTAGAGTTTTGATTACCTTTGGGGGGAGGGAGTGAAAAGTGCAAAGCCTGCAACAATGGCACTGAAGAATAAAAATATTCAGGAGAGGAATTGGACTTAGCTTTCTGTACCCTGCAGTAGCCCTTGATTTTTCAAACATGTGTCTTATAACTCATTTTAGCACAGTTTGGACTTGACACCCTTTACGCAGCAAACATAGATATATTATTAAAAATGATAGTTCACTTTAGTCTGAAAAGAAATGTTTTAAATATGATTAGCTGAGGTGAGTGTCACATGCATTGCCTTTTCAGTAATTACAACAAATATAAAGTCTGGGTAAAGTTGTTTTTCAGTCAAACATCAACAGTCAGTCAAATCTCGAGCATACTGACTCAGTTTCAAATTGTACACCATATTTAGTCACATAAAACATTACTTCATATGAAAAAACTAAACATGTATATATTATTTACATGAACACAATTTTTAAAAAAAGGTGTGCTGTCATAAAAGTAATTTAAATGTTTGTATATTTAACAGTTTAAAATAATACTCTTCAAAATACACTTTTAAAAACATTAAGAACACTTGTATTTGGCATTAGAATTTTTCTAATAAAAATATAATACAGATATTTGTATACATATGCTCCACATTTCACTAAAAATAGAGCTAATCCGTTCTGTTCTTTTATCAGCACCTTGTACAAACTTCTCTGTCTTCAAAAGTCTTCAAGTAACCTGTTTATATACATGAAAATATACAGATTAAGTATGTTGCTATAAAAGTAATAGTTCCCACCACCAAATTTTACAAATGAAGTATGACAAATTCTTTAGATTAAATGCAGTGAAGATGATGTATTATACCTAGAAAATGGGTAATTTAATTTCCTTTAAGAGTGAGGTTTGTAGATTATGAAAATTAATTGTGAGAAATTATTCATAATGGTTTCCTCATTAGAAGGCCGTTTAATGGTCTACTTTTGATATTGGTGCTATTTAGGTTGTAGAAATCAATTTATAATTAAATGCGGATGTTATGGCTTGTTACGCTTCAAAAAGATTGTTTAGAAGCAGCAAAAGTCTAATCCCTGTCCAAATTTCCTTTCTATTTTTATTCAGTATGTGACATAAGAATGAAGCAATTATTACACATCTGTTTACTGAATAAATGTTTCCTATTCAATTTTGACATCTTCTGATATCATATATAACCATAAGGATTTTAATACACAAGTTTATCTTTAAAGTAACACATTAATCATATTAATCTATTGAATATGTAGTTGACTTTTTCATGAAATAAATACCAGTTTTGATGGTAAAATAAATAATGCCTAGTTATCTGATGGAAATTAGATGACATTTAAATATCTATAAAAATATGTTAGATGAATTAATTATGTAAAGAACTTTCTGTTATGAATTGTGCAGTCAGTTCCATGACATTAAAAAATGTGTATGATGATGAATAAGTCATACTTCATCAAGGATAACTATAACTTTCAAACCATTTACATTGTACTTTGACCCATGCAACCATCACCACCTGTACCCAAATCATGCTTTACACACCCCAAATTGATTTTACTTAATAGAGGCACAGATGAAAAATCACCATTAATATGAGGCACTTTATTCTGCTCCAAAAATACCGAATCATACTCATCCAAGTCATATTTTTCTGGAGAAGACCCCATATTCAAGTAGGTTGTTTCTGTATTGTTACGTCCTCCAGATTCGTCTGATTTTAGTTCTTTGTGTTTATCCATCTGTGATATGCCAGTCCAAGGTTCGGAAATACTTTCTAGCTGAATCATGGGAACAACTTCCATTGGGACCCTTGACACTGGTCCATTTCCCACTGGCCTTACTGTAGGTATATTGTCGTATGTATTCACAGGAATTGCGTTTTCGTGATCATTTTGCAGTTGAGACGAATCCACCATATTTGTATATTCTTCTTCGCTTTGCCCAGTCATTTGTAAATAGTCATTATTGTTTAATAACTCTTTATTCATCATTTGATAGGGTGCATTCAGTTCCACATAATACTGAAAATAAAAGTTAAAAACACACCACGATTTATAACACTTTAACTTATATACATGCATATGTGAAAATCACAATTTGGAATTAGCGCATCAATATAGAAAATGGTAGACAAAATTCGACAGCAATATATATTTGTCTAATTTTTTTTTCATCGTATACAGTTAGGAAATTAAATATGCACTGGGGAAAAAAAGAGACTCCCTGAAAGAAGTGTCTTGTTTTTACTCTGTATACCTTTTGATTAATTACTAAATTACAGGGCTTCTGTAAAACAGCGATAAAATGAAAATAATTCTATTTTCGCGAGTTTTTGTTGCTATGCTTCGGGTTATTATTGTATGTACTCGGCATCACCTGATATTTAGAGAATAGCAGTATCTGACTGCCCGTCTATATTCATCGAAAAAGCTCGCCTGTATAAAAGTGATTCGCCTGTATAAAAGTGATTTCCCCCCCTTTTTTTAGTTGTATCTGTATGCTACTATAATATTTAAAAATTAGGCATGTATTTGAGATTATTCACTGGTGAAAAAAAATGTAAAATTGATTTTTTTCTCCAATCACTTATAATGAGACTGTGTATGTTTTGTAATCGTCGAAAACAACCAAACATACCAAAAAGTAGACGGTGTAGAAATACATCTAACTTTTGACCACAGCGTTCCCAATGTTCTGCTATTTATCGCTTGATATGCCTAAATTAATACGGACATGAGTTAAAAACTGAGTTTTAGATTTCTGAAAGCATCGTATGTAAATTGACTAATTGATTCCATAAACATGATCTTTACTCTTTTAATAGGGTTTGTAACCAGTGATCTATAGATTTTCCCCCGTTGTTCGTATTACACTGTACAACATGAAAAATGTCCTTCAGATGAAAATGTGTGTTTCTCGTATATTTTTGGTTGGAAATAACGAATCTGTAATTATTTTTTGTTTACTACGCGCCATTTTCCCCCCCAAACCACATTTTAGCAATGGAAATCTATACTGTAGCGGCAAGCACCGCTACACAAAATAAGTTTATTTAGAAGATGACAAAGCCATTTTGTAGACTATTTTGCCGAGAAAGAAGACATCGTACATCGCTGTAATGTGAATGGCCTATTGCAGGCATTGGGATATGAACATAATCCAGCAGAGTGGCGCATGTTTATTGACTCGTCCAAACGTAGTCTCAATGCAGTGGTCCTCCAGATAGGCAATTTTTGTCTGTCTGTTCCTGTAGCATATTCTACAAATACAAAGGAAACTTAACGAAGTTATGGGTGCTATTCTGAAGTTAATCGAGTACACTAAATTCAAATGGCACATTTGTCGAGATTTGAAAGTCATTGGGATATTAACAGGCATGCAACAGGGATACACTAAATTCTGCTGCTTTGTGTGCGAATGGGACAGCCGTGAGAGAAAAAATCACTACATCCGTAAACAGTGGCCTCCAAGAAAAACTTCATTCCTGGCACCCAAAACATATAACATGAACCACTTGTGAATCCGCAATGTGTCTTTCTTCCACCAGTGCAAATTAAACTCTGTTTGGTGAAAATGTTTGTAAAAGCTCTGGACAGAGGAGTGACTTTCTTGCATCTCGGGAACAAATTCAAAAATTTAAGTAAGGCAAAAGTAAAAGAAGGGGTTTTTATTGGCCGACAAATTAAAGCAGTCTTTCTTGATGAATAGTTTGAAAATAAACTATCACAAGCCTGGCTGGCATTCAAATCAGTGTGCTCACGTTTTCTTGGAAATGAGAAAGCTGAAAACTCTGAAAATCTTGTTGGTGACATGGTGAAATGCTTTCGTGTTATCGGTTGCAATGTGTCTTTAAAACTACACTTTTTGGATTCGTATCTGGACTTCTTTCCTCAAAACCTTGGCGCAATTAGTGATGAGCATGGGGAAAGGTTTCACCAGGACATCTCTATGTTTGAAAAGCGTTTCAGTGGACGATGGAATGGAAATATTCTAGCTGAATATTGCTGGTCTGTTATCAGGGTCACCCCAACAGATATCTACAAGAGGAGACGGCCAGAAAAAAAAAAAACATTTTAGTGTTTGTGTTTTCTATAATTAAGCCTCTGTTACATTTCTCTATAATCAATTTGTATAAATGTGAGAAGTGAGTCTCCTACAAAAACGGTAAGTGATGGATCATTTTGGTTATGATATATGAATCAAGCACCCTTTGTTTATACAGAATCACATAGTTTACATCTAAAGGACAGAAAAAAGTTCAAATTTGTTGTACAGTGTTATCTATGCCTCATTTCAGAGGCGTGGTGACAAGGGGCATCTAAGTTTTGGTTCATGTCAAGGGCGAGTCCGCTGGGTTTGGTTTGGAACGCCACGGTCAATTTTTGCTACACGAGACGAGTCCGCTGGGACGGCAGACACAGGTGTATTACAGTAGAAAGTCATCTTACGGTTCCCGGCTTTCTGTTTTTCACAGATATAGGTTATTTAGTCCAAATCCTCTTAACGCTTCGAGTGATAATAATGCAATAACTTCAGTTAGATGTTATCGAGCTCAGCCTGAATTTATTTCATGGGTGTCTGTGAAACTTAAATATTCCTTTTGATCGCAGATCTTCATTCCCTATGGGCAATTTTCCTTTCAGTATTTTTCGAATTCACAGAATAGCAAGTGAACATTAAAAAAAAAATATATAAAGATACGCATTTACACAAAAAAGCGCGTAGTTAAAAGAAGGAGGGGGGATTTTTGAAAAACCCACGCATTGCATTTATTCTAGTTACTCGCTTACTTACTTTATCGTTAAATCTCCCTGGGTTTGCGTCGTTGATGGAAATTCTACCCCGTTTCTTCACCAATATATATGTAAAAAAAAAAATCAAAAGGAAAATACATTTGGGAGAAATATATTACCTTTCGTACACTGGATTCAAGTAATGTTCCAATATTTTCAGCCAAGTAGTTGAAATCCGGTCTTTGACTGTGGTCATCTAGCCAGCAATTCTTCATAAGTTGATATCTAGTTTTTGGTGATTAAATTGAATGTTGCTTCATTAATAAACTACTCTAGAAAACTTTTAGCGATAACGCATATTGCATGCAAAATAGTTGGTATTATGAATTATTAATAAATATTAACAGAAAGAATAAATTTAATTAGGAATGAAACTGACTGAAACGCTAATAATATTTAATAGTATTATAGTAACATTTTTGTGAAATTTAAGAACTTTTAACTTTTCGACCTTTGGGTCATGAAATATTACTCGTGTAGTTCTTTTCGTTTTCTAAAGTTTTCATCAATCATCCACTAAATGCATATTTATTACAAAATGGCTCTAATGTTAGCTCTAATGGCTTTAATGTTAGTAAGCATACGTTATGAGAAACACTTAGAGTCGAGGTAAATTAATCAATAATAAACTTACATAGAATCAGGAGCTAGATCAGGTTTTTCCATGCGATAGCCACGTTTTAATTTCTTGAAGAATTCTTCATTAATTTCTATTCCGGGGTAAGGACTGCTTCCTAGAGTAAATATCTCCCACAGCAATATACCAAAAGACCACCTACATCAATTGACATATCATATAAAAACTTGGTTGGAAAACATCGCTATTTTAATCACTAGGGAAACATTTTTTATCACATAAACATTTTAATAACTATGGTGCTTGTTGCTCTTAAACATATGATGCACTGAGCTGTTGAAATGTTTTCAAGTTGATGACATCATATAAGTTATATAATAAATAAACATTCTGAATAAAGACTCGTAAAGCACCAGTATGAATAAAATGTGAATGCTTAATTTACGTATTTATATTAAATAATTTTCATGATTTTCACTGCTGTTCACGATTTGCCGATGAGCTACGAAATCGTCCCATTTCATCAAAGTCCAATGAGCCTATAAGGTTAGCGAGATTCGATACTGAGGGAGCTCTGTTCGTGTCCCGACAAGTGACACAGAATGCTCTGGTGTCTATGCTGGGTATGCGCACGTTAAATCTATAGTTTGGAAAGTTCCCCCGTTAGGTTTCTGGGTTTGGGAGGATGATAGCACCCCAGATGTCACCAATTTAGAACGAACCCCAAGGGTGGTCGTTCCAAGTTGTGGAAGGCACTGCAAAAGTCGGACCCCGACCCTTGTGGTGCGCAATAGCTAGAGCTAAAACTGAAGCCGCATTCCATCCACCCTGGGGCTTAAGGTGTTGAAAAAAAGAATAAAAAATCATCAGTCCATCACTCTTTCATTCCATAATGAATGGTCCAATGAATGATCCATTTTTACCATGTTTTTATTACCTCGCTTTCTTGTTTGTGTGTGTGTTTGTCCGGTACAAATCTTGCAATCGATTTTTAACTAACTTCCCGACTAGCTAGACATTGAAAACTTTTAGAATAGCTCAGAACACGATGACAATGCATTATTTTAATACTTTTAGCCATCTTTAAGCAGAATTTGAATTCATTTTCAGTTAATTTTGTTTTGTAGACTGGTACAGCCATCTATCGGCCGGGACGGGAGCGAAAAGTTAAACGCAAGTTAACTTCCAATTAACTTCATTTTCTTTCAAGTCGATGGGATAATTAATCCAAAAAATTTTAAAAAAGTATTTATTAATACATAAAATTGTCAAGTTTATATGATTCAACAGAAAATTTAAAAACATGGTGTATAAAAAGTTATTTTTATCTCGTAATTATTTTTCGCTTACTGCCATAACAGAAATTATAATTGGAAGCAATCTGATCAAGTTTTAATAAAATCGAAACATTTTTCTTTTGACTGAAGTGAGATTTTATTCAAATATTCTTTCCTCGCATAAAGATGAATGGGAAGAAGAACGGGTGCTTCTATGATCCATCTGGCAATATGCAATTTCAATAAGGATTTTAATTGTATGGATTTTCCTCAGATTTTATCCTTATTACCATTCCAAAGGCGATTTTAAAATTCCAATCTTGTGTCGTGCCCTCCGTCGTCAAAAATTTCAAACATTGCGTCTGAATCGGTCTAAAAGTAGCGTAAATCGTTTGAAAAATTCAATCGATCTCTGTTAGATCTGGCATTTACCTTCTTGCATCCGAGAAATATTTTGTAATTTGGCATCTGTTTAACAATGAATACAGCGTAGAAAATCATAAACTTAATATTTTCCCATGTTTCTTTATTACCTTATGAAGATAGTTAAGTAAATATCGTCCGAGAAAGACGGATCTAGGAAAATTTTGTTTTAATTCTTTAATAGTTCTTGTTTATTAGCGTTAAAATTTTTTTATTTATTGTAACTTTTGCTGGTACTATGTTAATTTCTTTGTCTTATACATACGCTTGTTCAGATACTAAGAGAGGAAAATAAGCATTTACTTACACGTCACTTTTGGATGTAAATACTCTATCCCTGATTGATTCGATAGCCATCCATTTTATCGGTAACAGGCCCTACAAAAAAGTCGGTGGTAAATTACTTTGAGCTGTTTTTCATTAATAGTATGCTCATTTTCAAGCACATACGTAAAATAAAAACATAATGCTGAACATGCAGTATGGAAGAAATTTTAGAAAAATTATGAAATTCGACACCATGTCACTTACGTTAGATTTCTTAATGTAGTTGGAATACTTGTAACAATCTTTAGCTAGTCCAAAGTCGCAAATTTTCACAATGTTATCCTTAGCCAACAAGACATTTCTTGCTGCAAGGTCTCTGTGTATTAACTGAAAAGAATGTAAAAGATTTTAACTGAAAAATAAGACAGTAAGGCCGTCTGCACACGGAGCAACTCAAAAGAAACTGATAACTGACTCCAGTCACAAACCAGTCCGTGATGAGTCGTAACCTATGTAATTGAATGGAGCCACGCACACGGCGCAACTGGTTACAAACTCGTCGGACGAGTTTGTACGATTGACCCAGATTCCATCCCCAGCTGCCACAGCAGATCAACTTTGGCAACGTGTGGAAGCTGCTTGGTCTGCTGTACCCCAAGAACTCATCCAAAGTCTCTTTGAATCAATGCCGAGGCATGTGGCAGCGGTGATCTCCAACAATGGTGGCTACTCTGGCTACTGATTTTGGCAGGAACCACACTTCACAGAAGTCTATAAATTTAATCATTTGATACTTGGTCAACATGTTATCTACAAAATAAATTTTGTTGTGATATCTCTTGTCTTTCTTGGTGTTGCAATTTGGGTGGCCAGCAGTGTATAAAAAAATTGTTATTAAAAAAGGTAAAATAAAGAATAATTTGAATTGGGAATTTTCTTTTTTTCATTTAAAATAAAAATTGGGGGGGGGGGAGCTAGGGCCGGGCCTAATGGAAAATCATGGCCTGCGTACAACATAGTAATTAATGGCAGAAGGTAAAGACTTAAGGAAGAGAATGAGGAAACTACTACAATGTTAACTTTTAACTACGAATTTTGATACCTATCCAAGTAAGTAAAATTGTGATTTTACTTACTTGGATGACTCAAAAACAGACAGCTGCTGAAATGCGGGCGCCGATTCGTCTGGCATGACCATCTCTTCGTGTAAAATTCTGAGATCATGTGATCAAAACCGAACTTTAAATTTTTATTCTTTTTGGAGTCGGATTTTGGTTTTCGTAGAGGGAAAACGGATAGTAGTTTTGGAAAGCATATTCTGTCGGCAAAAATGCCTATAATCAAATCTATTCTTTTGTTAATTATTCGTATATTCAGTGGATATAAGTGCATCATGAACGATGCGTATATGTAAATCAAATAATTCATTAAATCAGAATTCATCGGCTTTGGGATATTTATTTGTGTCCGAGTGCCTAAGTCTGTAGTGGAAAAAAATGGAGAGGTGAGTACAAAAACCAATTATTCTTTTGGTTAGTCCAGTAGAATCAAATTCTTAGTCGAATTACATTATTTAATTCAACAGTGATTTTTTTTAATAAATGCGGAATTTTTGAATTTATATATTTTTTGTGAATAAATGCGCAATTTTATACATTGTATTTTTGTTGTTTTTGTTGTTGCAAAATTTCGATTATTTTTATGCGAAATTTACGTACCCCTAGCCGTAATCTGACGCTTTCCCATATTATTGATTCTCTGGTAGTTAGTTAACCGCATATAATTATCTGTACTTAAATTACTACTGTTTTATTAGGGTAGTGTAATGAAGCATTAGTTACTTATTTTGTGATTATTGAGTTCATTTAGATAATTTGTGCAAAATAAGTTATGCAACATAAGCAATGATAAAATATAAATAAAATTTTAAAGAACAGTATTTCAAAGTATTCGCTAAAAATCATTAATAACTATGGGTAGTTATATAAATACTGATTTTGAGTATTATTTGCAGTCAGACGCACAGGACCCCATTCAAGGGGGCTCACAACCTTTGAAACTTCAAAAAATCGATTTTTGGTTTTTGCTATATTCTGATTTTTGGGACATTTCTGAACAATATGCAAAAAACCGCATAAAAAAATTTTCATTATTTCTCGAGTTATGAGAGTTTATGTAAAGCTCTCTGTGTTGCCATAGCCATGTTATTCCAACTTTAAGTTCAGTTTTCTCAAATATGTGAATTTTTGGATTGCGCGCACTGTTACTCCCAAACTATGTGTGCTAGACACACAAAATTTTTATCAGCTTTGTATTATAAGCTTCTTTACACACTAAAACCAGAAAAGTAAAAAAAATTTTGTAAAAAAATATTTTACACTTGAAAATGTTTTAAAAAATTGCTAAATTTTAAATTTTTTTAAATTTTATGTAAAATTTTCAATTTAAACTATATTTTTTGTATATTTTTTGGTTTTACATTAAACTTGAGTGTATTATTAATTTAATTTGATCAAAAAATAGTTTCTGTATGCATATTTCTTAATTTTATGATGCGCGAAACATCCAATGATTTTTTTCCCTTTTTAGTAATGACATTACTTAATTATTTTATTTTTAAATGTACTAATTATTTTACTTATTAATTATTACTACTACTAATTATTTTATTTTTAAATGTACACATTAAATGTGTACATTTAAAAATAAAATCTAAAAATTATTTATGGCTTTAGAAGTTCTATTTTTGTATAAAATATAACTGAAGACTTGTAATTTTGATATAAAACAAAAAAATTATATATATATATATTAATATTATTGGAGTTTCAGTAGCTCGATTTTGATCATGTTTAGGGTCATTTCCCCGTAGTCAAAGGTTGTGAGCCCCCTCAATTGCATAATACATATTTTTGTTTTCTAACGCGGCAGGTTTTTTGTCTTGAGGACAATGAGCCACCCACAGTGCGAATTCGTTGGTTATTTTATTATGGGAACACCCTATAGGAGAGCCAACAGTGATCCCTATGAGGGGAATGCACGGGGACGTCCATGCCTAATCCGAGATTCGAATCCGGGCCTACAACGTGGAAGCCCGAGACGCTAACCACTATACAATATGGGCAGCGACTGCATAATAATAGAAATTTTTATTTTATTCGTCTAAATTTCAATTTGGTCTATTGTGTGGGATATGGTTTGGTTTCCTCTGGCGCAGTATAAAAGCGTATAAGCAATGACCCATTTATAAGAAGTTGCGTATTTGAGTATCATAGTGTAGGAAATTAGTATCATTCACATACTCGTATCTGAGTGATTAAAATGAATGTGAAATTTAGTTGATACCCCCGAAAGTTTTTATTTTTTTAAATTATGTTTGTAACAGAGAAAAAAATATTTCAGGTTGTCTCCTCTAGCGAAACTACCGCGGGTTTTTAACGTAGGATTACTTATCGTTTGCTTATTTATTTATTTATTTTTTATTTTTACGCATTTTTGTACTTTTCTGTTTAACTGTTTACTGCAACTGGTTTTGGCGCGCTGCCAAAATTATAACTCGCGACGTAGGACAATTTTTTTTTCTCCCTGAAGGACCGTTATTGAGGAACGTAATCTTACGTTAAAAATCGTGATAATGGATTAAAAATTGTTTTATGTTCTGTTAATTAAAATGAAGCACAAAGCGAGTGGCAATATTCACCTTTCTCGATTCTAAATATTCCATTCCTCTGGCACACTGGAAAGCGAAGCAAAGTAAGTCGCAAGTTGTTATGAAGAGGTTCTTCTTCCCGGTTTCATCATTATAGCACTCGGTTCCGCTTCCTACTGGCGACATGGACGAAGAGTTCTTGAAATACCGCTCACTCATAGAACTCCCGGAAGGATTGGTAAACACTGAAATGCCTGTCCCCGAATCGTTTGTACCTTGATCATGCGCTATGTCAGCATAATGAAGAGACTGTAATCTGTAATTAGAAACAAACTGATTGTTACAAAATCGGTATCAATTTCGAACTATTCCAAAATTAAATTTATACGTTGTCCATTTACTTCGTTTACTACATTTTTACCATGTTTTTATTAACTCGCTTTCTTGTTTGTTTGTGTGTGTGTGTTTTTCCAGTACAAATCTTGTAATCGATTTTTAACTAACTTCCCGACTAGCTAGACATTTGAAACTTTTGGAATAGCTCAGAACACGATGGCAATGCATTATTTTAATAATTTTAGACATCTTTAAGCAGAATTGAATTCTTTTTCAGTTAATTTTGCTTTGTAGACTGGTGCAGCCATCTACCGGCCGGGACGAGAACGGAAAGTTAAACGCGAGTTAACTTCCAATTAACTTCATTTTCTTTCAAGTTGATGGGATAATTCCCCCCCCCCCCAAAAAAAAAAAAAATTTTTTTTAAAGTATTTATTAATACACTAGCGGCCCGTCCCGACTTTGTCCGGGTTGAACAAAATATTATACCAATAAATTTCCAGTTGATAGCCAATAAATTGTAAATCTTTTCTTACCTTAATAACAACCTAAATAATACCTTAAATTAATTTTATGTTAGTTAATAATTAAAATAAATTTTTTAAAAGAAAAAGGCGTGCCGGAGAACAGCTAGGTTCGAACCGCTAGCGTCAGAACAGAAGCCCACCGCGATAGCACCACGATAAGGATCGTTGAAATCTTCGGAACAAAAAGTGGTAGAAGACAGTAGCGAAAACAATGGAGATTGTTAGGATTAAGCCCCTAACTTTATTTATATTGATCAGATATACATAATATATAGCCTATGTCCATCTGGAATAATGTACCTTTCAAATGGTGAAAGAATTTTTCAAATAGGTACAGTGGTTCTGAAGATTACCCTCCACGTACAAAATCGCTCTCTCTTTATATATAAGTATAGATAGAATTGTCAAGTTTATATGATTCAACAGAAAATTTAAAAACATGGTATATAAAAAGTTCTTTTTTATCTTGTAATTATTGTTAGTAAGGTAAGGGAGGAAGTACAGCTTTCAACCTAACCTCAGTAACTCAATTTGAATGATTAGCAACTAGCCAACCCAGAACTCGGCCTTCTTTCTGTTCTCAGGCAAGCCTCACATTTGAAAAGACGGATAATTCAGACGCCTTCCATTTCAGACACCGAGAGTATTGGTCGTTTAGGTGTGGTTCATATCGTCACACCAAAGCTACAGACTGCTTATCGTTATCATGCTCATGCATACTAAATATTAAACAAGCATGGCGGCGTCTGAATCCACCGACTCGACTTCGTCGGATGAGGATGCTGAAATGATATTAATATACCTGGGTAATAAAAGGAGAAGCAATCAAAAGAAAAGACAGAACCGAAAATTTTCGGTGAAACCGTCCAAACGGACTTACACAACAATTGAATACTTTGTTGACGATCGTGTGAAATTCTAGGCATGCTCAACCCTCTCGAGAATCTCTCTATTCTAAAAAAAAAGTAATTTCCCGCAGACGCTGTCAAAAGCTTGTCACGCTATCTCCGAAACCGCTGGGGGTATGGGGTCGAGACCGATACAAATAGATGCAGAAAAATGTGGGGAACAAAGTAAGACATGTCTCATCTTCGTCGGACTTTAAGTTTTTTTTTATTATTTTATGTTTTGTGGGAAAATATTGACTTTTTCATCTTCAGATTACGATAACTCGCCAAAAAATGAGCGTAGAATTTTGATCTTTTTACAATCTAAGACTATAGACATTTCTCTTTCAAACTAGACCTCATTTGTTTAAAAATATTTTAAAACAGACTAATATTTTCATCAAAAAATGAAACACAGTTTTTCAAGAAATATCGTCACATATGTGGATGTAATATCGATGCTCCTCGAGTTTTTATCTTACAAAGAAGATATTTACATCATCTCGAAGATGAAAGCTTTCTTATTCATATGAACCTCATTTCAAGTCTCTATCTTAAAATTTCGATTTTTAATTGAATTTTAAAGCTGAAACAGTGATGATTCAACAGTGATTCCCCTTCGCATAAGGGTGACAACACTAAATGGCTGTTACATTGCCCGAGAATCACCCCTATGTATCTCGCTATTAACCATAACAGAGGAGCGAGCGTACCGAGCCTAGGGGCAAAGCCCCTAGTAAGATAAAAGATAAAATGGTAATGCAAATGGTGATAACCGAACCTAGGGACCATATGTTTAAGAGTTTTTCCAGAATTTAGTATCAATCTTAGAAAGATTTTTATTTGGATAGTGGATTAGTTGGTCGGTTAATTGAGAGCTCTACGAACAACTTTTGCAATACAAGAGCTAATTAGACAGTTTTACTTGAAATTTTTAATTTATTTACAAACTACAGATAGCTGAGCCTAAATCAGAAGTAAGACACAATTAGCGTAGGTTTGAAGAGGAAGACAGGAATTTGAGAAAGACAAACTGAAGATTCCTTGTCTGATGTCTTTTCAGTGACAGAACTCAGTGAGGTAATAACTGATTACTAGTTAGTACCCGTCAAAACATGACGGCTAGATAGTAAATAAAGCACTAATACACAAGTTATACTCAACAAATCATTGCCAAAAGTTGAAAATCATAATAATGCGCAGAAACAAATTAACGCGTTTAAGCGGCCTCGTGCTTAGTGAGTATCTAAAGCCAGATTTAAAAATGTCACTGAGCATGCGCAGAAAGCAATTTTTTTAAATTGTAAATTATCGCTAATTAAACAGCGCGAAATAAACAATTTCCATCAGGTTTAATATTATATTTCACAAACATAACTATCATAAAAATAAAAATGGCAGAGAGAGAGAGAGAGAGAGAGAGAGACTCTCAGAGATATCTAGAAAGACTCCTCGGAATAAACGTGTTTATCATTAAAACATGTCACTGAGCATGCGCAGAAACAGTGAGTTTCTAAAGCCAGATTTTAAACGTGCCACTGAGCATGCGCAGAAATCAATTTTTAATTGTAAATTATCGCTAATTAATAGAAATTGCGGTTACAAAAACCAAATTTGACACATCTAAAGATTAAAATCTTTCGTTTAAGATCAAAATGAAGTAAATGGATGCAGTAGTTTTCTCTCACGGACTGCTCAAAAAGTTGGCTTAGCAACTTAAATATATATATATTTTCAGACGCCGTATTTCAGCCACGCATGTTTCATACATGCATTTTTCTGAGGTGCAGCTGGCCTTATAGTGGTGTTAAACCAAAAGAATTATCACAAATGCTAGGTACTAGATCATTTACTTTTAAAGAAACTATCTTACTTGTATGTCGGGTTATCCATTCCAATTCCTAATATATTTGAATAAATGATCATGTTATCTTCCATATTCGAAAACGGGGACCCAGGAAGAGTAGAAATCTGGGTATCTAACTGCCCAGTTCGATGATCTAGCTGATCTATGAAAGTTCCTTTGTGCTTCAACAAAAAGTGCCTCAGATTCCCGTAACAGCAGTATTCTACGATCACGTATAGTTCACCTGTAAAATAAGCACATAAATTATTATTTCCGTGCAGAAATCAATCGGTACTTGAGGGCTGAAGTTGGTTAACCATAGGCTGTGTGCACTTAGCAACACGTCAGGATTAAAAAAAAATTTTTTTAAAGAGCATAATTGCTAAACAGAAGAAAAGAAAAATTGATTTCAAATGGTAAAGATCGAAATAACGCTTTAATCAAGTATCACGCTACCACATGTTCATTTTCATTAACTTTATGGATTACTAGCTGAATACCCGTGCTTCGCTACGGAGTACATTCAAATTAAATACAACGGTCAATGTATGCAATTAATGCCAAAACAAATATGTATATTTATAAAAAATAATCATAAGGGATATTTTTATAGACAAAATAATGTAGATGAAAATATTCAAATTAAATCTAAAAGAACAGACTAAAGAATGTAGTACAGTTAATATAGTTCAGTTTGAGGAACATTTCTTTTACTACATTTTAATATTTTTTTTTGGATAATGTCCAATCGTCTGCCGCATTACCAAGAAAAAAGTTTTTTTTTGTCTATTTCGTTGTTATGCACGTGACGCAAAATTAGTTTAAAGTATCACAAAAAGAAAAGAAACCATGTGATCAGCATTTAATAAATTAAATTCTAAAAATTAATGTTTAAAAATTCACCAAAAATCAGAAAATGGAGGTAAAGATTCGAAAAAGATTTCATTCTAAAGGATTTTTAGGAAGGATTTTTAGGAGGAATTTTTAAGATCTTTCTCGTGATATAAATTTTATAACCCTCAGATTATTAGTTTAAACGCAAACTTTAAAAAGTTACAAAAAGAAGCTTAAAAATTTAATTTAAAAAATCTAAGAAGAATTTTTCAAAAATCTTTCTTTGCGCACCCCTACACTATAAGAAGAAACGCCATGCAAAATTTCAGCCCTTGTGTCCAGCGGTTTGGTCTGTGCGTTGTATGTCAGTGAGTCAGTTACGGGACTGTTTTATATATATAGATTTATTAATCCATTTCAGAATTTAATAATCGGGGATTTATTTTAACTAAACGCAATATAAATTTAACTAGAAAGTTGAGTAGAATTGTAATTTAAAGGTTTAAAAAAAATTATGCTCTATTGTTTAAACTTTTAAGAGCTCTTTACAATTTTATATGAAATAAAAATATCTAATGATATGTATCAAAAAGTATTTCTGCATATAACTTTATTCTTTTTTATAACTTATTTATAAAACTGATTTATAACTTATTATTCTTATTCATTGTTATTATGTGAAAGCTCGAATAAAATACTGCATCTCTCCTAGTAAATTATTTAACAACAGATATTCAGCTTGTTTCTAATTACATTATGTGAACTGAATGCATCAAATCACTATCAATCAAATAAAATTTGGTCATAACTTTTGAGACCTCAGACTGATTGCATGAATTGTAATTGTGGGTTCGAAGAGATTGGAAAAACCACCTGTACATACAAAAAAGATTTTTTGAAGTAATTTTTTCATTTTTATTGGACAGATCATTTAAATGAAAATGTTATAAAAAAGTTACAAAGAGCGAATTTATAATTATTTTGTATCTATTCTGAATGATTTAAAAAAAAATAAAGATGCTTTATTGTTTCACAGGAATTGTCTCCTTAATATAACTTAAAGAATGACGTGAATGTGCTGGTATCATGAGAAAAATCAAACATTCTCGACTCCTAATACGTACAAATTATAATCTTCAATAATATGTATCTCTCTTTTTAAAGTATTACAATGTATTCATTGGAATGGACTAACAGACCTTTATCGATATTTAATCATATCGTTTTTAATTATGAAAAGTTATTTATATCTGGAAAAATTAAACACTGGGTTAAATTATTTATTTGTTAGAATTTAATATTCATAAATGCTCATATTCATAAAAGTCATTCCTGATTTGATTCTTTTCTGTTTAATTTACCTGAGATAATTCAGTCTAAAACTTACCTTTTGCTAAATTTTTAGTAACTGCACCCAATAAATTCACAATGTTTAAATGTTTTCCAATGTGGATGAGTATTTTTAGCTCAGCTATCAGGGCTTTTCTTTGTTCCTTGTCTGCTCCGTCTGAAATAAGACAAAATATACGTCAGCTTATTTTAAAAAAATTAAAAAATTGTTATTTGTTATATTAGTTACGCTTTATATTTTGTTAAAAAGAAGTTAAAACACACTTCTACTGTCTTCCGTTGTATAGACATCAGTCAATTTATTCATGTCGATATTAATTAGCTAACACACAACCTTTGAATCAATAGAACAGAAAGAATTGGGCTTCTCAGTTATGAGGGTTGCCCAAATGAAATTGAGACTTACCGTAAAATCTTGACTATAATACGCACACTTGTATAATACGCATGCTTGATTTTGCGCGAAATTTTCGGAAAAAAATAAAACTCGTCTATAATACGCACCCATAACTATTCAGTATTTTATTTAAAAGTTGCACAAATATTTATTAACCTAAATAAATTTGTAATGAAAAAAACGAAAACGTCAAATTCGGTAGAGAAAAAAAACTTAAATTTTTAATTCAAAACAAACAATATTGTGAATCTTAATCACTTTCGCTAGAATACAGCTCATCTATTGTTTGTCGTTTATTCAATGTTTAAAACTACGTTTTTTTGTACACGAGTATAATACGCACCCTCATTTTTGCGGATTAACATGTGAAAAAAAAGTGTGTATTATACTCAAGATTTTACGGTATGTTTTTTATTTCTGTAATGGTTTATTGTTTGGAGTATGTGAACATATACAGTGTGACAATTATTGAGCTATATGAAAAAAAAAAACTTCATAACTTTTGAATCACTGGCGATATTCACTGAAAACTTGGTGGTTGAATGCAGGGCATGTTGGGATTTTTTTTTTTAGTATGCGCACTGGTATTGTAGTTGTTCATTTTTCGTTGAAAATGTCGAAATACAGCGTTTCTGCGCGTATATCCATCGTCAAGGCCTACAATTCGAGAAATAAGGTAAATGCACCTATAATGGGCCATGTCCCTATAATGGGCCGCCCTTTAGAATTTCTCGACATTTCTAAAGGGCGGCCCATTATAGGGACATGGCCCATTATAGGTGAATTTACCTTAACAGCCCGATTGCGGCACAAAGGACATCATCGCTGCAATATTCATTGAAGGCAAGGTGACTGATGAATGATATGTCAATATTTTAGAAACGATATCTTCCCTATTATCCAAAGTGACCCAGATTTCGAAAAGATGAGGCTCATGCAGGACGGAGCACGACCCCATCGGACCAATAGAGTGTTTGAAGTCCTGAAAGAGCACTTTGGATAGCGCATTCTCTCTTTGCGGTACCCAGAAGCCACTGGAATGAGAATCGCTTGGCCGCCATAATCTCCTGATCTCAACCCTAGTGACTCATTTTTGTGGGGCAATATTAAAGACAAAGTTTACGCAAATAACCCCGAAACCATCGCTGAGCTCAAAACAGCCATTCAGGAGGTCGTCGAAAGCATCGATGTCTCGACTCTTCAGCGAGTTTTGCAGAATTTCGCTCTTCGTCTGCGCCACATCATAGCCATTGATGGCAAGCATTTCGAACATGTCATAAACTAAATCCGATTATCTGTAGTCATTTTTCAAATTTGAAGAAAATTTTTGAACTCAGTAGTTTTTTAAAATTTGAATTTTTATTTCATATAGCTCAATAATTGTCAGCCTGCAGGAAGTAATAGTCATACACGAGGCTATATATCCGTTATAAATAATCGCCTTGTTAGTTCAAGAAGTGTCCCAACGCTTCACTAGTTTTAGATACCTTAAGGGGACAGTAGACCTTCAAACCTAACTTTTTTTGTTTTGAATGGATTTGCTTGAAATTTGAATATGTGATTAGTACCATAGATATGTAAAAGTGGTTAAAATTTAAAGATGAAATATTAATAATTTATGAATTATTAATTATATCAAAATTGGCCTAATTTAAAAGGTTCTATGCGCATTTCTATTGCATATAATATGATAATTTTTGTTTACAGGATACCTTATAGAACTAACAATGAAACTTATTGCTTATTTTAAGCATTCATTAAAAATATAAAGAGAAAAAAATAATAATAGTGAAAACACCCTTTTTATTACGGAAAATACCTATAAATCATCTTTTCGAGTACCAAATTTAGAAATTCTGAGCTACGAAGCATAATTTTTTTCAATAAGATTTATTTGATATACAGTTAAGTATATAACACTTAAATTTAAAAGCAATACGATAATTAGAAATGCGCCTGGAGCAGTTTGAATATTCGAATGACATGAAAATTTTTATTTTGAGAAAAACACATTTAAAGTTATTGCTATTAGTAACCACATAATATCTAAATTAAATACAAATGCCTATAACTAGGAAAGTAATCACAGAAATTAAAAATTCTTTTTGCAACACATTCCTACTCGTCCGTAGTTTCACAATTCAATAAAAAGAAAATCGAATTTTTGGACAAATTTTACAATTTTTAAAGTCCACTGTCTCCTTAAGCGAAGAACGTCCGCTGGTCGTCTACAGAACTTGTCTTAAATGGCGCCCAGGACCTCTGCATCGTTAGTAAACCGGCGGCCCCGGAGAGCATTTTCAGAGGGTAGATGATGTGGTACTCGCAGGGTAGAGAGGTCGGAACTGTAGAAGGGATGATTGACGCCCCCCCCCCCCCCCCCAGCGGAAGCACACCAGCAAATCTTGCCCATGCAGTTATCGATTCCTTGGTGATGGTCAAGTGTGCTTCAGTAGGTCTCGGCATGTCCTATGGCCACATGCCCCTTACAAAATTCGTTAAACCATCTGAACACTGCTCATTGTGACAGATACTCATACACATCTTCCATGCGACGATAAATTTCGGCTTCACTAACATCCACTACCGTCAAAAATTGAATAGTCTCTCGCTTGGCCTGTTTGGACGAATCCACGTCTCGACTGTAGGTGGTCACCTTGTTTTTAAACACGTTCAAACAACACACTGACACTTTCCGACGATAGCAGCTTTGTTTCGTAACATGCAGCGTCATCTACTGGCGCAAATGCAAAGCTCTGGGAAATTAACCACTGCCCCTATATATAACAAAAGACTCACTTTCGTTTGGGCCAACCTTATATATTGAAAGATCACAACGATAATACTAATATGATTAATAATGACTGACAGAAACTTTTATTTGTTCCGAAAAATGGTCAAAAAATGCAGTTAGGGCATGGGTATTAAATTGGAATATATTTGTGATAAAAAAATATCTTTAAATAATGTGTATTTCTTCAAGATGTCCTTTTCTATTCACGGCGGATACAAAGAGGAATATTGCACGTAACAAAATTGGAAAGGGTTAAGAATGACAATCTAAAAAAAAAAAATTGCTCAGAGGCCCTTCTTCGAGTTATAGAATCTAAGCCAACAAAAGTTAATTATGTAAAGCATCAAATGTTTGATAAAAGACAAGTTGGTAGAATGAATTTCATATTTTGCTGTTAGTTCCTAGTTTGTCCATTCGTGTTAGAACAAGAAACGGCTTGTCAGATTGTAACAAACATCTGACTAAACTATTTAAATTTTTTCTATTTATCATACAATTCGAGCCATTTGCATATGACAGATTTATTACACGATAAGATAAATATTTTAAACATTAGTTATGATGTGTTTCAACATTTTGGAACGAACTAAATGTGTCATTATAAATGACTCAAGTTTTTGTCATTATTTAGTGACCATCAGGGCCCGATTTAGAAAATTCTTGACTATAGGCACAACTCAGGATGGGGGCCCTCTAACACTGATGTGGGCCTAAAATTTCCAAAACTCACACACAAAAAAAATATATTAATCATGAATCATTGCGAAAGTACCATTTTACCAAAAATTGGCTATTTGATGCGTAGAAGCCTAGAACATTATCAAATAACGAAAACCAATACAACATATTAACGTCACCATTAAAACACCGATACAATGCAATCAGAAAAACTTATTAATCCCTTATATACACTATAACATACATATAATGAACTATACATATAACTATACATATAACTATAACTATGATGAACCAATCAATCAAATTTGAAAGGATATATAAAAAAATTGCTATAAAAAAAGATAAAATTAAAAAAAATTGAATTGGGAATTTTTTTTTAAATAAAAATTTTATTGGGGCCCCCAACATTCGGGAGCCCCTAGGCCCGGGCCTACTAGGCCTAATGGAAAATCAGGGCCTGGTGACCATTACAGACAGTGCTCCCGAAACGTAAAAGGAACCTTTTATAATTATTGAAAAAAAATGATATTTTAAAACTTATATAACTTTATTAAACTTTAATATTTCCTTAACTCTTTAAGGGACTTTAGGCCGTCTGCACACGGAGCAACTCAAAAGAAACTGATAACTGACTCAAATCACAAACCAGTCCGTGATGAGTCACAACCTATGTAATTGAATGGAGCCACGCACACGGCGCAACTGGTTACAAACCCGTCGGTCGGGTTATGCATATCGTTAATGCATTTTAGGGTGTAATTTTTGATTGGCTGTTGCTGACGGGAATCGATGCAATGATTTCACTTACTACAGTCATAGTCGGATTATATTTTGGCTAGAAGTGAATTAATAAGATTCAGCTCCGTTAAAGGTATAGGAAAATATCTCTATAATAAAGAATAAAGTATCTATACTATATTTTTAATATACTGAGAGAAATCTACCTTTCAGCATTTTTACTGCGCAAGTCGTTGAAGCTTCGCCGTCCACCATACCTATTGCTTCTGCTTTCACGACTCGCCCAAAGGCACCTTGACCAAGCGTTTTACCTGTTCAAGATTTGAAAAGAAACAGAAAATAAAATCAGAAAATGAAGAGGAATTATTTGTTGAAAAAAATTTCAGGTAGTCTCTTCTAAAGAAACTACCGCGGGTTATTAACGTAGGATTACTTATCGTTTCTTACCTCTTTTGGGTATATAATATATATATATATATATATATATATATATATATATATATATATATATATATATATATATATATATATATATATATATACATATATATATATATATACATATATATATATATACATATATATATATACATATATATACATATATATATATATATATATATATATATATATATATATATATATATATATATATGTATGTCAAAATTTTGACGCACCTTGGTACTTTTCTGTTTAACTTGTCCAAGCGATAGTCTAGGTTTGGTGCGCTGCCAAAATTATAACTCGCGAGGACGGCCAGCCGGATGGTTTAAGTGTTCGAAATTTTCCTTTCCGGAGGACCGTTATGGAGGAACGTAATTCTGCGTTAAAATGCTCTTTTTTGACGGAATGAATTAATTGACACAATTAGCTGAATAATTATCTCGGGGAAATTTTGGGCAAAACATATCTATAAAGGAACAGCTATAGCCGTTCGCTAACAATAAAGTAGCTGATGCTTTAAAATGGGCTATTGTCATTCGGGAATCACCAACTTGCAAGTGATTATCAAAATAATAGAAACACTGAACGTTTCTTTAAAACTTTTTTATAAGTAATATCTAAGGCCACCTCAGGCTTGCAAAACAGCATGAATTCAACATCGAACAGAGTGATATGTCCTGTACATAAGATATTGGAGTTTGGCACCATTCATCCTGCAACATATATCAACTACCCTAATAATGCTAGAGGGGTTGAACTTGATCGAATTTTTCTTTCCAAATGTTTTTACAAATGTTCATTATCATTAAGGCCAGGCCGGCCAAGGGGCCATAGGTTGATGCTATACCTCATCCTCATGTTCTTCAAACCGCATGTTGACACGTCTCGCACGATGCACGGGTGGTCATTTGGGAATAATGCCTGTGGTCCACCAGAATGGTTTCGTAAAGTTCCGACGTCACGAGACGCTGAAGAACAACTAAATGTCCCAGGGAATGCCAAGCTATAGCAATCACACATCAAAGAGCCGCCGCCATGATTGACAGTGTGCATCAAGGAGTCGAGACGATATACTTCGGAAGGTGGTTCATCAAACATATACTAAACCAGTGATGAGTAGTACTGTGGATCTCAATTCATCCGGCCAGATGATAGGTTGTCAATAATTTGAACTCTTTGTCAATCATTTGACGTCTTTATGTTCGTGGCACTAGTGTCAATAATGAGTGGCATTTGGATTGCAGTACGTCCGAGAATAGCAGCTGTATGTAGCCCTCGACGAATTGTTATTACAGAAACAAGCCCGCACACTTATTTACGTTTAGAGCGAATACCATGTCTGTATCGTGTCATAATCTTCGATGATAAGCCAATTTCTGCCATTTATAGTTTACAGAATAGCTCACAAGCCTCTCTCCAACTATGATGCCTTTCTGCGAGTCATTCAGATCCGACATTATGGCACATTAATTCCACAACACTTAGGCCGTCTGCACACGGAGCAACTCAAAAGGAACTGATAACTGACTCAAATCACAAACCAGCCCGTGATGAGTCGCAACCTATGTAATTGAATGGAGCCACGCACACGGCGCAACTGGTTACAAACCCGTCCGACGGGTTTGTAACCCGTCCGGAGCAACCCCCCCCCAGAGAGCAAACTGTCAGCTGAAACTGAGATGTTTGACAAATAATCAATAAAAGTTTCGCCAATAGTTAACTTTATTGAGTTCACTAGATGAAAAACTTACCGAGCTTCAACCGTTCTTTTGGGAACTCCCAACTATTCTTGTACGGTAGAAGATCAATTTGGTCTTCTAAAGGTAAATCGGGATTGAAGATGTTGTTGTACTCTCTTTTTAACATGTTTTGGGCTATGTTTTCAAATTCCTCGTCCTTCTCTCTCTGAAAGGAAAAAAAAAAAGGAAAAGTTTAGAGCATGCAATTAAAAACTTCAAAATTTCTTATACATCCGAATTTTCCAATACTTGTAGGAACAAGTCGTATTATAGCTTTTTATATTCCCGTGAAGAACTGTCATTAAATGCTTTTCATAAACAAGAGGCTGTAACTTGCGAAAAAAATTTGCGTATAGTATCTTTGTTATGAAAAATTAACGTTCTATAGCATGAAAATTGTACACCTTTTTTGGATACAAATAACTATTTTGATTTCTAGAAGATTTAAAGGGATAAAATGAGATATCATACATTTCTTTTCCTCGAACTGTTAGAATTTTTTTGCAGGGGATGGGGAGGGGTGAGATAACATGCTTAAAAATTATTAATATGACGAAGCCTTTTCAAATATCAGTACCAGATTCTGCTTTAGTAGCTTCATGGCCGGTCCCATAGCTATGTTGGCGAGATGACCGTGTCAGGCGTCGCATTGAAATAAGTGCCAAAATAAGACATAGTAAAAATGCAAACTTTTTGATGTATCTAAAACAATAAATTATAGTGATGCAATCGAGCAATTTGCCCAGTAAAGGCCCAAGGAATGATTAATTTATTTTACTACACAATAAATTATATTCAAAACTATACACTTTTCCTGCTTTTTTTTAAGTTCCATAAATTACAATTTTTTTAAAAATGAGTAAAACTTTTCTTTTTAATTAATACATATTTTTTATCTATATATATAAAACAGTTCCGTAACTGACTGACTGACTGACTGACTGACATACAACGCACAGACCAAACCGCTGGACCTAAAGGGCTGAAATTTTGCATGGCGATTCTTCTTATAGTGTAGGGGTGCACTAAGAGAGATTTTTGAAAAATTCTTCTTAGAATTTTTTTAATTAAATTTTTAAGCTGTTTTAGTAACTTTTTTTAAGTTTGCATTTAAAATAACAATTTGAGGGTTCTAAAATTTATATCACGAGAAATATCATAAAAATTTCTTTAAAATGAGATCTTTTTCAAATCTTTACCTCCATTTCCTGATTTTCGGTGAATTTTTAAAGATTCATTTTTAGAATTTAATTTATTAAATGCTGATCACGTGATTTCTTTTTCTGGTACTTTAAATAAATTTATCGTCACGTGCATAACAACTAAATAGACAAAAAAGTATTTTTTTCTTGCTAATGCGGCAGACGATTGGACATTATTTTGTCTATAAAAATATCCCTTGCGATTTTTTTTATAAATACAGTCGAACCTCCATATATCGAACTTCCACATATCGAAATTTTCTATATATCGAACTCTAGCAAATCTCCATGTTCATTACATAGAAAAACTGTTTCTATATATCGAAAAATCTCTATATATCGAAATTTTTTTCATGACATATTGGGAGATTTTATTCCACTTTAGAATAAAATCTCACAATTTTTGGCGTTTAAAACAATACTTCGTGGACTTCAATTCGTGGAAAATGTCCCTGATGAAGTTTTTAATGGACTGAATAAATGCGAGCATTTCTTTGATGAACTTTCCGCAAAACTGGCTGTTCAACAAGATATTCGTAGTTTTTTTTTATAAGAATGTAACTGTGATCATAGTAACCACTGTCTGGATTATTGTTTTTTTTAAAGGTATATAGTACTCAATAAATCTTTCATATTAATTCAGATTTTAGTTATTAACTTTCATTTAATGTGATTCGCATATAAATTGGAAATGGAGTTTCGTATACGAAAATTAGTTTTAATTTTAATGTTTTAGGATAATTATGATAAAACTAAGGTCAATTCTATATATCGAAATTTCTATATATCGAATTTTTTTCCGGCATTTTGCTACTTCGATATATGGAGGTTCGACTGTATATATATATTTTTCTACATCAATTGTATATATTGATCGTCGTATTTATTATAAATATATATATATATATTTATTTATTTATTTTGGCATTAATTGCATACATTGACCGTTGTATTTAATTTGAATGTACTCCGTAGCGAAGTGTGGGTTTTCAGCTAGTAAATATATATATTCCAAAACTCCCGTTATTCTATTAAGTAGACTATTTCTAAAAGTAATACGTTCATTACTTACAGTCTCTCAAAATATTTGAAAAGAAAACCGTTTTTTAAAAACTTGCCTCGGGCGCCATAGTTTCTCAGTCCGGTCCTGAATAGCTTGCATAACAACAGCCTTAAATGGATCTACTTATCCCGAAAATATGCGGTCTTAAAGAATCGACCTAACGTAATACTACCTAACTGGGACGATACACACCTCTTTATTGTAATAACGTCCTGCCCAGCAGCAGCAACAGAAAATTGAAATGAAGATCGTTAAAGCAACAGTGCCGACTGTGAATGCAATAAGCAACGTAGTCTGGGTTCGATCATCTGCTCCATCTGCAAAATAAGAGGAAATTGGTAAGTAGCAACTTTGTTATCATAAGGAACTTGTACTGCCTTATGAATTGCAAAAACACACTCGAGTAATGCCAGAGAAAATTATTGTACAACAAACATTGTTATCAAAGTTTTTGATGAAATATTCATAAAAGTAAAGAAATTTCTTTTCATCAATTAAAGTTAAGGGAAAAACTGGAAACAAAATAAAAATAAACGAAACCCTATAATATAAATTGTGAAAAATGTATGGGAGTTTAATGCATTCATCTCGCGTTCTGGTATAAAAAACATAAGAAGACACTACGGGAACTGAAACATATTCTGGTCACATGAATACAACGAAAGTTATTAAAAGGGGCCAACTTTTAGAGTTTTGGCATGAAAATAACAGTTTTTCAACTAACGTCAAGATTAGCAACTTATCTTCGTTAAATTATACTTTAAAAACTCTGAAATTAGGAACATCTACTGTACTGACAGTTTCCTCCGACATTTATGTCGTAATGCCTTTTATGATAAATGAACACTTAGATATGTAATAAGTTACCATTTTAAAATAATTATGTATTATTTCTCTTATGAATAAATAAAAAGTGAAGCTTCCTTCTCTATTAATAAATAAAAAGTGAAGCGATGCCATACAAAGAATTTATCAGATTTGTAACCCTTGTAGAACTGAAAACCACGTACTTAAGGAATAAAGGCTAGGAAGAGTTATCAATTCAGAGGTTTCTGCTCTTTTGGGCGATTCCTTATTATAGGTGTTCCACCCACACCCCTCTGTGCTTCCAGCAGGAGGCGCTCGCTGACTCTTATCTCCAGCTCCGGTCATTGAACTTGAGCCCCCTTCGAACACTTCACTAGCAGACCCCTTTGTCTCTAGGCGCAACTTACACACCGCTCCATACGAAGCGTCTTACTTTGTCACCGCAACCTTTTACTATGTTAACGCAATATCAATACTTAAATTGTAAATATTTCTTGTAAATATAACTTTTCATAATTTTATCTCAGTTTCCTTTTTAACGCTAAGCACCGCATCTACAACCAATCGCAACAATAGGCTTTAATGTGTTTTTCTATTTAGAAGGCCAGAGGCTGCGGTTGTTTACCTTCCAAAATGTTAAGGGTTGCGTTCGATGTTATTTGTCCACCTCTGTTTTTCACCACGCATTCGTAGAAGCCGGCATCTCTTTCGAGTACTCTCCGGATGGTGAGTTTTTGGTCTCTCTCCGTCACTTCAACTCCCGACATGTTAGCTGTATCGAACACTTTGCCGTCTTTCTTCCAAGTCACCGTGGGAAAAGGCACGCCGTCCGTGTAACAGAAGAATTCTTGCAAGGCGCCTGGAACTCCTCTTATAGATGCTCCGTTCATGTTGGTTTTATTGAGAACAGGCACTTTGATTTCTAAAAAACAACAATGATAATCATTAGAGGGGTACATCCTGAATCACCATCCAGCTTTTTTCTTTTAATATTTATTATGCCCCTTAGCCGAAACATTCCAGACGAGGTCCATAGAATGGCTGAGCACCGAGGAATGTAGCTCCGGTTTTTAAGGGGACAGTGGACTTTCAAAATTGTAAAATTTGTCCAAAAATTCAATTTTTTTTATTTTATTGAATTGTGAAACTACGGACGAGTAGGAATGTGTTGCAAAAAGAATTGTTAATTTCTGTGATTACTTTCCTAGTTATAGGCATTTGTATTTAATTTAGATATTATGTGGTTACTAATAGCAATAACTTTAAATGAGTTTTTCTCAAAATAAAAATTTTCATGTCGTACGAATATTCAAACTGCTCCAGGTGCATTTCTAATTATCGTATTGCTTTGAAATTTAAGTTTTATATACTTAACTGTATATCAAATAAATCTTATTGAAAAAAATTATGCTTCGTAGCTCAGAATTTCTAAATTTTGTACTTGAAAAGATGATTTATAGGTATTTTGCGTAATAAAAAGGGTGTTTTCGCTATTATTATTTTTTTCTCTTTATATTTTTAATGAATGCTTAAAATAAGCAATAAGTCTCATTGTTAGTTTTATAAGGTATCCTGTAAATAAAAATTACCGTATTATATGCAAAATAAATGCGCATGGAACATTTTTAATTAGGGCAATTTTTGATATAATTAATATTTCATCTTTAAATTTTAACCACTTTTACATATCTATGGTACTAATCACGTATTCATATTTCAAGCAAATCCATTCAAAACACAAAAAGTTAGGTTTGAAGGTCCACTGTCCCCTTAATGACACAACAAATAGTGGAGTTCGACTTGGTAAGTTGCCACCACCATTTCAATTGATCATCTCCAGGGGCAAAATCTGGTGGATTCCATGAGAAGGGCTTTTCGACCTACGGATTTAACCCTTCAGCGGGAGCGCCTGTGTACAGTGTGAAACATTTTCGTAATTTTGAATGGTTTGTTTTTACATGTAAGGTTTGAATGTTATAAGCAGTTTCTATTTATAGCTACACCCTTTCTAATGCAGATCTGATTTTCTGACCCTTGTATTCCTTTCCATTCATTCGTAGTCGTGATTTAACCGTGGTAAACCAACGATTATACTGGATTACAGTACGACAGAAGCAGGAGTTGATGTACTCGATCCAATGCACAGCTATTACACGGTATCCCGCATATCACGAAGATGGACAATCTCATTACTTTTTCAATTCCTACTATTAGTTCACACTCTCTCTATATATATCGTGTTCAAATTTTCAATCGTCAATAAAAGTACTTTTTATTCATCCACTTAAGTTCAAATACATTTTTTTAAACTTGTAGTGGATGACACTTGATGTTAATACAGTTTTTTCAAATATTAATTCATTAATTAAATTTAATTAATCAATTTTAGTTTTAGACACAGAGCGTCTCTTGCTGTTGAATAGTAATTTCCCTCTTGTTACTGTGTAAACGGTAGCACTGCGGTATCGCGGGCTTCTCCCGTCCTGTAGGTTGCGAGATCGAATCCCCAACCTGACAAACTTTTTCTCTCTCTTTCCCCCCCCCCCTCCTAATCTCGCACAGTAGGTAAGGTTCTGGCAGGCAATCCTTTTTTTCAATTCCTACTATTAGTTCACACTCAAATTTTTCTTTGTTGACTTAAGTATGAATTGACTTAAGTGAATTTTTTTTTTTTATATTACTTGTTAGGTTTTTGGACATAATAGGAATCCATTCGCAAGTTGTCCTTAGATCCAATAAACCGGACAGTTTTGAAATAAGGCGATTGTATCTGTATTCTTTGGCCTTTAATTATAAATATATATTATTATAAACATTTTATATCTTGTCATAAAACGCAGAATTATTATTTTCAATTTGAAAAAAAAAGTTTATTGCAAAAGAAATAATCAAGGTTGAAAGCGACGTTGCACTTTGTGCCACACGCGTCTGCTGGTGTTCCAAAAATTGGGTCGCCCGCTGAAGGGTTAATGTGCCTATACCTGCCATAGACACGGAAGAATTTCTTGCCGGGATTCGAATCAAGAACCCTCGGAGACGAAAGCCGACGCGTTACCATACGTTGAATAGGAAAATAATTTAGTTGTTGGTTTAAGCCGACAATGGACCTTCAGATTGACAAAAATATGTACCCAAAACGATTTTTTTTTTCTTTCAGAAAATGATTCTGCAACTCATCAGCTTTAAATTAAAAAAAAGTATGTTGATCCGATCATTATTAACCGAGTTATAAGTATTTTTTCAAACGTAAACAATGGAAATGTTACATTGAATTAAAACTTTAAATGCCTTTTTCTTAAAACAAGTTATCATGTCGTTTCGGTAAGTTCAAAATGTTCCATGCGTCATAATTTTTCTTGAATTTTCATAAAATTTCATAAAATGATTATTTATATATGTTAGAATAAAACTTACTAATAAATTCATTATACTATTTTAGAACAACTTAAAATTTTTAGAATAAAAAAATTTTTTTTGATAATATTTTGCATAAAATGACCTACTTTTATCGATTTCTTTTCTAATTTTTATAAACATGACTGTAAATCAAATATTGCTAGTAACTTATTATAACTATATAAAGCTAGCTTAAGAAAGAAAATTAGATATCTGAGACAAAAATTGATGCGCATGGAGCAATTTCCATGTTTTTATTAACTCGCTTTCTTGTTTGTTTGTTTGTTTGTGTGTTTGTCCAGTACAAATCTTGCAATCGATTTTTAACTAACTTCCCGACTAGCTAGACATTTGAAACTTTTAGAATAGCTCAGAACACGATGACAATGCATTCTTTTGATACTTTTAGCCATCATTAAGCAGAATTGAATCCTTTTTCAGTTCATTTTGTTTTGTAGACTGGTGCAGCCATCTAGCGGCCGGGACGGGAAAGAAAAGTTAAACACAAGTAAACTTCTCATTATTTTCATTTTCTTTCAAGTTGATGGGATACTTCATCAAAAACATTTTAAAAAAGTATTTATTAATACATAGAATCGTCAAGTTTATATGATTCAACAGAAAATTTAAAAACATGGTATATAAAAAGTTCTTTTTATCTTGTAATTATTAACAAGCTGATTTTAATTAATATCTTAATTACATTCTGAATTTTTTTTAAATTTAGAATTTTCATCTGTAAACAACACTGTATAAGTATACAATATTCCATAGCAATTGGTTGATAAATAAAAAAAGATTTCCATGGTCCATTGTCGCCTTAAGTACTTTTTATTCTGGAATATGTAAGATAAATAGGTTTATTAAAAAAAAACAACGATTTATTTGGTAGTCGGTTTAAATACCTTTGATTACTAATGAAAAATAAATTTCATATGACATACGCATGTATAAGTGTTGGCTTCTAAATCTTTAATTGTTACATAAAAAAAAGAGTGCCAGTAATTGCTTAGAATTCTGACACAAAATAATATTTGTCTTGCGTCTATCACTGAATTACATTTAAATGTGCATTTTTATTGCTAGAAATTGAAAGGAACTGTGACCATAACTAATCTGTTTACGGGAAAGCTAGTAAGATTCAGTTCTGAAATTATAAAAATATATTCTCGACGAGCTCACTATACGTGCTATTTATATAGATATTTGACAACATCTACAGACGCGGGTTTTATTATTGTAACACGTTTAAAAGCTATATGAAAAAGTTCCTTGAAATTTCTTATATGTATAATTAATGACAAGACACAGAATTCTTCCAATCTTGAATTAATCGTTGTTTACTGAAGCATTTTTAAAACAAATAGATCCGGATTTGGAAATTTTAACAGTTTTTAGTACCATTAAAAATACTTACCTATGACATCTATCGTTACATGCTTAGTAGACGTCAAGTTATTTTTTTCATTGAAAGCAACGCATTCGTATTCTCCACTTAGCTGCACGTGTATTGGATCAAAAATAGCAGCTTCTGATAAAGAATAAACCGAACTATTTCTTTCAAGTTTTATATCTAGAAAATAGTGGGGAAAAAATGAAAAAAAATATTAAATAATGAAATATTTTGATTCGAAGACAATAATCAAAGTTAGAGAACTATAAATTAATTTGATTACGTAAATAATTTTAACCATATTTTAAATTTGTGGTTAAAAAGTATTATTTAATCTCTGTTCCTTCCTATATATTATTCCCAAATTTAAAAATTTCTTCGTACATAAATCCTAATTGAACCCAGTAAGAATAATTTTCTGTTTATATACTGAAACTCGTGATTTATGAAGTCCAGAGGAGTGTCATTATGTGACAACCAACGAAAAGTAAATTTCTTCGTACATAAATCCTAATTGAACCCAGTAAGAATAATTTTCTGTTTATATACTGAAACTCGTGATTTATGAAGTCCAGAGGAGTGTCATTATGTGACAACCAGCGAAAAGTAAATATTTTCGACACAAAGATTCCACGAGACGGAAAAGATGTGAAGTTCGATAATGGACTCCAGATCTACCATCACCCACTGAGTCACCCCCAATATACGTTATGAAGAATTCAAACTAAATTGATTACGCATGTCAAAGAAGGTTTGAAATAATTTAATTAAATATTTAAATCCATTCATGTCAATCATAAATCCAGAATTAGAATTAAAATTTCTCATTATTTTTTGTTTGTTAAAAATTTTTTGTAATGGTAGTATTTTTTGGTTATTTACCATCTTTCAAAATAGTCAAATATGTTAGTTTTTATTCGATTCATTGTCATACAGAGCCACATCACCGAGTTGCTACCGTATAACTGAAAATGAAAGTTTCGCCTTATAAAGGTTAATTTTTGGCAGCAATGAAATTTGGGAGGTAATCGCCGTCTTTCTTCTGAACTTAATTTTGAATAGTTCAGCGAAGCATAATTCGAAAATACCTATAATCGAGGTACATTTTACTAAATTGTATTTATTCCGTTCCGACTTATTTCAGTGATATCGTCTTCTCAAATATCTTTTGTGTACTGCTTTTGAGGCATCGAGTTTAAAACAAAGAAACTCAGAGTTTTTCTATTTATGGCTTGGTTCTGAGGTGAAATGATCAGCACATCTTAGGCAAGGAGATCCAGGTTCAATTCTTGAGCGAGCGTAATTTTTTTACAAGTGAAAAAAAAATCTGATAATTGTGGTATAGGGCACTAAGCCATTCAAACCTATGAAGATGCCCTTCATTTCATCACCAAGCCATTCAAACCTAAGAAGATGCCCTTCATTTCATCACTAAGCCATTCAAATCTATGAAGATGCACTCCATTTCATCCCTAAGCCATTGAAACCTATGAAGATGCTCTTCATTTCCTCACCAAGCCATTCAAACCTAAGTTGCACTTCATTTCATCCCTAAGCCATTCAAACCTATGAAGATGCACTTCATTTCATCACTAAGCCATTCTAAACACTTTTTGGAAATATCGTAAAATTTCAGATCTAATAATCCCGGAAAAACTGCTGTAAACAACACTTTGTTAAATCAGAACACGCTGTAAGAGGGCAATAGTTCATTTGCACTTTCACACACGCATACAGCTATGTCCTTAGTTCATCTTGGCAAGGTAGAAAGGAACAGATATCTTGGTTCTCAAATTTATATAGAGATTACTCATGAAGTGTACTAGACATGATAAGAGTGTAAACATTCAAATAACACTTTTAATTCTTGAAAAGCCATTCACAGGCATACCTGTTAGGTCCTTCACAGATATCAGTTCTCCTACAGAGTGAATTGGTCTCCATTTCCATTCGAGATGAGTAAAATTGTAGGCGTTGACTTTGCACAGCAGTTTGACGTAATCCTGATCCACCGGTTTCTTCTTCGATATTGAAATTTCGAATCCATCTTTGGCATCTAAAATTTAACAGCATTCTATAAAACACAGTAAAATTTATTACCAATCAATAGCTCTTTATAAATCTTATCGATTAAAATCTCTAGCAATCGATAATGAGGTATGGGAGTTTTTCACGTTTTAACTCTTTGACATTTAAGGATGATAGACTAAAAGAAAAAAAAATCCTTGAATAATGCATTTTTGAATGTATCAATTTTTAGAGTAATAAAATATACGTTCATTTCATTCAAGCCTAAACTTTTTGTTTTTTAGATATTTATGCATATGTACACCAGGTAGACGTTTTAATGCGTACACCAGCCCACTTCGTTCCTCTGGAAGTTTACGTGATATTTCTTCCGGTGATGAATAAAAAGAAGTTAAATTGGTATTACAATGCAGATATTCACTTATACTTCACAACGGAGAAGAAACAGGGTAAGATATCGGATGTAGAAAAGTGCTGTTTCCCGTTCTTAAGGGCGTTTCTGAAACAGTTAGTTACTTTCCGCGCTCTTAGGCCGTCTGCACACGGAGCAACTCAAAAGAAACTGATAACTGACTCAAATCACAAACCAGTCCGTGATGAGTCGTAACCTATGTAATTGAATGGAGCCACGCACACGGCGCAACTGGTTTCAAACCCCTCGGATGGGTTTGTAACCAGTTGCGCCGTGTGCGTGGCTATAATTATAACCTAGGAAATCATTAGATATTGTCTCTTATCCCTTAGCATTAGCACTTCATAGGCGATAACGTGTGTGATATCACAGCGTCTTTTGCCGGCATCTGTTTTCCATGTAAATATGCGATAGTCTGTGCTCTGTTTATTCGCTATGTTTCCAGTCCCGAGTCTTTAACAAAGATGCTCATTTGGGGTATAAGGGATTCATCCGTGTCTCGACTGACTTAATTGGGACCCACTCCATAACGGGCAAACGTCGGACCTTTGTCTCCGTTATGAAGAAATCATCCCATATATATGTAGCTAAAGAGCACACCAGCATTAAATATTTCTTTTTGTGTCCTCACTTCACTGAAGAACACGCCATTACACACCATTATATAACTATGAACCAGACAACGTAACGAATGAAAGGAGAGTGAAATACAAAATGAGTTTACAAAACATATTTTAATGTACAGGTAGTCCTCCTACAGCACGGCGCATCTTACAACACGGTTCCGCTATAACACGATAAGATAAATTAAGGGAACCCTCGTATAACACTGCAACCTGTAACACGGTTTCGCTCTAACACGATAAAAAAATTACGAAAACCTTTGTACAACATTGTACTTCTGTAGCACTAGATCGGATGATTTTTGTTTAACACATTAAAAACTAAATTACCTTAAAATAATGACGAGAAGGAATAATGAACTGTAGTGTCTTTACAAAATGTATAAACAAATTATAATTCATTCATTTATAACTCGATAAAATTACAAGATGGCCTAAGCTTAGTTCAAAATCTTGAATCATTTTACCTGAATGCAGACCCTTCCTCTAAAAGAAGCCGAAAATTCAAAAGGGAGCTGCAAAATTCTCTATCTCCATACTGTGAATCTACAATGACCTTGTAAGAACCAGCAAATTTACAGATTTTTTAAAGAGGATCGAAGGTGCAAAAAATCTAAATGAAGAAAAAGGTTCTGAAGGTGATATCGTTCAACCGAAAAAACGTTCTCGTTTGATTGTACTGAGCAGTGATGAGGAAGAAATTTATTAAATTAAGGTCGCATTAAATGAAAATAATATTTTTTTTTGTTTCTTTTCGTTTTGTGTTATACATACATTTATATTTTTAATAAAAAATAAGTTGCTTATATGGAATTTTTAAAAAAAAGTTTGTTTTTAATAAGTTTTCAGAACGTAACCCCCCCCCCCCCTTTTTGAACTGTTTCTGGGTCTCATATAACAAGGTTTCACACAACACGGTATTTTCTAGGAACGTATCTACCGTGTTATAGGAGGGTTACCTGTATTTAAAAGTAAGCCCGTCTGCACACGGAGCAACTCAAAAGAAACTGATAACTGACTCAAATCACAAACCAGTCCGTGATGAGTCGCAACCTATGTAATTGAATGGAGCCACGCACACGGCACAACTGGTTACAAACCCGTCGGACGGGTTTGTAACCAGTTGTGCCGTGTGCGTGGCTCCATTCAATTACATAGGTTGCGACTCATCACGGACTGGTTTGTGATTTGAGTCAGTTATCAGTTTCTTTTGAGTTGCTCCGTGTGCAGACGGCCTAACTCTTCACAGTTGCTTTCTCACCTGTTACGATAAAAGGTATCGAGGCATCATCGTTCCCCATCTCGTTACTGGCAGCGCACATGTAATAACCGGATTCCTTCGCAGTCACATGGAGATAGGATACTAATGAATAGCTGCTCTTATTCGCGTATTCCAGGGTGACGTTTTCAAGATTCGGGGTGTTCCCACTGTGTTCCACGTCTGTCCAGCCGTAGAGCCTGCTCCCGGGTTCGCAGTCCTGTATTTTCTTGCAAGGTTTCCATCTCCACCAAACGACCGGGATGGGGTAGCCATCGGCATGGCACTCCATAGAGTATTCGGTATCTTTTGCATATATTACCTCCAAATTCTTTAAGAAAACTACCGGTTTATCTAGAAACGGAAATGTATCACATAACAAGTAATATAAAAACAAAATTTTTTAAAGTCAATTCCTACTTAGGTCAACAAAGAAAAATTTGAGTGTGAACTAATAGTAGGAATTGAAAAAAAGGATTGCCTGCCAGAACCTTGCCTACTGTGCGAGATTAGGAGGGGGGAAGAGAGAGAAAAAGTTTGTCAGGTTAGGGATTCGATCCCGCAACCTACAGGAC
This sequence comes from Dolomedes plantarius, assembly GCA_907164885.2. Lineage (NCBI taxonomy): Eukaryota > Metazoa > Arthropoda > Arachnida > Araneae > Dolomedidae > Dolomedes > Dolomedes plantarius. Next base: position 6,304,516 of record OU015495.1, read on the forward strand.
GGGAGGAGCCCGCGCTACTGCAGTGCTACCGTTTACACAGTAAGAAGAGGGAAATTACTATTCAAGAGCAAGAGACGCTCTAGGTCTAAAACTAAAATCGATTAATTAAATTTAATTAATGAATTAATATTTGAAAAAATTGTATTAACATCAAGTGTCATCCACTACAAGTTTAAAAAAATGTATTTGAACTTGAGTGGATGAATAAAAAGTATTTTATTAACGATTGAAAATTTGAATAAGATATATATAGGGAGAGTGTGAACTAATAGTAGGAATTGAAAAAGGTATGAAATGTTAACAATTTTTGTTAGTCTCATGCAAACTGCATTTCTCTGGAATTATAGAGAGAGGCTTATTGGGATGTACGAAAGATCTATGATCCCCGGCAGTCAAATATTGATTTTAAATTCTGAATGTACCTAATTCTCTAAATATACTTAATATCTCTTGACTGAAGATGAATTGACTGAAGATGAATCTCTTGACTGAAGATGAATTGACTGAAGATGAATCTCTGGACTGAAGATGGTTAAATAAAGTAATAAAATTTCATTTTGTAGACGAATATGCGTTTTATGAGTGGCAACTCTATGAGAGATGTTAATGCTGTCGCTATTGATATGTGCTGACCCTATTGGATTCGTTCACCTCAATGTTAACATATGGAAAAAATTTGGCCAGGGATTCCCGACTTGGATTTAAAGATTTTTTTTAATAGAGAAAGAAATTGGACACCTTGGGGCATTTTTCGTTTTTGAAAAAAAATGCAAATAATATTTTTAAATTTAAATTATTCGGAGAAAAACCTGGGGTAAAGTGTGCTTTAAACGATCCTAAATTCCTTTGGTGGACGAAATTTCTAAAATGAATCCTGTTGCAAGGTGCAAAAAAGTTCAGGCTATCTGAAAATACTATTTGTATTGGATTACTGTACATTTATGTAGCTGTCAATGGTAGACACATTTTCTCCATAGGTTAACATTGAGGTGAGTGAAACCAATAGGGTCAGTACACAGCAGCCTTAATAACATAGGGATAATTGAATTTATGCTTTCATTTTTACCAATTATTTTCTTCGGGCTTCCAGAGGTGGAACGTATACCTTGAGCAAATATTTCGACCTCTAAAATTGACGTTTCAAGAAAAAAGAATTGGCTTCATCTGGATTTAAAATACCAGTTTACTAAAGCATAAAAAAAGAAAAAACTATTTTTGTAAGTGAAAACATTACCTGTGTTTCTGATAGCTAAATTGCAAAGATTCATTCATGTATTTAAGAAGATTTAATTATTTTTTTTCTATGACTGCGTTAAACGAAACAAAATTTACTCAGTAGTTTATGAATAGCATGAGCTGCTCTAGAGCAGGGGTCTCTAAACTACGGCCCGCGAGCACCACCAATCCGGCCCGCCATAGTCTATTTTGATTACACTGTAAAATTTACAATGTAATTAAATCATACAAAATAATAATCAGATGTTTTCATTTAATGACCAATTAACAAACACAATAACTTACATATATAGCGAAACTGAACATTATAATTATGATTAATTAGATTTATGTAGCTGTAACTTTATGTAGCCATAGATATTTCACTCACTGGCTAGTCCCGAGACGAAAATTTGCACGTAATTCAAAACTACAGTATGTTGGTATGATGGGCTAGCTAGCTAGGTCTTGGCCTTTGGAACCTAGGGGAGGAGTCAGTGTGGCCCTTAGGCTAAAAAGTTTGGAGACCCCTACTCTAGAGTATCAAATGGAAAACATAACTTTCTTCCATTTATATTGTAAACATCCTGTTGATTTTCTCTCATTATGAGATAAAAACGTTTTTTTTTTTTAAAGTGAGCTACAAAAAATTAACGATGGGAAAGAACATACCTGTTCTAATGAATGAATGTGTAAATACTGCCATTAATAAAATTATTGATAAATTGAGGGCGAAATTAAAAAAAAAATTATGAGAAAAATGTGGCTTACATATTTCACTTTTGCTTACCTTTCACTTCTAATATAATAGAAATTTTATCAATCCCGTCTTTCGTTTTTCCGTAGAGGGTGTATATGGCAGCATCCGATCTGTGAAGCTGTTTGATGTCCAACACTACGGCCGTTTTCATATTCTTAATATGGTAGTGGCCATCTGACGTCAAAAGTTCTCCGTTCTTCTCCCAGTACAGTTCGACTTCTGAAATGCTCGGGAAGGCATTCACAGTTATCACAAATCGGACATCTTGCCCGGCCTGATATACTACTGGCTCCAGCATGTTGATGTCGGTAGTGAAATTAACGTGCGTCCGCTGTTGTGTATCTGAAAGAAGAATAAGAGAGTAAGGTAAATGCACCTATAATGGTCCATGTCCCTATAATGGGCCGCCCTTTAGAAGGGGTGAGGGTCATTGGCCGGGCCACGGCCAATGACCCTCACCCCTTCTACTGCCTTAGGTAACAATAGACCCTTAATTTCTCGACATTTCTAAAGGGCGGCCCATTATAGGTGCATTTACCTTATTTTTTTTAATAAATTACACTTTTCGGCTAATAACCGTCATCCGCACTTTGTTGTGCCATCAAATGGCGTTAAAAAAATAAATAAATAAACTTTTTTCCCTCCAACGCGGCAGGCATTTTGTCCGGGGGGGGGGGGGACATCGACTCTACCAACCGCGAATTCAGTGGCTAATTTATTATGGGAGCACCAGTTTGGTGAGCCAACACTGCTCCCTATAAGAGGACAGTGCGGGATCGTCCATGTCTTATCCGGGATTCAAACCCGAACCCACAGCATGGAAGCTCGAGACACTAACCCCTATACGATGTAAATGGCGCATTTAAACATAGATCAGGATTAAATTTTTGCTGGAATTTTATAATGAAGTTATCTAAAATGCATTTAACTACCGCATCTGGAACGGTTTCATTCTCTTCACCTGACCAACCCCTTAAGGATCTTTGAGTGTTTGTTTTGTCGACACTCCAGCAAGGGTATCTACAGTTTCAGACACATCTACAGGGACTTTTTAATATTTATCAACTGTGGAGGGATTACGAGGTTGATACTTGAAAAAATAAACTGAAGCTAGTTTGATCAGCGAGTAAATAAAGGATCAAAGACACAAAAGAAAATAAACACGGCTTTCCCTCAACTTCTTCACTTACCATGGTATCGTTTAAGGCAGGGTACGTCAGCCTTTTAACACCTACCGCCCACTCTTGTATCTTTCTTGGTGGTAAAATTTCCTTAACGCCCACCAGTGCCGCAGTTACTCAATTTAGCGCAAATGCGAAAAAAATTTCAGAGGAGAGGGTTTGTAAAAAATATGTGCTTTAATTTATCTTTTTATTCATACTTTACGTACGTTTATACATAGTTAACTACCGATGGTTACGGAGTTTATTCATTATTCCCTCGTTCACGAGTATACTTCGAGAAGTGTCTGGCGAATTATTATCTATATTCAAAGCTTAGCGATGGAATTCAGAAGTAAATTTCAAAAGCATATTTTAAAAAGTCATACTCGCGATTATTCGATGTATGGAGAGTATTCGATATATGGAGGAAGAACAAAATTTGTATCAGCAGACAAAACCTCCCACCGCCCATCATGATAGCTTGAATCGCCCGTAAGTGGGCAGTAGGGACCAGATTGACGACCTCTGGTTTAACCCTTTGAGGGGCGCCGTTTGCACAGTGCAAACGCCTAAATCTTGTCTTTTTTTCCCCTGGCAATCAATGTATGCCAGTTAAATGAGCAGAAAAAAGATTAGTACTGCCATCTGTTATCAGTTTAAAGAAGTAAAAACATTTTGCAACCTTTAATTGGAAAAAATTTCAAGATTCTTTACGTTAAAAAAATTGGGGGAGGGGGGGGGGGAATCTGCACCGTGCAAACGGAGAGGTTGTTGCCCCTGAAAGGGTTAAGAAGATAAACAGGCCTTTTTTCTCCCCTCTGAAAAATCCACCTGCCGTCATGTCAATAGTTTGTAACAGCGGTCTGAGAATATTTTGGCAGACCACAAAGTTCTATGGAGAATCTTTAGACCCTAAACCTCATAAGCATTTCAAGAATATCATAAAACGCGCACAGTCTCATTGGGATTTTGGGTTGATACTTAAAGTTAAGATTAAAAACAACTTACTGTATACGAAAATATTGACTTCTGCACGTCCAGTCTTTTGCGAGTGATCCGTAACCGTGCACGTGTATCGCCCACTGTCTGTGGATAGAGCCTCTTTCACTATCAGGTGAGTGATGACCTCTTGGTGTTCATAGTTCCTTATAACCTTCCATTCAGAGACTGGCTTTGTTTGATTTATGCGAGCTCCTGCGTCCTACATAGGTAAAAACAAGGAAACAAAGTTACATAAATTTCATAATTGAGCATTTTTACTAAAAGAAAGAAAAAAGATTATGTGAAATATTTTTAAAAATTTATTTGAACATAACTTCGTTTCGACATGTTTGAAAAACATTTTTAATGTTTCTCAACTCAATTTACAGCGTCTCAGATTTATCTTTTATCTCGATTTTCATGCTACTGCTGCATTTTTCGTCCTGGTCGAAAACGTTCGACATCTTCGAGCGTTTGTACCACGGCATAGTAAAGCAATTTTTTCAGCAAACCCTTCTTTGTCGGCTCAGTGCTGTTTCTTTGCTCACATGAAAGAGCAATAGTTTACCAGTTTTCGTAGATCACAATGTTTCGTACAAATGTCTTATGTATAATACGGGGGGTGGAACTTTAATAGTGGCAACAATGTTGTAGATCCCCCCACGCAGCAAAACCGAAGGAAGCAGCTTACACGTCACGTCACCTGCCTTACCTCAGAGCAAATGCTCTTTCCCCCACAAACATCACATGCCTATGAAAAGAAAAGACAAAACCTTTGTGCTCGAGTAATAAACAGGAAATCCAACGTAAATAAAGCACAAATAGCAGTAAGGTGCAATACTGATGAAGAAGCTCCTTTGCAGCTTCGAAACGGCCGTATGCAAAATTGCACCTTACTGCTATTTGTGCTTTATTTACGTTGGATTTCCTGTTTATCACATGCCTACACAGTGACAGGATGAACACAGCCATGTCTATCGTACGAAATAATTTGTTGCATCGTACTGATGGAAGGAAGAGGCTTGTGCGTACACTATGGCTGATGTGTTTGCTCACTGGGGCGGGGAAGTGCTCCACCACCCCACCCCCCTATTCCCCGGACTTAAGTGCCTGTGACTTCGATCTCATCCCCAAGATGAAAGAACCGTTCCGTGTATTCCACCAGAGATTCTGCAGGCTGTAGACCGCTCCATTCGAAGGATCAACAGATCGGGTGCTGCCGACGGCATCCTGCAGCTTCCAGAGCGTTGGCAACGGGTGCTGAACAATGCTGGTCACTACTTTGAAAGGCTATAAAAGGTTCGCCCCTGTATCTCTTCTGTATAATTTGTACCTACCTAGTTGCCACTATTAAAGTGTGCGCGGTGGCCCAGTTGGCAAGAGCAGCGGGCCAGAGATCTGAACGTCCCTGGTTCGATGCTCGTCGCTGCAAATCCACCACCGTGTTCATTAATGGTGGCCGGGGCACGTAAAATAGGTCGTGGCGCCAATGTCCTCCAAGTTCTCAAATTTACTTCTGGAGGTGCGGGGTCAAGTGTTCCGGTCTCGTCACTTGACTAGGTTCAAAATTACGGGACCGGTCATTTAGTCAAGTCGGACTCTGACCCTTGTGGTGCTAATTCAAAACAGGAGCCGCCCCTTTCACCCCAATAGCCTATTAGGACCTGGTGAATGGACCCTCCAACCAGGGGGCATTAGCAACAACAACAACACTATTAAAGTTCCATCCTATGTATTTAGGAATGCGTTTATCAACAATTTTAAAAGACATACGTAAAAATTCATCACATATTGAAGTAAAATGTTATGAATTATTAATAAATGCACTGTCATACGGCAAAATCAGATATGTAAAGTTTGCTATAAATACGTTCAATTTTATTGATTATAAATAAATTATGGAAAACTTTTTAAAAATTTTAACTCTACATTTTTTATTTTTAGCATTAAGGCATTATTTTCATATCTTCATTAAAATATTCCCTACTTTATCTTAAATTTGTTAATTTTACATTTTATAATAGATTTTTATTTTTAGTTCATATAACTGTGAATAATTAACAATTTTTGTACCATGTGAACAATTTTTGATAGCTAAAAAATAAATACAGTCGAACCCCGTTATAGAGAACCCGGTATATAACGAACTCACGGCTATAACGAACGAAAATTTTGGTCCCGCAGTTTTCCTATTGTACGTAATTTCATTAGTATTGTGTCAGTTTAATATAATCGATTTTAGTCGATTAAATTCATTAATGATCATTTTTAATAGATTTTATCATTTTTTAATACATAATTATTGAATACTTATTGCAACTAATGAGTTATAGATTTTGTGAACTCTAGCATTTTTCTTAACGGTTCGGATATAGCGAACCACCGGATAAGGCGAACAAAACATTTGGTCCCTTGAAGTTCGTTATAAGGGTGTTCCACTGTATACTAAAAGGATAAATTTATGTTGTTAATGCATTTTTCTCAGCAATTGATTAACCTTTGCCTTACGGGGATAGCATGTATCCCAAGAATACGGGCCCAAGAATGAATATATATATATGTATGCATATATATATATATATATATATATATATATATATATATATATATATATATATATATATATATATATATATATACATACTTAATGGCCCCCTTACTCCCTTAATGGCCTTTCTTACAAGGGGGTATGAAATTACCCGTTCTAAAGAGGGAATCAGAAATCAGAAACATGTGCCCCGTAAGCTAAAGGTTAACTTTTTTTATGCTATGCGCATGAAAAATAAATAGACACTAGTTTTCTAACAACTGGAAAAATTTCATCCTAGCACTCGTTTCAGGCTGAATTGAATTTGAAATCGCATGGCTGAGTCGAGAGGAATGGTTCAAAGTTTGCTCAATAATATAATTCAGCCACTATAGACATCCCATTGGTAGTTCATGAGTATTTCGCTCCTTTTCAAACGGAAACTTACATTTTTGTTGGGATAGTCCCAGTCTATAAACACTCTAGTCCCAGGGTCTACGTTGACCGTGCACTTCAAAGTGAAAGTTCCGTTTATAACAGGGTGCTGGGCTTCACTCGTGTCGATGAAGGGCTGGGGATCGTGGTAGGTATCCGCTGAAATACAACAGACAGCAAATAAATAAAAAAATTTCAGCTTTGTAACAATCACCAGAAAATTGATATAGCAGGTGATCTTTATTTATAAATATGGCTAAAAGTTAAATAAATGTTCTTTTATATCATTTTAAAAATGTGTGTTAATTGGTAAATATTAAAAAGTGCTACCAACGTATATTGGATATACATTATAATATAAAGTACTGTAATATACATTATACTGTACTTATATCATATGTTGTACTAGCTGAATATCCGTGCTTCGCTACGGATTACATTCAAATTAAATACAACGGTCAATGTATGCAATAAATGAAAAAAAAATTAATAATAAATACAACGGTCAATATATGCAATTAATTTGTTTGTTTAATATCCATAAAACATACTAATTTGAATTAAATTCTTAAAAAAACTTCCATCTCAATTAGTCTAGGGGTTAAATTTTCTATTTTACTGTATTTTACTATTTTTTGTGTCAATTTATTTCGTTGTTATGCACGTGACGCAATTAATTAGAAGTATCACAAAAAGAAAATAAACCACGTAATCAGCATTTAATAAATTAATATCTAAAAATTAATCTTTGAAAATTCACCAAAAATCAGAAAATGAAGGTAAAGATTTGATTTCATTTTAAAGGAATTTTTTTTAATCTTTCTCGTGATATAAATTTTATAACCCTCGAATTATTATTTTAAATGCAAACTTAAAAAAAGCTACAAAAACAGCTTAAAAATTTAATTTAAGAAAATCTAAGAAGAGTTTTTCAAAAATCTTTCTTAGTTCACCTCTACACTATAAGAAGAATCGCCATGCAAAATTTCAGCCCTTTTAGGTCCAGCGGTTTGGTCTGTGCGTTATCTGTCAGTCAGTCAGTTACGGAGCTGTTTTATATATATAGATGATAGAAATGAAATGCAAAATTTACTTAATTTAAGGAGATACTCACGCTCGAAAAATGTGGTCGGGATTGTAACGGAGATTGAATTATTATATTTAATTTAAAATTAGATAGACATACGTTTCTATGCATACACTTCATGTGAATTTTTCTTGATAATATGTGTGTGCGTGTGTATTTTTGAGTGTATTTCAGTCCTTGGTCATATACTATATTGTATTTTAAAGTGAACCTGTGGGGAAAAATGTTAAGATGTTAAGTAATTTACGATTGCATTTAGAGAGCTCCCCCCCCCCCCCCCCCAAAAAAAAAAAAAAAAAAAAAAATCCAACCCAATCGTAAAGGAGGAATTTATGTACATTTCTGTATTTATAATATTCGAGTTTTGTTTTTAAGATGAATTATTCCCAACTGAGTAAATAGCAAAGTGCCAATTTTTAAAAATTCAATGTGGAAGGCATTTAAAAGTTTAAGGGGACAGTGGACCTTCAAACCTAACTTTTTTTGTTTGGAATGGATTTGCTTGAAATTTGAATATGTGTTTAGTACCATAGAGATGTAAAAGTGGTTAAAATTTAAGGATGAAATATTGATAATTTATGAATTATTAATTATTAATTATATCAAAAATTGGCCTAATTAAAAATGTTCCATGCGCATTTCTTTTGCATATAATATGGTCATTTTTATTTACAGGATACCTTATAGAACTAACAATGAAACTTATTGTTTATTTTCAGCATTCATTAAAAATATAAAGAGAAAATAATAATAATAGTGCAAACACCCTTTTTATGACGCAAAATACCTATAAATCATCTTTTCGAGTACAAAATTTAGAAATTCTGAGCTACGATGCACAATTATTTTCAATAAGATTTATTTGATATACAGTTAAGTATATAAAACTTAAATTTCAAAGCAATACGATAATTAGAAATGGGCCCGGAGCAGTTTGAATATTCGTATGACATGAAAATTTTTATTTGGAGAAAAACACATTTAAAGTTTTTGCTATTAGTAACTACATGATATCTAAATTAAATACAAATGCCTATAACTAGGAAAGTAATCACAGAAATAAAAAATTATTTTTACAACACATTCCTACTCGTCCGTAGTTTCACAATTCAATAAAATTAAAAAATCGAATTTTTTGACAAATTTCACAATTCTGAAAGTCCACTGTCCCCTTAAAAATTCAATGTGGAAGGCATTTAAAAGTTTAAAATGAGTTGTTGACGGTGAAATAAGAGTATTACCTCGAGAGGTATTGAATTAGTCTGTGGCCTTCTCACATGTCTAAAGATATATTCCAGATGAGGATTTAAAAAAAAAAATTCGGTATACTTACGCAGGAACATCAGAGTTACGTTTATTTCATCGTACGCACTGTCCAAGTACGCCCTGCACTGAAAACTTCCGCTGAAGTAAAAGGTGGGATAGTACAGCAAGAAGCCATGCATTGGATCGAAAGTGACGTCACTGCCGAGGCTCACCATTCCGTATTCCTCGTCGTTGTCTGTCTTCCATAAGGTCACGTTCACTTTCGGACTGGTGGGCAGGCAGGGAATGACCCCTCTCTTATGTTGCTGCACAGGAATCAGAAGATGCCCCGACATCACAGATTTCTCCACAAAGAGACGCACGGGATCTGGAAGTACACAAAACTCTTAGCTTGAGACGGTAACTGCACTTGTTGTAAGTGGTAGCAGGATATGTGCGTTCAGTCATGGCTCAAACCTATGTTTATAACTTCCATTCACATAAATTTTCTTTAAAAAAATTCACATAAAAATGCATTTTGGTATGAAAATGCGACATCGTTTCTTTTAAGATGGAAATGACTACGACCTTTTTATGTTTACGTACATTTTCATCTCAACAAAGAAAGTCGTAGTACCACGCAACTCGGTGTAATAAAAGATACCGCTTTGAAAGAATATTTTAATTTCGTTGATAATGAGTAGGGGTGCGTAAATTTCACAAAAAATAAATTAAATATATAAAATTTCGTATTTATTTGCAATATATATATATATATATATATATATACACACATATATATAACATTTAAAGCTAGAGAAAACCTAAAGTAAAACTCTCAATTAACCTAATTTCTAAATTCTAAAATCCCTTGGGCGAAAAATTTTAAATGCTTAAAATAGCTTAAAAATCAAACTTACGTAGAGTGGGTACCTAAATTAACTGCTTCCGCGCTTATATCACGTCACTTCTAAATTTTAACCAATTAACCTCTCCTATCAAGATCACATGACGAGCTACGCAAAAAAGTATATTTAAGGCTCTGCGCCATGTACTCAATCATTTTATGTTGTGGTATTTCCTGTCGTGTTACTTTATACCATCTGCCTTGAGAAAGTTATTATTAATACAAAAGGCAGTACAGCTTCTAAATCCATTCAAATTGTTGTCTATACAGACGATACTGATTAGGTTGCTAAAACCGCCAGTACGCTTAAAGAGGCCTTTCTTTCTCTTGAAGTGGCTGCGAGCAACATGAACTTTAAAATCTATCAAGGTAAAACTAAATACATGCGCTATACCAGAAATAAACGTCAAAGATCCTTCATGTATTCGAATATTACCATAAACTCATGAAAATGTACAGCTTCGTTTATCTAGGATATAAATTAAACCGTCAAAATAAAATATCACCAGATATACTGAAGAGAATTATTTCTGCTACTTAATGTTGCTACAGCATAAGACTTTTAAAATCGAAGTTCATTTCCCGAAGGAATAGTTTTCATCTTTTTGAAACTTTAATACGTCCAGTGCTATGGTACTAAAACCTGTTACGATGACCAAAAATGACGAAGGGGAAAATTGTTGTTTTTGAACGAAAAATACTGAGAAGTGCCTTTGGAGGTTATCAAAGAAAATGATCAATGGAGACGACTTTCCAATTTTGAATTAAATAGATTTTTAAAGACACAGGTATAATCAAGTCTATTTAGATTAATCGTTTTAACTGCCCTGCTCGTCTTATAAGAATAATGACTCAGATCCTGTTCCAAAAATCTTTCTTGCAAAACCTCAGGGAAAACGAAATCGTGGAACACCCAGACTGCACTGGGAAGCCCAGTGGATAAGGATTTCCGGACAACTGGCGTGCTGCTGCTAGAAGTAGAAATGGCTGGGGAAATCTTCAGCCCTCATGGGCACGACAGATCCGTTTGACTGTCGTACTTAGGATGATGATTATTATAACGAAAGCTATATGTTACACAATACGGTATGGAACTAATACATCCATATATATATATATATATATATATATATTTTTAAATTGCAAAAGCACTTGATTGTACATCATTGGCTCCTATGCATCAAAGATGCATGAGATTGGAGCATTTAAACAAAAATAGAACAGCTGAACAATACAAAAACAATAACTTAGAAGAAGAACAGTAATTGCATTAAAACGGCAAATATGAAATACATAAACATGAAAGAAAATCAGTCGCTGGATGTCAATTGCATCAACTCCCTAGCCCGCCAATATCGACTGTATAAGTTTTCTTCGTTCAATGAAGAACAACTTAGTAAATGATCTTTGTCCTTCTCAAAGTTCTGGTTGCTCAAAGTGCACAAAGGGCTGCTATCCAAATATAGACTACATCCAAATTGGACTACATCCAAATATAGACAACTACAAACAGGTCTTCCTCGAGAAGCAGTGTCCAGATGCTATTTACTTAATGCTTATGTCAACGACTTAATCCATGCCCTAGAAAACGAAAAGGAAAAAGTGCTTTTGTAAGCCGATGACCTGGTAATATGGTCTTCACCAAAAATTAAGGCACGGGAGAAACTACAACATACCCTGAATGGGTCTCTGGCAAATTTTCGTGATTGGTGTCAGTCGAATAACATGACTGTATAAACACGGGAAAATCTACTTGCATGATCATTTCGCCTATGCCATAAACATGTTGATCTTAACATAATTATATAACAACACCCCTTTACCACAGCGTCAGGATCTTAACTAACTAGGAATTTCCTTAGATAGGAAAATGTCGTGGAAGGATTAGGTTCAGATGTTGTCCGAAAAGATCCAGAATCGTTTAAAAATTGTTAAACAGTTAGCAGGTATCCGCTGGGGCTGTGCAACTTCCAGAAAATGAGGCAGCAGATTTATTAGCAAAAAACTCTGTGCTCCCAATAAAATTCCTTATAAAACTGCATGTAAGATTATAAAGCAGAAAATAAAGAGTTCTTTTATTTCTGACCTCCAAAACTGTATTCAAAATAAAGTCTGGAGCAAAACCCTGAATGGACTTCCCGATGGCCCATGCGAAATTGCAGTGGCTGCTTTCAGAATTGCAACTGAACACGACTGCATGACAGTGTATTTAAATAGAATGTGAATTTTTTTTTCTAGCCCTATATGCCCTCTTTGCAATTCCGATAACATGGACGGTAAGCACATCATGTCCTGCTCCGCCTTAACTGGGAGTTCTCTGTACAGACGTTATTAGGATGCCTGTGATCGCATGGGGATTTTATCTTAGTTGCTTTTCTTGTTTATATATTTTCCATTTTGTTCTCCCTTACAGTTTTGTATCTTTCCCTATTTTTTCGTATATCTAAGGACTTTGTCTACAGGTTTCTGCATTAGAAAAACAAAGAATATATATTATACACGACAACAATTTTCAAAATGCTTTGAACGAATATTTGAACTGTACTGATAAAATTATTCACTAGTATAAGAAAGACATCCGTGGCAAATATGGAAAAAGGTTCAAATTTGTGAAACATCAGAAATTCGACTCAGAAACGGGTTAATCAATAGTTAGATGTTAGAGATAAAGCTTTTGACGGATATACCAAGGGCCATATTTTGTTCGCAACTTTCGCAAAGTGACCACGTTCTCATGAAATGCTCTTATCTGAAAAATCCTAATAAAATGTTATTTTATTATTAAATGAGTCTCCTCTTTTAAAGTCGCACGTTCACGCGAAAAGGAAGGTCACGCAGGTTCATACGTCAGTGGACATTTCAGACCTAAAGTTTTAAAAAAGGGAAGACAACAGAAATCATATGTAGTAATAACGCAAAATAGAGCGGTCATGCTCTAACGGACAACATTCTGACCATGAACATCTGTATCAATGGCCATGCTGAATGGATCCGATACCAAGATTTCATCATTTATGTCCCTTTACCTACAGTTATTTGCAAGCTTATCTCAGAAAACAAAAATCGATAACTCAGCCTTATATGATAAAATTATAAATTTAACCTTCCATTAGGTGACATTATTACGAGGAACATTTCACAATAGCGATTATGGGAATGCATTTATGACTGATTTTCATGATGATAAATAATGGCGAAATATTCGAGACGGAAAGAGATAGGTTTGGATTTTCATAACGTTACTGGAATCCTGTTTGTTGACGGAAGAGATACCCACATGAAAATTTCCGGTTTCGTTGCAATTTTCGTCTACGATAGAGGTTTCATTTTCCCGTTTCAAAAAGTAAATTTGACTATATCCCTGTATTATGTACTTTTCTTGCAAAATGTAACTACTACGTATGCTATACAATGTTTTTTTTTTAAATGAAAAGTATATTGATAAGACCCTACCAATTACTCATTATTATTGTGATAAATTTTAGCTGTCATTTCTTCAGGTTGAAATTTTCTTCAGAAGGAAAAAAATTTTGCAACACGTATTTAAAAGTTATAGCTTTACTCTTCTTTGAGTGGCATACAACGACACAGTAGTATGGTGTGAGGTTTAAAAGAGGAAAATGCTCATTACTTTCTTGCGAAACAGAATTTTTAAATTTAATTTAAACGAAACATTTTACTTAGCATAACACGGGATTTTATATAGTTAATAATATTTAAATAACTTTTGGTAAACAATCTTTAATAACGTTATTGTAAAAAAATAATCTCTTTCCAATGCTCTTATGTTCCATAAAAATGGATGTACTTCGTTATAATATATTACTCAAAACAATATCCTTTGTTACCAATAAATAAATATAATTTGGTTTTGGTAGACTGTTTAAGCTAAATTAAAACATTCGGTATAATCATTATAAATAAAAGATAATCAGCAGTAACCGATAAAGGCATCGTAGATCTGGAAAATCATTAGAAGTCAATGATAATCAAGGAGCATTACTAGAACTGAAACGGACCTATAGGATTGTAAGAAGAAAATTATGCTCCTTACTAATACGGAAAAACACAAATAGTGAATGACAATCAACAGTCATTAGGAAAATGGTCTCAAATAATCCACCAATGATTCTGAGAATAAAGAAAAATATATGATAAACCTGATTAACCTAGCGAATCGCCATCGTCTGTTAGCAAACGGCTGTTATGTATTTTCCTCACTTTATTCGGAATGGATTATTTTTTTTTTCTTCTTGAGGAGTTGAGAGCAAAAGCAGTGTGTATTGTCTTCATAAATAGTCACTCCCAGATGTAACATAAAAAATTAATATAGTCATGTGTTTCATCTTATTAAATAATTTTTAGGAGGAACTTTTCCTCTTTAAGTTTGCATAATCTAGATATACAATTAGCCTAAGTATAATTTCGATGAACGGGTATATTTCCTGAAAATTTTGAGCTATTAGAAATAAAACTTTCTAAATAATTTCTTCACGTTATCAGTAATATCCGTCATAAAGAATATAATGGATGAGTATAATTTCAAATAATGAAAGAAACATAATTTGATTTCCCCCCCCCCCCCTTGTAACGACGACAAATAAACATTAATAACAATATTAGCAGTTAATAAAATGAATAACGTATATTAATAATGGATCTGTACAAGAAATTTTATTATTAATTCAGTAGTAATAAAATTATTCTAAAGAACCAACACTTTTTTTTTTTTAGATCTGCTGTTTTTACTAAACGTTTCGCCCTTTTCCCAAAAACATTTACAATTCACCATTTATTTGTTCATTACATCTCAGCTAAAAGGTGTGCATTAAAAGGACAATTAACTTCAAAACTTTACCGCTGTAATTATTTATTTTTATTTGTATTTAAAAGGCATATAAACAGTTTCTTTGTCAAGAGACAAAAGAAAAAGCGTAGCTACAATCTGTAGCCAAAGGATTCATCACATGATGAAATTTTTGTATTATTACTGCTTACTAGAGGGCAGCACTAGAATATAATGAAATCGCGGAGGTAAAGGTTATGTAAAATAATTTTAGTAGTATTGCAAGTCAACAGATGGCAGCACAAAAATGAATGAATGATGAATCAACAATAATTAAAGAAAGTAATAAGATATTTGTCATCTCGACGTTATATTCGACATTTAGCATGACCGATGGAACTAATGCAAATTATTATGTGGAATTCGTAATAATTGGATATTGTGAGAGTGTAGGTAAAGCAGGAGTTCGAATGAGAGCATTTGTCAAGTGTGCGAAATTCCTTCCTAAGAAAAGTTTGTTAACTTAAAAAATATTTAAAATTTAAAAAAATGTTAGAAGAATTATTAATTGATAATACAACTTTTCTGGGTTGTTTTGAATGCTGTGCTTACTCTTTGATTTAGTATTTTTCTAAAACGGAAATTCATAGGCTAAGGAAAGCTCAATTTAGAAAAGAAAATTACTAAGAAAGGACAATTTTAAGTTACTATTCCTTCTTAAAACTGTATGTACTCACGATGTGTTTTTTTTTTTTTTTCATAGCATTAAAAAAAAAAAACATAAAATAGTTTTAGCTCTTTTGCCAGTAACGGCTGAACACAAAATTAAGTTCTCACCCTGGACAAACACGTAGACATATGTAACATTGTCAGCTGAGTCGAAGTTCGTAGTTCCTTCATAGTAGCATGAGTAAAACCCTGAGTCGTTGAAGCCTAGATCTTCGAGAGTCAGTGTCGATTTGTATTTATTTACAGGTTGTGAGATATTTACAGATGAAGATATGATGAGACGACTGTCGTTCAGATCAGCCTGTTGAAAAGAAAATAAATCAGAAATCTTGCATTCAGTCATTAACTTGTGCTGTGCATAAAAATTTATTTAGTGGCATTGTTTTCATAGTCTCTATATATAACAAAATCTGCTGAATCTAAACTAAAAATAAAAAATAAAAACCTTAAAAATCTCATAAAATATTAAATATGAATGGATACAAATTTTAAAACAACATAAATGTCTATAAAAATATTGATTAAAAGTAACGTTCACAAAAAAGAAAATCCCTACACGAATTGTATCAAGTTATATGCGTTAGAAAATGCGATTATAATTTATTTTAATTCAGATATATTACAAAATTCATGTTCTTTGGCATACGAAAAATAAAATTCTCTTGAAGTTAGACATATAGAATTACAGGTATATTTATGCATACAGGTGTTTGTACCGGAACTTGTAAAAATGTTTTCAAGTGTTTTGATAAACATAAAGGAATATTTACGGGATTCTTGGAAGAGTGAACAGTTTCTTCATAACAAGAAAAACAAGCTCCAACTTAGAATGTAATTTTGACAAATAAATAAGAACATTCTCAGCTTACCTTAGGGCTATCTATTTTCCATAATAGAGGATGTTTACCAATACAAACAATTTCTAAAGTAGAGTTTGATTGCTTTTCAATAAATGTCTCATTGGCATTTAAAACAGGAGGATGAAAGAAATGAATGTTGGCGAAACCTAGGGGAAAAAAAGAATACATAAATGATATGAAATATGAATTAATGTAGAATTAGACTGAATAACAGTACAGAAAATTTAAAATATGTTATAAATAATTTGAAAGAAACGTTCTACGTGTTTGAAGAAGGAAGAAGAAAATAAATCTTTTTTTCGGTGATCATAAAATAAAATGATCTCGTTTTTTTCGTATCTCGATTAAACTCACACAAAAGCTATAAATCTTAAAATCTTAAATAGTTGTGGGAAAATTATTATCATTATTATTATTGTTATTATAAATCACCAAATAAAAGTAATGACCAATAAATAATTCATTACTTTTTAATAAGTTCAGTTTCAGATAAAAAATGAAAGCTTTAAAATTCTAAATATTTTCCTAAATTCTCTGACCCCCATTACAAATTATTTATCAGTTTTTCGCTGATAAAAGTCATAATCATTGTTATGATCATACTAGTTTATAATTTATTTACAATTTGATACATAGTATAATAATATATGCAGATTTGATCTCGAAAGTAAACAAGATTTATTTGCTTTCGAAAATAATAAATGCAAAGTAAATTTCAATTAATAGCCAGTGAAAAAAAAAAAACCGCATAAAATTCTAAGGAATATATGTTTTATTTAGTTTACAGTGTTCTAGTAAATTTAAGATAAAAGAAATTATACACTCGACAAGTTTTCAATTAACAACTGAAGAGATTTTTCTTTTTATTCTCAAACTCTGTCTATCATTTCTTCATGTTAATTATCACAGGAATAAATGTATAATTTGAAGCAAATATTAATAATATATAAATTACTTTAAAAAAAGGTGCATATTGTGTAATAGTTAATCGAATCCAACACAACGCAAAACAGTTTTTCCATCACCGGGAGCGATTTCCGAAACTCAAATGTACAAACTCTTCACCCGATGTGCCGAAATAGCTCAGTTGGGAGAGCGTTAGACTGAAGATCTAAAGGTCCCTGGTTCGATCCCGGGTTTCGGCAGTCATCCTTATCCTCGGTAGTATAGTGGTCAGTATCCCCGCCTGTCACGCGGGAGACCGGGGTTCGATTCCCCGCCGGGGAGGATATTTTTTCGAAGTTATATTTTAAATTTTAATGTCATAAGTGTTCTTTTATCTCACCTAATAGCTGACCGATGTAAAATATGTTTTTAATTAATTATTTGATCCAGGAAAATTATATTGTTTATTACTTAATATCAAAATCCAGTTCATTATTTATTTATTTATTAAAGAGGGTATTTTAATAGGGTAATTAATCGAAAACTTAAGTTAAACTAAATTATTAACCAAAAACTAACTTTTAAATGTTGGAAAAAAAAAATTCTTTCTTTCTCTCTCTCTCTTTGTTTTTCATTTATTTATTTATTTATTTTTGAAACCCTGGGAAAAAGAGAATTCGCATATTTTAAAATTATTTTATGTTGTATATAAGAGTAATTAAGAAGTTATTTGATTTTAGGCACATTAGCCAGCAATCAGCACTCAATTCTAATTGACATCAACCTGTAATAATGACTTCAACTCTTTTTCCCATCTGAAAATGAATAATCGAAATTAATCATTTGATATTATCATAACGCTCTTAAAAAATAATGATTTTAAAAATTATTTTACGCTATAATTAGTAAATTTTACAAATGCTTATTACAGAATTTATATTTATTAAATTTTACAAAATCTCTACGCTCTATGTATAAAAATTAATGCATTTTTAGAAAATAAAAATTGCTTGTTAAATTTTGTAAATGAAATGTTTTGCTTTATTTGCTGTAAATCCTTATCAACCTAGGCACTCATAAATTTTTAAATTCAGTACCATAAATGATGATATCCTGTTGAGCGTAAAAGGTATCGAAAATGCCCTTTTTTTATTTTATAAAACCCTAATATTAATAAAAACTGACAAAAAAAAAAGTTTAAAAGCAAAATCACTTTGCCCTAACCAGAAAAATATTATTAAAGTCAAATCTTTTCAGAAACATTGTGTTTTGTTTCATTTACTAATATGTTGGCGTCTAATGGCTATGTACAAGTAAAGGAAAAAATTTGCAATCATCACTCACTCATCAATAGCATGAGGTTTGATTACCACTATACTCATTTGTTTATATATATATATATATATATATATATATATATATATATATATATATATACAGTCGAACCTCCATATATCGAACTTCCCTATATCGAAATTTTTTATATATCGAACTCTTAGCAAATCTCCATGTTCATTACATAAAAAAATTGTTTCTATACATCGAAAAAATCTCTATATATCGAATTTTTTTTCAAGAAAAATTGGGAGATTTTATTCCACTTTAGAATAAAATCTCCCAATTTTTGGCATTTGAAACAATACGTCGTGGACTTCAATTCGCAGAAAATGTCCCTGATGAAGTTTTTAGTGAACTGAATAAATACGAACATTTCTTTGAACTTTCCGCAAAACTAACTGTTTAGCAAAATATTCGTAGTTTTTTTTTTTTTTTTAAAGAATGTAACTGTGATCATTGTAACCACTGTCTGCATTATTATTTTTTTAAAGATATGTAGTAATCAATAAATCTTTCATATTAATTCATTTTTTAGTTGTTAACTTTCATTTAATGGGATTCGCATATAAATTAGAAATGGAGTTTCGTATACGAAAATTAGCTTTATTTATTTTTTTTTTAGGAGAATTATGATAAGACTAAGCTCAATTCTATGTATCGAAATTTTTTCGCGCAATTTGCTACTTCGATATATGGAGGTTCGACTGTATATATATATATATATATATATATATATATATGTGTGTGTGGGTGGGGGGGGGGGTTGGAGTAAAACATACACAACATAAACTAACAACCATCGTAAATAACAATGAACAATTAAAGTTTATTTACATTTAGAATTGAAAAAAAACGTAGTCCGTCTACGACGGAATCCAAAGCGGGAGTCTTAATGTTCTCCCCAAACAGAGTAGAAGGATCGTGATAATGTTCGTGGAAGCGGCGCCCTCTTGAGCCAGACATTATATGCGTTTACAAATAGCATTTTATGAAGTTTAAAGTTCATAGTTAAAAGTTCAGTTCTGCTTTCTATATCTATCTATCTATCTATCTCTCTCTCTCTCTCTCTCTCTCTCTATATATATATATATATATATATATATATATGTGTGTGTGTGTGTGTGTGTGTGTGTGTGTGTTTGTTTGTTTTTGTTTGTGTGTGTGTGTGTTTGTTTGTGTGTGTGTGTGTTTGTGTGTGTGTGTGTTTGTTTGTGTGTGTGTTTGTGTGTGTGTTTGTGTGTGTGTGTGTGTGTGTGTTTGTTCCCCGAGTGATTCGGAGATTTTCACAATGTTAACCAAGCAGGGTTTCCACGACAACACGAGGAGCAATGTTTTAGAGAAGCTATGGTATCTGCCTTGAGAGGAATTGCTTGGAAAAGTGAATACTCTCTCCGAAGTCCGCGTTCTGCGAGCTTCCTTTGTTTAGTTTCCTGCCTTGTAAAGCGTCAATGAATTATCAAGGACGTCATACGGGCTGTTTGAAATGCGGAGTTAATGCGAAAAAGAGTGATAATGAGTGAACTGAAGGAGAGACGTCATATTCTCGGTAAACATATAAAAATTAACTTCGAATTGCGGTAGACCTGAGTCAATTTTGGTAGAGCTTAAAAGTGAACTCAAGGAAAAGGACCAATCATATTCATACATATATATTTTGTAAATCAATGCTAAAAAATACTAATTGTTAATCCGGTCAAGTGACATATATATATATATATATATATATATATATATATATATATATATACAAGCTGAACACCCGTACTTCACTACGGAGTACATTCAAATTAAATACAAAGGTCAATGTATGCAATTAATGTAAAAAAAAATCAAAAGGAAAATATTTATAAAAAATCGTAACGGATATCTTTATAAACAGAAATCTTTATAGACTGATATCTTTATAGTCAGATATCTTTATAACAGATATCTTTATATAATGTAGAAGAAAATATTCAAATTAAATCTAATAGGACTTACTAAAGAATATAGTACAATTTGAGGAATATATATTTCATAGTATTTTAGCATTTTTTTGGATAATGTTCAATTGTCTGCCGCATTAGCAAGAAAAAAAAAAATATTTTTTTGTCAATTTATTTCGTTGTTATGCACGCGACCCAATTTAGTTTAAAGTATCACAAAAAGAAAAGAAACCACGTGATCAGCCTTTAATAAATTAAATTCTAAAAATTATTCTTTAAAAATTCTCCAAAAATCAGACAAGGGAGATAAAGATTGAAAAAATATTTCATTTTAAAGGAATTTTTATGATCTTTCTCGTGGCATAAATTTTATAACCCTGAAATTATTATTTTAAATGCAAACTTAAAAGAATGTTACAAAAACAGCTTAAACATTTAATTCAAAAAAATCTAAGAAGAATTTTTAAAAATCATTCTTAGTGCACCCCTACACTATAAGAAGAATCGCCATGCAAAATTTCAGTCCAGCGGTTTGGTCTGTGCGTTGTATGTAAGTCAGTCAGTCAGTTACGGAACTGTTTTATATATATAAATGAAAGGTCCATTGCGTAAGTAAATAAATCTTGCTGTAGGAAAATAATTTATATAAAAAGAGAGAAAATAGATAAAATTACAAAGGCTACACTTACAAAATTTTAGACAATAAAATGTTTTGTAAAATTCTTAAGAAATGAAAAAATTGCTTATAAATTACACAAATGAGCCAAAAATTTGTAATAATAAAGTCAGTTTCGAAACCTCAAATCGCAAAACTTATAATGAATTTCTTTTTGCGTTTTTTATGCATTCTAAACCGAAAAAAAAACTCCTTTATTCTATTGTGTTCAGATTTATAAAAAAATTTACATGTTTGTAAAGATCGGATTGCTTCACTTGGAACAGTTCCTTGGAAGTTTTATACTCGAAAAATGTGTCAAATACTTCTATGTCAGATAAAAACTTCATTTCATAGAATGCATTTCTTGTGATAGGAATTCATTTGCATGTAAATATTTCTCATTGTCAAGATTTTGAGTATAATGTTAACGAAGGCTCCATCAAATTAGCTTTGTTGTACAGAGATTCTGCAGTATTGTTCATTCATTTGAAAATAAGCCCGAGAGGTATATAACAGTGAAGATCCCCAACTGGCTTTGAGATATAATGAAGTCCAGTATCACCTGGAACGTAGCCAGTGAATTTATATAAACCTGAAATAATAAACCTTTTACTCTTCGATATTTTATAAGAATGCTCCAAAAAAATCAATTGAAATGAAACTACTTTTGTACTTATACATATAAATAAATAAATACACACGCACACACGCACACACACACACATATATATATATATATATATATATATATATATATATATATATATATATATATATATATATATATATGTATATATATATGTATGTATATATATATATATATATATATATATATATATATATATATATATATATATATATATATGTGTATATATATATATATATATATATATATATATATATATATATATATATATATGTGTGTGTGTGTGTGTGTGTGTGTGTAAGTAAGTAAATATGTGTATATATATATATATATATATATATATATATACAGGGTGATTTTTATTAAACTGACACCACTCAGAATCATCTGTGGCACGATCTATCAAACAGAAATCCACCAAAATTGATAGAGAGACTAAAGACGATATAGAAAAGAGTTTGCGTGAAAAAAAAGTTCCAAAAGTCGCCGATACGGGAAGATATGGCGCTGTTGCTGTTGACGCACAAAATTATTTAATTAAAACGCAAGTAAAACATCAAAATGCAAATTCATGACTAGATAGTCGACAGCAGCGCCAGTATTTTGGGCTATAAAGATTGGTGCGGAATCTGTTGCGCCATCACTTTACAGAATAAATTGTCATCAGTCATTTTTTTTTTCCACTTGCATGACCACCTCGCTCCCCGGACCTAACCCATGTGACTTCTTCTGTGGGGTTATTTAAAGTCCAGGGTGTATCGTGGGGGAGTCTCTAACTTGGCGGCCCTAAATTACAACATATCCCGGTCTGTGATGAACATTCCTGGTGACATGTTACGCTCGGCCGTTGATAACGTAGCAGTGTTCAGGATGCAATGTGTCGTGCACCAGGATGGTGGTCACATTGAAGGAAGAAGAAGTGGATTTTCTGCATATAGCGGTGTTCCAGTGAAATTTCTTATTCATTTGTTATTCATTTGTCTGCTTATTACAACTTTTTCGGTATTCACCCCGTACCTTTATATCCCGAAATACTGGCGTCGTGAATTTGCTTCTTGATGTTTTACTTGCGTTTTGTGCAAATTCTCGGGTACGTCGAAAACAACAGATATATATCTTTACCTATTGGCGACTTTTGGAACTTTTTTTTCACGGAAATTCTTTTCCATATCGTTCTTAGTCCCTCTATCAATTTGGGGGAATTTCTGGTTGATAGATCGTGCTACACATGGCTCTGAGTAGTGTCAATTTAATAAAAATCCCCCCCCCTATATATATATATATATATATATATATATATATATATATATATATATACTAGCGTTATTGCCCGGTACTGCCCGGGTAGATATCTAGATATAAAATTTTTCATGCATTCCATCAAAAACATTCTGGGCTCCCCCCCACCCCACCCCACTCTTCATGTTCATCTGGCCAGACAGAATGCGCTTAGCACGTTTCTACTGAAATGATATACAAACAATAAGAAAGAAAGAAACTTTGAGCCTGCGGACCTTCGGCTGATTATACGTCTGATTTTATTGAGAATTAATAACACAGTGTTGCGTGATTCGCACGTTTGGATTGAATAAGTTTACTGTTTAATTATATTTGTTAGATACTGTTTAATTGGAATTAATTAGATTTGTTTGATCCACTGTTTAATTAGAAATAAGTTTTATAATTTGCATTTGCCTTTATTTTTTATTTTTCCCTTAAAAACGCACTTTTTTCCACATCATCCAAGAGGTAAAGTGCAAGATGCGTTATCCCCTTTATTTAATCAAAGTAAGGTGGGATTCCGCATGAAGCCTAGGCTCAAAGTTTCTTTCTTTCTTATTGTTTGTGAAGATTATTGTTTGTTCTTATTGTTTGTAAAGAGTGATCGATATGTATGTCAAAATTTTGACGCATTTTTGTACTTTTCAGTTTAACTTTTTACTGATTGTCGAAGCGATACAAACTGGGTTTGGCACGATGCCAAAATTATATCCGTCCGCGAGGACGGATGGACGGACGGTTTAGAGTCTGAAATTTTGCTTTCAGAAGGACCATTATTGAGGAACGTAATCCTATGTTAAAAATTTCAGTTGGAGCAATGAGATCGGAACTTTTTATTTTGGTTCACATCCTTTTCAAGCCCTGCTTGAGACACATCCTAAATTTGTATTCGTAGGGCCAAAGTGGTCGAAATTCAATAAAAATACAAAGTTACATTTTCAAAGGTAAATTTATTAAAACATTACTAAGAGAGAGATGAAGGACATCTTCCTCTGACAAGAGATCCAGAAGAGAGTAAATCTAATAAAGTGCAATTCTAGTCACTTCATAACCCAAATTCTCGAAGTGGATCTTACCTGTGGTCAGAATTGTCATTAGATCGGCAGATATCTAACTTCGGCATTGCCTTACAAGGAAGTGCCCCGTGCTCTTAAAACTGGAAGCTGGTGATTTTCTCATAGCCCATTTTTAGCTCAGAGCCCGTTTGAGAATATATATAAGAATTACGAAAAGTTTTAAAGGTGCTAGTTAAATTAGTAATTAATAGGAGTTATTAAGTCAGGGAATGAGAAAAACTTTTTTGGCATAACGTATATATATATATATATATATATATATACACTATCGACCAATAAGTATTGGACACCCATGCAAATGACGATATCTGCGATCCTGATATACGTCCCGCCCTCCGCCGTTAAATGTCGTGTAGGAAACAACAAAGCCATTAGTCGCATGCAAGATGCCACGAAGTGCAGAGTTATCTAATTTCGAGAAAGGTGTAATCGTCGGGTATCACAGAAATGACCGATCCTTAAGGGACATATCTAGCGAGCTGAATTACCCAATATCGACAGTGGCCTGTGTGATTGTCGGAATGGGCCCCGAGTCGGCAGACCCATGAAACTAGGAGATAAAGACAGACGGGTGCTGTCTAGAGAAATTCGGAAGAAGTGCACCCAACCGATATATATGTATACACATACACACATATACAGTGGTACCTCGACTTACGAGTGTCTTGACTTACGAGTTTTTCGAGATACGAGCATTCTCTCGGCAGATTTTTTGCTTCGAGTTACGAGCTAATATTCGGGTTACGAGAAAACTTCAGATATCGCACCGCTAGTTTGCGCAGCGAATGCCACGTTACGTGCTCATCAAATGAGAACACGAGAAGCATATAATATTTGCAACCTTTATGTACAATTATTATACAATTGTATACTTATTATTCTAAGACTACTATCCAATCATAAACCGAGATTAACACTCAAGAACTCGGCAGATTTTTTGCTTCGAGTTACGAGCTAATATTCGGGTTACGAGCAAACTTCAGATATCGCACCGCAAGTTTGCGCAGCGAATGCCACGTTACGTTCTCATCAAATGAGAACACGAGAAGCATATAATATTTACAACCTTTATCTACAATTATTATACAATTGTATAATATTATTCTGAGACTACTATCCAGTCTTAAACCGAGAGATTGGATTGAGAAAACATTCTTTGGATTCTCAGAAAGAAGAATCTGGACATTACAGCTACAGTGTACGATGCAACAATCGCCCAGCTTCCGTATCTCACTCGTTCACGTTAAGAGAGTAGCTGGTAATAAAAGCGAAAGTCAGGAAAGCGGGACGAAAAGATCAAAAATCAACGAATAAGATTTAATTTTTCAGTTCAACCTTTCTCCTCCTCTTCCATCAGCATCTTCAAGTCTGATATCCAAGGTAAATGTTTTACATTACACTTAATAAAACAAATTTATTGCAGTACATTCTATTGTATTGCGTTTTTATACAATGTTCGTCGTTTATAAACACGTTTTTCTTATTTAATAACATGTAACAAAAAAAAGGTGTTCTGGGGGAGAACGAATTAATGGGATTTCCATTCATTTTAATGGGGGAAAATTGATTCGAGATACGAGTATTTCGAGTTACGAGCTAAGTCATGGAACGAATTAAACTCGTAAGTCGAGGTACCACTGTATATATATATATATATATATACACACACATACACACACACATACATAAGGTAACATTTTAATGTATTCACAATACTTTATGTATTTACATTGAGAACACTTAAGTCAAGCGATACAAAATTCCCACCATATTTGATACAAAATCGATACCAAACGGAACGCATGCATGCTCAAACAAATAATTAGATTATCCGGATTTGCGATTCAACAATGCCCCAACAACCGTGAAATGACCGCACATTGTGGCTCACGACGTCACGTGCCTAGCAGTTTGCAACTCAGCTTAACCGGCTCTAATACGGGAGGTGTTACTTTCAATCAGAGCACTGCGTGCAAAAGTGGTGACAAGGTCTAATCATATCCGCAAACCGAAACACCAAGGGTTGAGAGGTCGTATAATACTGGCACATGCGAGAGCTGATTACAAGGCAGCTGAGTGGATATACGCATTGTTGGCTCCCGTTTAACATAATTTTTCTTTTCTTTTTTGCACTTATTTTTTTATTCGGGGTAAATTCCGGCTCGGAAGTGTGCGCCATATCTATTAGAGTGTGTGTGCAGTAACAAAGAGTTTCGAGTCTCATCTTAGGCAACGGAGTAGTTATCTCACTTCGCTCCAGCCGAGGCTCCGATCGGCTTCCATCGAAATCTACCTCGGATGTGGGACTAAATAAATCGCGAAAAACTAAATGATTTCCTGTCTGGGAACTTGCAGCTATCCAAATGATTTTTGCTTACTATTTATACGAACAGTATCGAAAATAAGTTTCATTATCGGTCCTCCAAGGTCATGGACGACCGGTTGCCTTGCACTGGAAGTACAGTGGTGCCTCCACTTACGAGTTTAATTCGTTCCATCATGGAGCTCGTAACTCGAAATACTCGTATCTCGAATCAATTTTCCCCATTGAAATGAATGGAAAGGCCATTAATTCGTTCCGGGCTCCCCCAAATCACTGCAATTTTTTGTTACATGTTTTTAAATGAGAGAAATGTGCTTATAAATGATGAACATTGTATAAAAATGCAATACAATAGAATGTACTGCAATAAACTTGTATTATTAAGTGTAATGTACAACATTTACCTTGCAGATCAGACTTGAAGATGCTGATGTAAGAGGAAGAGAAAGGCTGAACTGAATAATTAAATCTTATTCGTTGATTTTAACCAAGGTCATCCCATCCCCTAGACCCCATGGGGGTTCCAGTGTGGGGGAGGGAATTGAAACTATTTCTCTGTGAGAGAGGTTGGACGCTGTTCGGTTTCGGATAGCGACTCAAGTGTGGGCAGAGCAAGCTGCCCGGATGATAATTGTTGAGTGTTAATCTCTCGGTTTAAGACTGGATAGTAGTCTTAGAATAATATGTATACAATTGTATAATAATTGTACATAAAGGTTGTAAATATTATATGCTTCTCGTGTTCTCCTTTGATGAGCACGTAACATGGCGCTCGCTGCTCAAACTAACGGTGGGATATCCGAAGCTTGCTCGTAACCTGAATTATACCTCGTAACTCGAAGCAAAAAATCTGCCGAGAGAATGCTCGTATCTCGAAAAACTCGTAAGTCGAGACACTCGTAAGTTGATGTACCACTGTATATGCACTGGATAGGAAGACAGTGTCTATATTACGATGGGAAAGATTTCAAAACGCAGTGTTCATCTATCTTTCATCTGTCTGCGAGATTCCCTTCTCGTTAGTTACGAAGCTCTCTGTAAATACAAGGTGCGGCCGTTAATTTCCAGGACTGATCTAATTACCCCAGAAAATATTACATGAAATACATACCCATTGAATGTGTTTCGAAGTGACTCCCACCTGCCGTAATGCACTTCTGTGCTCGGCTGTATAAGTTTTTGAAACAACTTTTAAAGTCCTCTTTCGGTACGCTCTTAAATGTGGACATCACCGTTTTCTTGATGGCTTCGACATCCTCAAATCTTGTTACCTTCAGCAAATTGGCCCAGCATGAGGCCATGGAGATACATCCTCCTCCATACTCTCCAAACTTAGCAACAGCAGACTTTTTTTTGTTTCCAAAACCGAAAGATTTGCTGAAGGAAACAAGATTTGAGGCTGTCGAAACCATCAAGAAAACGATGACGTCCACATTAAAGAGCATACCGAAAGAGGACTTTAAAAGTTGTTTCCAAAACTTATACAGCTGAGCACAGAAGTGCATTACGGCAGGTGGGAGTCACTTCGAAACACATTCAATGGGTATGTACTTCATGTAATATTTTCTGGGGTTATTAGATTAGTTCTGGGAATTAATGGCCGCACCTTGTAGATGGTGTTATGCAACAAGTAACCAACCCACAACACACTGAATTTCAAAAAATTCAGTTTTAATAAAACATTAAGTTAAAAATTCTAATTGCTGATGGTTGGTTCTCGAATTATTAAAATGAATATCATTTTAATAATTCGGCCTAGAATAATAATTATTTTCCCAGATAGTTAAACATGTGGCAACCCCCCACAGATTATAGAACTCAAATTTTAAAGACTGGTTCTTATTTAGTCAAACTGGAGAAAAGTATTGAGGAAAATATTGCTAATTAAAGAATTGTAGAATAATTGAGTTATCAGGAAAATATTTGAGAGAGGCGGCTGAAAGCGTTTACAAAAAACTACACTTGCTTGAAACCATACTCACAAGTTTCAAGAAACGAGGATTACTCCAACTTGTGCAACTATAATTTCGTAAAACTCGGCGTGCGCATTTCTGTGTGTTCTTAAATGAAATGGTTTCGTCAAACTTGAGTTCCTCGTTTCATAAAACCAGTTTCCCCCTTACGCGGTATTATAATTTGTTTAGAGTTTGAAAAGAATAGTCATAAAAATTTACTGTCCTCAAAACTTTTGGGAATATTTATCCAACATCTATCAAGGCTTTAAAATGTTTTATTGCAGAGGAACTGGTTTTACACGAGTCCGCGTGACATGTTGTCAAATCTTTTGAGAAATTTTTTCGTAGTCCTGGTGGCATGTCAATTTCCAGACCATGCTTATATTATTCCCCACGTACACGTTCGAAGAATATATAAGGCTCTTCCTGTCTTCAAAGTACATATCGAAACCCGGCAAGAAAAGTGACACACCTCAAAAATGCAACATTTGAGAAAACCCAACTTGAAGAATACGATACAGCTTGAACTAGCATTACAATGAAACTGATACGACTGCCCTCAGGTGGACAAAGTGCGAGATAGAGATGTGTCACTTTTCGAGCACGATGGGGCACTTCACACATATTTTTCAATGACATAACCTCAAAATTGCCATTTTTTGATTTGCGCCACTTTTCTTGCCGGGGTGAGATATATTCGGAGAAGCTTATTTTTTGTTGAAAAGAAAAACATAGTAATTGCCCTAACGCTAAAAATTCCGTGGTATAAATTGGATCGCTGCAAAAAAATTTGTTTTACGTTGCTAAGCCGACTTTTGGGGCAGTCCGTGAGAGAAAACTACTGTATCAATTTATTTCACTGTGATCACAAAAGATTGTAATATGTAACTTTGTCAAATTTGGTTTTTGTAACCGCAATTTCTATTAATTAGCGATAATTTACAATTAAATATTGATTTCTGCGCATGCTCAGTGGCATGTTTAAATCTGTCTTTAGAAATTCACTGTTTCTGCGCATGCTCAGTGACATGTTTTAATGATAAACACATTTATTCCGAGGAGTCTCTCTAGATATCTCTCTGCCATTTTTATTTTTATGATAATTATGTTTGTGAAATATAAGATTAAACCTCGGGGAAATTTTTTATTTCGCACTGTTTAATTAGCGATAATTTACAATTAAAAAAAGGCTTTCTGCGCATGCTCAGTGACATGTTTAAATCTGGCTTTAGATACTCCCTAAGCACAAGGCCGCTTAAACACATTAATTTGTTTCTGCTCATTATTATGATTTTCAACAGTTGGCTATGATGTGTTGAGTATAATTTGTGTATTAGTACATTTATATACTATCTAGCCGTCATGTTTTGACGGGTACCAACTAGTATATAATAAATAGACGATCCCCCATTTTTCACAATTTGTGCGTGGTATGTGTTGTGTCATTAAACTACTTGCTCATAATTGCTGTTGAATGAATAATTCCCAAATTAATGATTCGCGTCTTATCAGAATCAGCTGTAGTATCAGCTGTTACACGTCATGTCGCCTCTGCTACGTGAAAACTCGCTTCCAATCGGGTGCAGGCTTGCATGGTATTTGCAAGCAAGAGGAGAATGTAACGGCAGTACAGAATAAAAGTGTTGTATCTAGCAATGCGGTCTACAACATCTGTCAATCCAAGTCGATAATCATAGGAAATATTTTATTAACTGGTTAACATTGAGCCAAGCTATTACACAACAGCCTTAAGTTAAAGAAACGCCATACACACACTTAATATATATATAAGGGGTTTCGACTGATTTTCTTTCAGAAATCATTATCAAATAACTTTTGTAAGTTAACTTGAGTAAAATTTTAGAGTAAAAATCGTTTTGTTCTGCTCAAAAATTCGCAGAGGTTATGCTTAGAAGATAATACGAATAAAACGTTAACACGCAGGAATAAAATTAATTCAGGATCTCATATATGTGATATCTGTTTAGAAACACTGTTCTTTCGTCTTATATATTTGTGTAGTAGCTACTGAAGATGGCACATGAACGGGAAAAAAAAATTTAATTTTCATGTTACTAGACTGAACTAAGGTGCCGATCTGAATACCATACCTTATTTACCATGTTCTTATTAACTTGCTTTCTTGTTTGTTTGTGTGTGTGTTTGTCCAGTACAAATCTTGCAATCGATTTTTAACTAACTTCCCGACTATCTAGACATTTAAAACTTTTAGAATAGCTCAGAACACGATGACAATGCATTATTTTAATACTTTTAGCCATCTTTAAGCAGCATTGAATTCAATTTCAGTTAATTTTGTTTTGTAGACTGGTGCAGCCATCTATCGACCGGTACGGGAACGAAAAGTTAAACGCAAGTTAACTTCCAATTAACTTCGTTTTCTTTCAAGTTGATGGGATAATTCATCAAAAAAAAATTTTAAAAAGTATTTATTAATACATAGAATTGTCAAGTTTATATGATTCACCAGAAAATTTAAAAACAGGGTATATAAAAAGTTCTTTTTATCTTGTAATTATTTATTTATTTGTTTTACACTGGGCAATTGTTCAGAGACATTCACTCAAACACCGCGATTCATTGTTGGCTTCTTCTAGGAGCCCCATTAAAGTGATACAACACAACTCCTGATGCCAGCATACTTATTGAGATAGATCACTCCAAGGGCGGATATTTCGAGGACTAGTACCCTCCTCCCATCCTCGCAAACCTGACGGGGACACTCCGGTCTACAGATTTAATATGTAAACATCCCGCGTAGACAGCGATGCTTCTCGGGACTCGAACCGAGCTTCCGCGGTAGCAATCACTACCCGTAATCCACTGGGCTAACCATGGCTTAAAATTTCTATCATAATATTCTGGAATTCTGTATGTGTATGAACCGTGACAACAATATATTTTTTTTTTATTCTACACTGGTAATATTTATTTTCCTAAATAACATTATTTCCTAAATAATGTCCTTCGATAAAATTCTAAATATACTTACAATACCTAAAAATATACACGCACACACACTTACTTACACATACACACACACACACATATATATATACATACACATACACACAAATGGCGGCCTACATCACGTTAGTGGATCACTTACATTTCAAACCATTTTTTTTTTCGCCCTTTCTTTTTTTTTTTTTTTTTTTTTGTGCGTATGAAAGAAATGATGAAAGATTAGCGACAGCATTATATGCTATACTAGCTGAAAACCCGCGCTTCGCTACGGAGTACATTCAAATTAAATACAACGGTCAACGTATGCAATTTATGCCAAAAAATAAATATATATATTTATAATAAATGCGATGATCAATGTATACAATTGATGTAAAATATATATCTATCTATATATATATATTTATAAAAAAATCGTAAGGGATATGCATTTTTTTTGGATAATATCCATTATTGGATATTATCCAAAAAAATAGTCTGCTGCATTAGAAAGAGAAAAAAAAATATTTTTTTTTTGTCTATTTAGTTGTTACGCACGTGACGATAAATTTATTGAAAGTACCAGAAAAAGAAATCACGTGATCAGCATTTAATAAATTAAATTCTAAAAATTAATCTTTAAAAATTCACCAAAAATCAGGAAATGGAGGTGAAAATTCGAAAAAATTTCATTTTGAAGGAATTTTTATGATCTTTCTCGTGATATAAATTTTATAACCCTCAATGTATTATTTTAAATGCAAACGTAAAAAAGTTTGAAAAACAGCTTAAAAATTTAATTTAAAAAAATCTAAGAAGAATTTTTGAAAATTTTTTCTTAGTGCACCCCTACACTATTAGAAGAATCGCCATGCAAAATTTCAGCCCTTTAGGTCCAGCGGTTTGGTCTGTGCGTTGTATGTGAGTCAGTCAGTGAATGAATGAATGAATGAGTCAGTTACGGAACTGTTTTATATATATAGACTAGCTGAAAACCCGCACTTCGCTACGGAGTACATTCAAATTAAATACAACGGTCAATGTATGCAATTAATGCCAATATATATATATATATATATATATATATATATATATATATATATATATATATATTTATAATAAATACGACGATCAATGTATACAATTGATGTAAAAAAAACATATTTATAAAAAAATCGTAAGGGATATTTTTATAGACAAAATAATGTCCAATCGTCTGCCGCATTAGCAAGAAAAAAAATTTTTTTTTGTCTATTTAGTTGTTATGCACGTGACGATAAAATTATTTAAAGTACCAGAAAAAGAAATCACGTGATCGGCATTTAATAAATTAAATTCTAAAAATTAATCTTTAAAAATTCACCAAAAATGAGAAAATGGAGGTAAAAATTCGAAAAAAATTTCATTTTGAAGGAATTTTTATGATCTTTCTCGTGATATAAATTTTATAACCCTCAATGTATTATTTTAAATGCAAACGTAAAAAAAGTTTAAAAAACAGCTTAAAAATTTAATTTTAAAAAATCTAAGAAGAATTTTTGAAAAATCTTTCTTAGTGCACTCCTACACTATTAGAAGAATCGCCATGCAAAATTTCAGCCCTTTAGGTCCAGCGGTTTGGTCTGTGCGTTGTATGTCAGTCAGTGAATGAATGAGTCAGTTACGGTACTGTTTTATATATATAGATTAAAACGTCAGAAAAAGATGTGCCGAAAAACGCAACAGATTTGAGCTAATTATATATATATATATATATATATATATATATATATATATATATGTGTGTGTGTGTGTGTGTTTGTGTTTGTTTTCGTTCTCCTCTTTTTGCTTAAAACTCTTTTCTATAACTTTTTCCCCATTTTCAATTTTTTCCGCACCGAAGCATTTCATTTTTAATATTCAAAGAAAATTTTGGAAACCTAAAAACAATTGTGCAAATATATACTTTCTTCTTATTCACAAGGATTATTTTGGCAATGCAATATCGGTTTCTTCTATCACTCTCCCGCGCACACACACACACACAACACCGAACCATTTCCTTTTGCAGTCCCAATTTTTTTCACACCTCCAGAAATTACATCCATCAACACAGATCCCTATCTGTTCGAGATAGCCGTCTAGTTTCAACAACGTTTGCTCAAGATGTCCCATTCCAGGCAGGCAGCTCAGCAGCGCCCCTGCGAATTCCGAGTAATGTTTAGTTGTCCGACAGGTGTATTTGTTGGCTTTATAAATAACTCTCTCTGGCTTCCCAATTAGTAGTCAAATACACCACCTACCAAGTCTAGCACAGTTGTGCTCATAGGAGCGCCTGACAACACGCAAATATTTTGCCGCGCGAGGGCTGGACAAACAGAGAAGAGGACGACAAAAACACCAGGATGTTTGGTGGGGGTATGGGTTTCTGCGAAGTTACCGCGCACGAGAGAGGCCCATCAGGCCTCTTTGGTGCGCCCGAGCAACAAAGCGTGTTTAAATAAAAATGAATCACGCCAGGGCAACACTGTGAATAAGCAAAAGCGAAAATTGTCCGCGAGCAAATGAGGAAACAACTGATGAGATAAACCCGACCGAAATAAAACGGCGTTTGCAGAAGTGGGCGGATCTTCCAACTGAATAGTTTCGAGGTATTGTTAACAGGCCCGCCTACCTGTACAACCGCAGTTGGATCTCGCTTGGCGCGTTTCGAAGGGGCCCACTTCGTGGAAAAATCGCGACAAGCAGGTAAAACGGCAACATATATTGGTTGGTTAATTGGTTGAGATCGCTATGGTCTCTTTTTTTTTTTTTCTCCACAGGAGGGCAAATTACACCGGGACCTACTGCTTAAGGCTGCTGTGTACTAACCCTATTGGATTACGGAGAAAATGTGCCCATGGACTGCCGATTTGGATTAAAGATTTTCTTTTCTTTTTTTTATTTTTATTTATTCTGTACGTCAGAGGTAAACTATCATATGTGCAAAATTCCAATTTTTCAGGAGAGCTTTTCAGAAGAGGTTTGTGATGGTTTACCTCTCATCAGGACTTATATATGCGATAGTTTATAAGTCCATATTTAACCCACTATCTTATTTTGCATATATGACAGTTTTCCTCAAAGAAGCTCCCTCCTAAAGGAGTCACTTAAATAAAAATATCGAAAATGAAGAAAATTCACTTAGGATAGTTTACCTCTGACGTACAGAATTGAACTCCAGAAAGAAATTTGACACCTTGGGGCATTTTTCGTTTTTTTTTTTTTAAATGCGAATAATATTTTAAAATATAAATGTATTAGTGGGAAAAAACCGGGTATAGTGTGTTTTAAAGGCTCCTAAATTCCTCTTGTGGACGAAATTTCTAAAATGAATCCTGTTGCAAGGTGCAGAAAAGTTCAGGCTATCTGAAAATACAATTTTTATTGGATTATCGGCATTAAGGTAACTGCAAATAGTAGACACATTTTCTCCATAGGTTAGCACTGAGGTGAGCGAATCTAATAGAGTTAGTACGCAACAGCCTTAAAGCCGATCCCGAAAGACTACAAACATCCATGCCAGTAGTGGGAATCGAAGTAACATATATGTATTGGAAAGGCAAGAATATTGGAATTGGGGCCTAAGAAGACTGATGGGTATTAAATTTAAATTGTTCGGGGAAAAGATGTGGTATATTTGCATTCTAAACGCAGACAATTTCCTTTGCTGGGCGAAATTTCTTAAATGAATAAGATAACAAAGTAAAAAACTTCTTTCTCTATTACGGAGTATGGTTTAAAAATAAAATTTTTCAATCCAAGTCGGCAATGGTCGAAAACATTTTCTCCGTGGGTTAGTACAGAGCTAAGAGAACCCAATAGGGCTTCTAACCGGCAGCTTTAAGAGAAATAATGGAAATAATGTTTGAAATTAATTATATGGCTGCCGTGATGCAATCATGTAAGGATTCATGTCAGTGTGAGTACCGCCAACAAGGGTATCTTAGCTCCAACAAACGAAAAAATGTTAACCGATGGCTTACTCATTTGGCCCAACCAATGTTGGGCCAAAGTTACCCGAAAAAGCCAAAGTTACCCCAGTTGACGGTACTTTTATTAAATTGGAAAATGCGTAAAAATGTTTATATTATTTGTCCCGTTTATCAAAGTATCAATGATGCCTTTGCGATGTCCAATATATTTACCCACTTTAATCCAATCTTTTTCAGTTCTGCAACGGCTTTAACACTCCTTTTCTTAAACTGTTCTACGCTATAAATAACTATTATCTTTCGGCATTAAAAAAAAAAAAATCACTTCATACTAATTTTGCATGTTCACTCTGGTAAACACTGCTGCACATTTCAGGAAAGTTCCCCGTTTTCCATATTAACAATGTTAGAGATCACAGATGTACTTCCTTGATGCGTAACGTGCTGTCGAGCAGCTTTAAATTAATAAGGGTAAAAAGAAATCATTGTTCCCTTTAAAAAAGAAAAGCCCACACCTGCACAAATGCAAATCTTTTGGCCCATATCTTTGTCAGAGAAGCTATTTGCTGTTCAGGGGGAAATTTTGTTTCATTATGTAGAGCTCCATGAAAGGTACATTATGTTTGAACTCGCTGAATAGCTACTTTGCGGATGTTTTGCTGGTGGAAAAAAAGAAAGCTACCAAATCATCCTCTAGCTTTTTGCTTCTTTTGTTTGATTTGTCCTTGGTTTTCACGTACCTGCAGTGCCTGCACTCTGAGTAGAGCAAAATTTTAGGGTAGTGTGCATTTCCTATACATATCAATAAAATATAGTGATATCGGTAAAAATATCTGTCAATAGTATAAAATTTTACCTACAAAATATTCATTGAGATTGAAATTCACATGGTACGATAACGAGGCAACGGAGAGCAGAGCAATATATCCTCGGTATGGATAATTTTTTGTGGCTATATTTCCGTTCTCAGGATTAAAAGAGAAGTGTTGACATTGGAAGTTTAAAAAAAAGAGGAACAAAAGATTTAAAAATAAGTAAATAAAAAAATATATATAAATAAATGAATAAATATAAGTGTTACAACTCTTTAATGTGGAAGAATTAATAAAAGGAGACACGGTGGCAGAGGATTAAGCTGGAGTCGATGAAATAGTCTTGAGGTCGATATATATTCACTAATACGTTATTATTTCAAGTAAAGAACCTATAGAAATATATTGGTAAGCGAATGCAAGACCAATAAAAATCAATAAAAGTACATTGGACACCAGTATACACCAATATAAATCTATAAAAACAATCTGGTGCTCCTAGTATAAACCAGTGGAAATCAGTAAACATGAATTGGTGATGTATCAGTAAAGATATGAGATCAATAAAAGCACACTGGTGTTCCCGTATATATCAATAAAAGCTTACTATTGAAAAAACTTAAATCAATAGAAATAAATAAAAGTACACTGGTGTACAGCAGTATAGACCAATATAAACCTGCAAAAGCATGCTTGTGCTCCAGTATAAACCAGTAGAAATCAGTAAACATGAATTGGTGATGTATCAGTAAAGATATGAGATCAAAAAAAGCACACTGGTGTTCCCGTATATATCAATAAAAGCTTACTATTGAAAAAACTTAAATCAATAGAAATAAATAAAAGCACACTGGTGTACAGCAGTATAGACCAATATAAACCTGCAAAAGCATGCTTGTGTTCCAGTATAAACCAATGGAAATCTGTAAAGATGTAATGATATCAAATAAACTTTAATTGCAATTTCTATTTATCTATTTTAGCAAGGACTAACATAGTCTATGGCTGCTGTAGAAGCTATATTTTAGGTTTCACTGCTTAGCAGATATTTCTTGAAACTTAAAACGTACCTGCAACGGCTGAACTATTATCTCGAGAATGGTAAAATGGTAGGCATCTCCAACGTAGCAGCAGCCATAGACCTAAGCTTTGCTCTCGTTGTTCGACTTTTAGCATAATACGGTTTGGTGGGGGGGGGGAGTTCCAAAAGGGGAACTACTATGAATTTTCCTTACTACATAATCACAAGGAGGCCCTTTACAACAGCAGTTCTCAAATTGTATTCCCGCGACTTTCAAGAGGCGAGCAGCTGTCGAATGAGAATAAGCAAAAAGACAAGAGAGAAAAAGTTATTCCGTAAATTGTTTCAAGTTCGTTATACAATTAAATTTAATTCTTCTTGCAGTATTGTTAATTATTTAATCTAGATATGGTGCTAAAATTTCAAGTAGAGTTTCTACTGGGCTCACCTTGTTTCTTTTATCTGAAGTACACCCAGGTTGCATTCAAGCCTTATCATTTTTATTGCATCATTTCGAAATAAAAAACCATGGTCGCTTAATAAACGTTTATCAGACGTAGTTTCATGCGCAGTATTCCCAGAAGAGACCTGTTTCATGCAAGCTCTGTCTATTTGGAAACTGCCTCAGAACTTTCTGTAAATGAACTCTCTAACGGCAGCTCATTCGTCAGGTTAGTCGTCCTTGCCGTGAAGGTAAAAGTTACATTCACAGAGATGTAAAACTTTTCAAATACAATTTCAATGTTCAAGCGTAAAAAAATGATGCGTTTGTTTTGTGTTTTGGTTCGAGGAAACAAAAGCGGTAGCAACAGTTCAGAGGATTTTTCGCACACAACATTCAAAGGACCTCCTAGAAATCAACCCATCTACATGAGGTAAAGAGTGGAAGAAGACAGTTTTGTGATTCATCAAAGGTCAAAAGAAAGGTAGCTTGTTTTCGATGATGTTGTGGAAGAAAACAGACTAGAAATCTATTACATATTGGACATCACCTAAGTTACTAAAGGGAAGTCATATAAAAGTTTAACTGTGTTGAAACTTCAAGTGTTAGACTACATGGTATATAACTTGTTCATCAGTCGCAGTTAACTTTCTATTGTCCTCCAAAGTTGTATATACCCTTTTGAAACGCCCCGTTCATTGTTACAGTTAATTTCTAGTCTGTTAGTTTGGTGTAAAATTAGGGTACAAGCTACAGATTTCTACTCGTTTAATTTTTTACAAACAAAAAATAACCCTTCCTAGCTAGTATTTCCGTTTTTGGTATTTATTCACGGACTTCGTCAGTTGAAGATTTATCGTTACAAAAGGCATAGTAGTATTGAAAGTTATTTCACTTTATGTTGTTACTTTAAAATGTATATTATAAGTACATGAGACCGTGGCGGCCTTGTGGTACTGCGCGCTGGTTTTCGGTGGTGAGGGTGTTCAGATCGAATCAAGGCGAAGCGCCACTAAAATGCCTCCGTTTGTGTCGTCCCTTCATAGGGGGCAATGCTGGTCTGCCTGTATGGCGCCCCCATAATAAAATGGCCAGCAAAGCTGCGGTGAATTATAGGTGAATGTCTTCGCGACAAGTGCCTCCACATTGAATATATATATATATATATATATATATATATATATATATATATATATTATAAGTACATAACTTGTTATGGTGAGATTTCAAATACTTCTTCAAGCAAATATGTGTATCTCTGTAATTTTATAATCTCTGACTAGAGATTATATATAATGTTCTCTATCCGTTAAGAAGAATTTCAAATCTGAACTGAAAGGTGAATATAAAAGCCTTAACCAAAAGGAAAAAAAATTAAAATTGGAATAACCAGAACCTTCTCTGATAAAGAAAATTAATTACAAAATTAAAATAATTAATTAAAATATAAAATAATTAATAATAAAGACAAGACAAAGAATTGGCGATTGCTAATTATAAATTACTAATTCTAAGATGAAAAAAAATATTCGACAGCGCTAGATATAACAACAAGAGAAAATCATTAAGAATTAATAATATTTCTTTGCAATTATGAATTATTAATTATAAGACAAGAAAGGCTTTTGTAGCACTTGGACTACGAAAGACTTGCTTCTCATAGCAGGTGTCCCTTGCATCCGTTATAGCATCTCTCTTCCTTCAGAAATTTCTCCAACTTCGGGTTATAGCGAATACGAAATTCGCTCGGCTTTCGTGCTGAAGCATAATTTTTAGCCATTAGTCCCAGCCAAGCAAACGCGTTCCCTTAAGGAATTCCGATCTCATCTCGTCCTTGAACTGGGTCCCGGGAAAAACAATCGGTCGGCTCCGGAAATAGGGAGAGGAAGCGCAATTTCTTCACGGGGAATTGAAAACATGCGATAGCCGCTATTATCGGGAAGAAACAGAGTTAAGAAGAAACCGCGAGTGGAAAACACCAGATATCTGAGGGTGGTTACTTTGAAATAGAAACACACATTTTTCTCTAAACGAGAAAGGGAGAGAATACACGCTGACGAGAAGTTCGAAATGACGGACAACGGAGGGCTTAAAAAGACTCTCCTAAATTTGTTTTTAAGGTGTGGGGCAGCGATGGTTAGTTGCCCGGGATTAGGTACTGAGGGTGCCCGGTTCGAGACTCGACAAGTGCCAATGAATAATGCTCTCGTGTCTACCACACGTATGGATGCATGATATCTGTAGGCCGAAAAATAATCTCCGTTGGGTTTGTAGAGGGGGGAGGGGGTACGAACAGTGGTGGGCTTCAGCCGGTTCGCACCGGTTCTGTAGAAAAGATACCTTATGTAGGTATCGGTTCTGCGATACGTTTGCTAATGAGCGTCGGTTACATCGTTCACGGGACAAACAGTATTTAAAAATAAACCTGCCCTACATCGGGAGGCCGGCAGCTGGACGATGGACGAATGGCTAGGGCACTGTAAGTCGTAAGTGCCTTCGGTAAGTCTGTGGGTTCGATTCTCACTCTTGGCATGGACGTTTGTAGCCGTTCGGAATCGGTTTTAAGCAGTAAGCCCCGGTCTAATTAGCCCTCGTGTAGCAAAAATTGACCGTATAGCTCCAATCCAAAACGGGCGGGCGGTCGAGTCTAGTCGGAAAGGAATGGAATCCTACTTCTAAAGTGCAAATATTGTTAAGGATAAATCACGTAGCCTATGATAAAAGCAAAGAAAATTGCAAGTGAGGACGCCAATCAAACGGCCATATGGAAATATCTTCAATAATAGTTAGTCAGGCATTTAATGTTTTAAAACTCTTTCTTAAAACATAATCTAGTTTTGTGTACCTCTTTTATTGTTTTTATTTGAGTAATTAATGTATGAGTTATTAAACTACCTTTCGGTATATCTTTTGGTATACTTAAAATGGCTATTATGACATATAACCTGTTGTTAATTTATTTGAATCCCATTCTGGGTACGAGCCCCTGGGATGTTGCCCCTGGGAGGTCGTTCTAAATTGAGGTGGCACCAGGGGTAATGTTACGATGTTCCATTACTAGCAACCAACAACTTCCCGATGTAGAATGGGCGAATGTCTAAATACAAAAAAGGCCTACTTCGTAGGACGCTTTAAATTAAAAAAAAAATTAACTTGTGTTAAAATTGCTTCAAAGTGTTACTCGGG
The DNA here is from genome assembly GCA_907164885.2 of Dolomedes plantarius. NCBI lineage: Eukaryota > Metazoa > Arthropoda > Arachnida > Araneae > Dolomedidae > Dolomedes > Dolomedes plantarius. Next base: position 6,345,679 of record OU015495.1, read on the forward strand.
ACTCAGTCCGTAGGTGAACTATAATAGTTTCTACTTCAAGGTATCTCTTATCAAGAGAAATGTTTTAAAATTAATTCGGAATAAATTTTTAACGTAGGATTACGTTCCTCAATAACGGTCCTTCGGAGAGAAAAAATTGTCCTGCGTCACGAGTTATAATTTTGGCAGCGCGCCAAACCCAGTAGCAGTAAACAGTTAAGGCTGCTATGTACTAAGAAAAAAAATTGTATTTCCCCTTTCCTCTTCTTGCAGACTCTTGTGGTGGGAGGAGTCCAGTCGACAGTTCGAGAATTCCATCCCCCTTAGGATGGACATTTTGGGGGATTGTAATGGCTCTCTCTATAGGGGAGTTGAGAGCTGCCCCCAAAATTTTATTTAAAATATATTTTTGTCAACTATTTATAGGTACATAAATGCTGATAATCAAATAAAATTGGTATTGTCAGATAACCTAAACTTTTCTGCAAAGCGCTACAGGATTCATTTCATAAATTTCGTCCACCGAAGGAATTTATGAGCGTTTAAAACACACTATACGAAATTTTTCCCCGAATAATTTAAATTTTAAAATATTAATTGCATTTTTTTTAAAAAACGAAAAATGTACAGAAATGTAAAATTTCTTTCTCTATGACAGAGTACAATTTTTGAAAAAAAATCTTTGAACCCACGTCGGCAATCCGTGGACACATTTTCTCCATAGGTTAACACTGAGGTGAGCGAATCCAATGGGGTTAGTACATAGCAGCCTTAAACAAAAAAGTATCAAAATGCGTTATAAAAATAAATAAATGAATAAAAAAGGAGGTAAGCAAACGATAAGTTTGGAGGAGAATACCTGAAATATATTTTGTAGCAGCAAGTGGTGTCATAATCTCATTTCACCTCAGATAAAAAAAGCGAGACTGACTGATATACAACTGCGACTTAACATTTCAGTTTCAACTTTAGGTCCTAAGTAAAAGTTATCCATGTTTCAACTACAGCTAAAAATCAGGTAAAAGAATCCGACGGCATGAAATTATACATGAACTGACAAATGTCCTCACTTTATGTACAATGCACATTTCGATGTCAAAAGAAAAAAGAGACAATTCGCCGTCCGACAAAATGGACAGGCATTTCCCAAACCCGGGAAACGGATGTTCGCCTCATTAGAAATAAAACACTTCTTGCACCTGCTGACACTGAATTACGAAAAAGCTATACTTAATACTCCTTTTCCTTTTAAACAGAATGTTTGTTAATCCCTATAAAAGCATAATATAATTATTAGCCTCCTAAATAGCTTAAGAGCGAACCGTAATTATCAGTCAATTAGGGATTTTCATTTCTGTGGGGAAGGAAGACATGATACAACTCATGAATTGCCTTTTTTCTGCTTTTAACTTTAAAACCCCTCCCCATAGTTGCTTCGCTGCCCACTAAATATATCGGCATTTATTTTTTAAATTGAACTCTCAAATGTTTTTTTAAAGAAACTATGCGACTTGTAGGTTCCGAAACCGGAATCTACTGTGCCACACGCCCGCTCCCTAACTACTTAACTGGCAAGGACATCGGTCAGCGGAAAATCTAATGACATTAAGGCCGTCTGCACACGGGGCAACTCAAAAGAAACTGATAACTGACTCGAATCACAAACCAGTCCGTGATGAATCGTAACCTATGTAATTGAATGGAGCCACGCACACGGCGCAACTGGTTACAAACCACGGTTTGTAACCAGTTGCGCCGTGTGCGTGGCTCCATTCAATTACATAGGTTACGATTCATCACGGACTGGTTTGTGATTCGAGTCAGTTATCAGTTTCTTTTGAGTTGCCCCGTGTGCAGACGGCCTTAAACGACTATTTAGCTTCGATGCTCCCACGATTGCCATGGGATGATATACTAAAGGAACTAACTGAATTTATCTCCCAGTTATTGTAGATTCGGAGGGTAAATTCAAGACAACATATATATATATATATATATATATATATATATATATATATATAGAAGATGATTTTTTTTAAAACTGACACTATCGGAGTCATCTGTAGAGTGATCTATCAGCCGGAATTCCACCAAAATTGATAGAGGGACTAAGGACAACATGGGAAGGAGTTTCCACGAAGAAAAAAAAATAGTTCAAAAAGTCGCCGATAGGGGAAGATATGGCGCTGTTCTTGTCGGCGCACCCGAGAATTTGTATAAAAGGCAACTAAAACATCAAAATACAAATTCACGACTATGTAGTCGACAGCAGCGCCAGTATTTCGGGCTATAAAGATAAGAAATGAATACCGAAAAAGTTGTAAGCTGACAAATGAATAACAAAGAAATTTCACAGCAACATCACTTTATGCAGCAAATTCACTTTTCCCTCCTTCAATGTGACCACAGTCCTGGTGGACGACAGATTGCATCCTGACCACTATGTTTTCAACGGCTTTTTCATTCGTTAATGAAAAAGAGTAAAATACATTTATGCCAAAATAATTGACTACTCAGTGCATGTACATGCAATTTTAGAAGCGAAGCGCATAATTTCTGTAAAGGAAAGGCTAAAACAATTTTGACATATAGCATGGCGTAAGAGCATTATTCATTCTCGTCTTATACGTGACATATTATATGGTAAAGATAAATAATGTATTTTCATGCCATTTCAGATTTACAGCTCGCAAAACATAATTAGACCCTTCATGCTTTCACGGTGCGATTGATTCTCCTTTTTTAGCTACCTCATCTACGCTTCAGTGTTGCCACACACCCGTCAGTCACTATGAAATATGAGATTTATAAACTACAACAAAAAAAAGTCCATTTTCTTTGTTACAGTAGTGCCTTGATATCATGAAATCTCTCGTGTGTAAAATTCAGTCACGTTGACGGTATCACGGAATGCGTTACAAAAGTTTAAACATATATATATATATATATATATATATATATATATATATATATATATATATATATATATATATATATATATATATATATATATATATATATATATATATATATATATATATACTAGCATTATTGCCCGGCGATGCCCGGGTAGATATATAGATATAAAAATTTTGATGCATTCCATCAAAAAAATACTGGGCTGCAACCCCCTCTCTTCATGTTCATCTGGCCAGACAGAATGCGTTTAGCGCGTTTCTACTGAAATGATATACAAACAGTAAGAAAGAAAGAAACTTTGAGCCTGCGAACCTTCATCTGATTATACGTCTGATTTTATTGAGAATAACACAGTGTTGCGTGATTCGCACTTTTGGATTGAATAAGTTTACTGTTTAATTAGATTTAATTAGATTTGTTTGATCCACTGTTTAATTAGAAATAAGTTTTATAATTTACATTTGCCTTTATTATTTATTTTTCCCTTAAAAGCTCAGTTTGTTCCACATCACCCAAGAGACGCACTTTTTTCCACATCACCCAAGAGGTAAAGTGGAAGATGCCCCTTTTATTTATTCAAAGTAAGGCGCGATTTCACATGAAGCCTATTTTCCTTACTTTGGTGATTCGGTTTTTTATTGTCGACAGGCCAAAAACCGTATCGGTTTTTAATTTTCCTGAGGCCAAAAATCGCATTAAAAGCAAATTGTAAATCCGTTCAAGCTATGAGAAAAACTGCAAATAACAAAGGACAAAAAGCAGAGCCGGGAAAGTTGTGTTAAAACATACTAATTTGAACTGCATTCTTAAAAAACTCCCATCTCAGTTAGTCTAGTGGTTAAATTTTATCTTTTACCGTATTTTAATATTTCTTTTGTCAATTTATTTCGTTGTTATGCACGTAACGCAAAATTAATTTAAAGTATCACAAAAAGAAAAGAAACCACGTGATCAGCATTTCATAAATTAAATTCTAAAAATTAATCTTTAAAAATTCACCAAAAATCAGAAAGGGAAGGTAACGATTCGAAAAAGATTTCGTTTTAAAGGAATTTTTATGATCTTTCTCGTGATATAAATTTTATAACCCTCGGATTATCATTTTAAATGCAAACTTAAAAAAATTAGAAAAAAAGCTTAAAAATTTAATTTTAAAAAATTGAAGAATTTTTCAAAAATCTTTCTTTGTTCACCCCTCCAGTATAAATTGCACTATAGAAGAATCACCGTGCAAAAATTTCAGATCTTTATGTCCAACGGTTTGGACTGTGCGTTATCTGTCAGTTAAGGCCAAAGGTTATTACCATGAAGCTCTCCCCCCCCCGCGCACCCCTCTTCTCCCGCGCGGGGGAAGAGGGATAGGTTCGGATTTCACTGAACGTCTGTATCCACAGGGGGTCTCGCACCTCTTACGGGCACAAAAAACATTAAAAAATTAATTTAAAAAAAACTAATTGAGCCCCAAACTTCGTTTTTGCCGATTTAAGTTTCTCGGGTCCTAAACATTAACTGTGCCGAATTTGGTCCCGGTGGGTGAAACAGTCTATGATTCTATAGCGGACAAACAAACAGACAAGCTTTTATATATATATATATATATATATATATATATATATATATATATATATATATATATATACATATATGTGTGTGTATGTATATATATATATATATATATATATATATATATATATATATATATATATATATATATATATATATATATATATGTATATATATATATATATGTATATATATATATATACATATATATATATGTATATATATATATACACATATATATATATATATATATACATTTATATATATATGTATATATATATATGTATATATATATATATACATATATATATATGTATATATATATATACACATATATATATATATATATATATATATATATATATATATATATATATATATATATATATATATATATGTATATATATATAATATATATATATATGTATATATATATATATATATATATATATATATATATATATATATATATACATATATATATATATATGTATATATATATATATGTATATATATATATATATATATATATATATATATATATATATATATATATATATATATATACATATATATATATATATATATATATATATATATATATATATATATATATATATATATATATATGCATTTTATGAACTCGATGATGGTAAATTTCGACTTACGCGCTTTCTACTTACGCGAAATGTTCGAGTAAGTAGAAGCAAGATGTTGCCGAGCCGACACAAGAAGAGACCAGCTGTATTGACGATGTCAGGATAGGGGCCGAACCAGAGAATATTAAGCTAACGAAGGAATGCGATATTTTTGGAGTAGAACAGGGAGTTTAACCTTTGATTGAGATCCTCTGTCTGTATTCCTTTGTTTCAAGCTGTTTCACACTCTCACTGAGTTTAATGAATGTTTTCAGTTGTCTGCATAATTTTGTACCTTTTTATATTATTTCAGATACTGATTTGATTTCTCCTTACCACGAAAATCTGTCGGGACGAATTGATTAGCACTGTGCAAAGGTCCCCCAAAAGTTATTTTTCATCTGCTTAATCTCTGTTCCCCTCTCGATAAAATTTTTGTGATGTTTCAATTACTCGTCAGTTTGGTTCTCCAACAACGATACCAAAAAGTTATATGATTAAACTAGCTGAAAACGCGCACTTCGCTACGGAGTACATTCAAATTAAATACAACGATCAATGTATGCAACTAATACAAAATATATATATATATATATATATATATATATATATATAATAAATACGACGATCAATGTATACAATTTATGTAAAATATATATATATATATATATACATTTATAAAAAAATCGGAATGGATATTTTTATAGACAAAATAATGTAGAGGAAAATATTCAAATTAAATCTAATAGAATACTAAAGAATATAGTACAGTTAATATAGTACAGTTTGAGGAATATATCTTTTACTGTATTTTAATATTTTTTTGGCTAATATCCAATCGTCTGCTGCATTAGCAAGAAAAAAAATATTTTTTGTCTATTTAGTTGTTATGCACGTGACGATAAAATTATTTAAAGTGCCAAAAAAAAAGAAATCACGTGATCGGCATTTAATATATTAAATTCTAAAAATTAATCTTTAAAAATTCACCAAAAAACAGAAAATGGAGGTACAGATTCAAAAAAGATTTCATATTAAAGGAATTTTTATGATCTTTCTCGTGATATAAATTTTATAACTCTCAAATTATTATTTTAAATGCAAAACTTAAAAAAAGTTACTAAAACAGCTTAAAATTTTTAATTGAAAAAAATCTAAGAAGAATTTTTCAAAAATCTTTCTTAGTGCACCCCTACACCATAAGAAGAATCGCCATGCTAAATTTCAGCCCCTTTAGGTCTAGCGGTTTGGTCTGTGCGTTGTATGTCAGTGAGTCAGTTACGGAATTGTTTTATATATATAGATAAATTATATTTTTCAGTTAAAACTAAGTTACTCCTTAAGCCGGACAATGGCTGAATAGTTAGGGCGCTGGCATACGGTACCAAAGTCCGTGGGTTCGAGTACCACTCTTGGTATGGATGTTTGTATCCTGTCGGAATCGGCTTTAAGCAGTAGGTCCCGGTCTAATTAGCCCTCGTGTAGCAAAAAGTTAACCGTAGCGCTCCAAACCATTCATTCCTTATGCTGTCAACAACAGCGTCAAGATAGCCGTACATTGAAAAAAAGGTTCATAATGCGTTCACATGTTTATGGATTGTAGGAAATATTTTGCTCTTTTTCTTAGATATACGGCTTTCGCTACGTCCTTTGCAAAATCTCGCAGGGAAATCATTCGACCAAAATTTACGAGAATTCTCTCCCGCGCGTAAACATTCTACTTATTTTTAGACCTGTATTTATTCTTTGTTAACCTTGCTCACAGAAGTCGTAAGCAGAGACTCCAAAATAATTATCTCATAATCGTCTTTATGACCCCGTAACTTGGAAAAAAAACGTATAATTTTTAACTCAAAATACACTTTCTCTGAAATGAAAGAATTGGCTGCTCATGATGAAATGGAAGAAATTTAAAAAATTATTTTTACTAATTCGGGCGTCCTCAAAAACAAGTAGAAAGTAAATGTGATATAGTTCAATTCAAATTCAATATTTAACTGTCTTTCTTGCAAATTATTGACTAAGAACTTTTCGTGTATTGATATTTCGGATTTAATCCATTAAAAGCCAAAATATAAATTTTTTCACATACAATTCCTCCAAAAATTAGCAAATGTATCTATAAAATATACATTTGCCAAGAAATAATATTTTTTAATTACACGTAAACAGGATCATCCGCAAAGATCATTAAATGCTGCGATCGACTTTCGCACACATAAACCTCTATAACTCTTCACAAATCCATTCTACTGTCCTTTACCTTCTCATATTGACTAATAGTTTGAAAGTATATATTTGTTCGCTCTTAGATAGAGTAATTGTAAATTTAAACTTAAAATGAAAAAAAAATTGCTTAAAATCACTCCCTAATAATCAGTTACCTTTCGCAGCAATTTCTTTACTGATTTCGAATTTTTGTTATAAAGTAAGATATTTAAATGTTATAATTCTAAATAAACTTTTAAATGCTTTTTAATTTTTATCGAAGCTTATTTTGAAAGATGCTTATTTTTTCAGCAGCTTTTAATTATTTTTTTACATAGAAAACCTTAAATATAATATCTATATATCTTAAACTCATGCTATAATGACGCTCGTCAACCTTTAGCTAACTTGATATTTTCTGAAACTCGCCGCTGTTAGCCACAGCTTTATCTCCACTTCTCATCGAAAGTAATGTCTCTTCTCAAATTCAGTTCTACACTTATCTCTCCGTCTCAGGCCTTTAACTCTATTCATGCAGTGCGTACTCTTTGTCTTAGATTTTATATATATACATATATATATATATATATATATATATATATATATATATATATATATATATATATATATATATATATATATATATATATATATATATATATATATATATATATATATACCGCAATAGAATGAGACTTTTAGGAATTTAACGTAATGCATGCGATGCGAAAAGAGAACCAAAACAAAAACTTAGTAAAGTCTTATTTATCTACTAGACCAGAGTTTCTCAAAGTATGTTCCGCCAAAAAGTTTAGGGGTTCCACAAGACAGTCTTATCGCCAAGCCATAATTTATCTTATTACCCTCATATTTTTGCTTTTATAACCATTATTATTTGTTTTTACGAAGAATTTTTTTAATGATTTTTTGTTTAATTCAAGAAAATCTTAGTATTTAAACAATATTTGTTTCATTCAATATCACGTTAAATTTAACGGAGGAAAGGGTCTATCGATCAAAAAAGGGTAGAGGGTTCCGAGAACTTTGAAAAATGTTCTGAGGATTCCGCGATCAAAAAAGTTTCGGAAACACTAGACTGGGGAGATTATCTACTACCTGAGAACCTAACATTGCAGTCAAGGGAGAAAAGTGCAGAAAACTATTTTTTATCGCCTAAAACAGGGATACTCCAACTGCGGCCCACCAAGCATTTATCTGCAAGCCGAGACACTCGCTCATTATCAGGCTTTATAAATATAATTTTGGAAATGAGTGCCTGAAAAATACAAAAATGGGCTACCTGCTGCTCACGTTGTTCGCATCACGTGCTTTTATGAATCCTCCTGATTCAAAATGAAATATGCGAAGAGCGTATCGATACCTAAACTCCAAAATCTCTCAACTGAAAAAATTGCAAGATAAAAAGAACTTTTTATATACCACGTTTTTAAATCTTCTGTTGAATCATATAAACTTGACGATTCTATGTATTAATACTTAGTACTCTATATATATATATATACTTAGTACTATGTATATATACTTGGTTTTTTGATGAATT